>VXAZ01007736.1:1786-186065 GCA_013399875.1 Gymnorhina tibicen
GAAGGGGTCCAGAGCCGGAAAGCCGTTAGGGGCGGGGTTACAACAGGTTATATAGGGTCAGTGGTCCTCCAAAACGGACCAATAGGAACAAGGGTAGCGTGCATAGGGGTAACCGGATTGGGTAGTAAGGGCCAATGGGGTGAGGGATTAACAAGAACCAATGGGGTACCGAACTGGGGAGAACTTTCTAGGTAAGGGGTTTGACAGACAGGTGGGCGGTTATGTGGGCCGTTAACGACTAACTCAGGGGTGGGGCGTGGGTGTCGACAACTGGGTAATTGACATAGTGGAAGGGCAGGGGTAGGTACAGTCTAGGTGTCAGGTAATTCAGCAAGGGGAGAAAGTAGCAAGCTCCTGGGTGGTGTCCCTGGGGTCCTCATCATACCAGGCGATAGCCGGGGTTGTTTCAGGGACCACAGGGCACACCGCTACACTTGATGATTCTATGCTTCTAACTTTCAAGCCCTTTCTTTAAAAAAAAAATCCCTCTTTTAGGTATTTTGGTGTGTTTTGGGGTTTTGTTGGTTTTCTTATATTTGTTTGGGTTTTTTCTGAAGTAAATGGAACATATCTGCATCTATTAACCTTGCAACCAATTTAAAAAGCTTTTATAAGAGACACCTGGGACTTCCATTACAGATCTTGGAGCATGTATGTGGTGGAAGTAACAGGGCTTTGGAAAAATTGGGAGTAGCTAGAAGTGAAACATCATTTAAATTCCAAAAAAGACAGGTTCAAATTTAATAATAAAAAAATAACAAAAAGATAAGACTAATATATTGTAGAAATACACAGAATAATTAATCTGTATTTGTTGCATGGCAGAGCATAAAAATATTGTACCACTGGCATGGCAGCTGGTCTCCCTTTTTAATTTGCCACTTAGGCACTTTTAATCAGTGCACTTCTTCCCCTATCACACAAATTTATGAGCTGTGTGACTACTGGCTATTAGAGCTTGTTACTATGTTTTAAATTCTGACAAAAATGAGAGGCAGAACCAGGCTAACTGAACTGTACCAGCCCACTGATGCTACTGAAAATGTTTAGGCGTTCTTGGTGAAATAAACCACTTCAAGTTAGAATAATTACAGATAAGAATAAAATTGCTTACTGAAAACTGCTAAAAGCCTTAACTGTAATTGCCTTCACCTTGGGAACTAGTAGGCAGCATCCTTGAATTTGAATATGATCTGATAGGTGACAGGCATTACCATGTTTTACAAGTGAACCTCTCCAGACCTTTTAGATCATGGAGGGAATCTTCCACATGCAAAAGAGGAGCACTGCAACAACTCTGGTGGTGGAGGGTCTCCAGACTAGGCAATAAAACACTGTTCTGTATTTAGTACTGGGATTAACCAGTGAAATGGCACCTCAAACATGTCTGTTTTCTATGGAGAAGATGCTTTAGAGATTTTCATGCCTGTGAATAAGGACTGTAACATGACATGTTGAGGTAAACTTATTTCTGGTTCACTGAAACGCTTGTTTCTCTGAATACAAATCATCCCTACAGAGTAAGCTGTACCTGCTTTCATTTAAGGATTTTGGTGCTTTCTGTTACATGTGTGACACTGAGTGAAAAGCTCAGATAGCTGAGCAAAGGAGGGTGAGCCTTGGGAGAAACTCAGACTAATAAAGGAGTGATCTCAGCTAGAAGTAATTAAGACAGTTGCTTGTTTTACCTTCTTCCTCTGCTTACCTCCTTTGAAGTGTTTTGGAGATAGCCACTTCTTTCTTCACATCATCAATTTACCTTCCTTCATTATGATTTTGGCCATGGGTGAGGCATGAGATGCCCAAAATTGATATCTGAGGCTTAAGTGCTGCCATGACTGTGTATAGCCTAATAAAGGTAATAATCTTTTAGTGTGATCACAGATGATGTCTTTTTCCTCTCCAGGAGCGGATCACTGCAACATCTATTTCCTCTTTGAAGTTCATTTTCCAAACTCATTATCAGATAAAACAGTGATTCTTACCCATCTTAGGCTGCTAATGCAGAAGGCACCCTTATTTTCTCTGATATAACTGCCTTCTACACACGTTTCATGATCTCTCAAATTTTATGTGAAATGTATGTCCTCTTTCCAATCAGCCATGGATTGGAAACCCTGCTTTTTAATATAGAATCCCTGTTCCTTAAAATGGATATATTATCTAATACAGGTAGTCACTGATATCAATGGAAAATAGCTAAAGAAATTTTGCAGAGCAGATTGAGAGCCACATTACAAACAAGTTGCAGGCTCTTCATTTGAATCTTAATTCATACACGTCTTATTGGGATTTTAGGCAACTTGCATGTTATTTGGGGGTGCAACAGGAACTTTCTTTTAAGTTCTGCACTAGCTGGAATAACAAACAATAATAATCTGTTGTGAACTCTATCCTGTGTTACATCACTTAGACATGGACACTGAAAAACTTCCCAGGATATATTTGTGAAGAGATGTGGACTTATAAAGCATTTCTTTTGGCTAAAAAAATGACTGAGATGTCAATCAGTGTTCCCAAATAAGGCACAGCTGAGATTCACAACCTTAGCAAACCTGGCCGAGCTTTCTGTAATCTAGACAGTTCCAAGTATCACAAGGAGAGAAGTGAAGGACACTGAAGTGCTCTAGACAGCAAAAAACTACCTACATGGCACTCATAGCCAGGGGCCTCCTAGTGCTGGATGTCTGATGAGGTCAGTCTTTTCCCATACAAGCTGCAGACAGGGCAAAAATAGAAGTTATTCATCTCCTTTAACCCCACTGAGTTATTGCTTACCCCAAGATCATGCATCAAGAACATGGAAGTCCTGGCTTCTTCCTTTGCCTAGTTTCATATGAAAATGGATGCTTTCATATCTCATAGAAGAGTGACAAAATTGCTGTACTTTTGATGAGGTGTGGCTCTTGGACTCCTGAGTGGAAGATGTCCCACTTCCTACAGATAAGTAGTAGTATTTGAACGAATAAGCAATGAAAAGTCTGAGTGGTTATGACCATCAACTCCCATGGGATGAAACACCACTGAATTTGACTGTCTTCTGCAGCTTCTAGTCATTTACATATAAAAAAGGAATCCCTACAACATAAGGATGAGTACAGCTGGTCTGAGTGTATTGAGTATTCTGACAGTGAGCAAACCATAGAATCGTTAAGGTTGGAAAAGACCTCCAGACCATCAAGTCCAATATTTGACCGAACACCGCCATGCCCATATCATAAAATATCATTAAACCATATGACTAAACCCTATCATGAAATGCCTGAGCATTTCAGGGGATGGTGACTTCACCACTTCCCTGTGCAGCATGTTCTAATGCTTAATCTCCCTTTCAGTGAAGAAAGTTTTCCTCATATCCAGCCTGAACCTCCCCTGGTGCAACTCGACACTATTTCCTCTTGTCCTGTCGCTGGCTGTCTGGGAGTAACAAAGAACTTATTTCAAGAAATGAACTGAGTGAGGCAGGTTTAATACTAGTCCTTACCCTTTATTTTTGATTAGAGTGTGCAACTCTGGATGAAAACTAGGCAAAAAACCAAGAAGAAAATAAGAAAAGGCCAAGAAGAAAATAAAAAAATGCCAAGAATTTTATCAAAAGAATGGTAAAACTATTCTCCATTGTGTGAAAGGCTATATGAGACAGATATTGGTTGAAGGCTGCCTGGACTTTGGTGGCACTGCTCAGCAGTGACATTTTACTAGTAGAAATCTAGGTGATAGGCTGAGTGCTTGGCTGGGTGGCACCTAATTTAGAGTTCTGATTTTAAATCACTAGGAAGACCTTTTCCTATCCTTCCCTCCACTATTCCTTTATTAGCCTAGTTGTTTGCAGTCGTATGAATAATAAATACCTGAATATTTAAGGGATATATGATCTCTTTCTTTTTGTCATTTTATGTTTATCCCATGACAGATGGATAAAATGTAACTAGAAGTATCTCTACTTGAAGATGCTCTTTTAGAAAAGTTTGAATCAGCACTGTGGGGTTTTGAATGTCAGGTACAAGGTGAAAACCTTTTTGCTCAAATATGGTTACATGTAGGAAAAAAAAGAAAATTCAGCACAATGTTAAAGTTTTTCATTTTAACTTGTGCCTTACTGTCTAGGAATTCAAGACATGAGCAACATCAATGAAAACTGATGGTACTGTTTCCCAGGGTTAAGAGCACAATTAATCGCATAACTTAATGTACAGCTCTATATCACACAATTCTTATTAAAATCATATATATTTCTAACATGAAGAAGTATGACAATTACAATTGATATCAACTGGTATAGTTTCAGGGATAATGGATCTTCTTGGCAGATCTCATAACACTTCACAAAAGCATTTGACAGAGCTGTCTGCATCATGGTAACAAAATTAGCTCTGAGGTACTTGGCACAACAACAGAATATTATGGTTTATGCATGTTTAGGACATTTTATTTTTTCTGTTCCATTTATTTTCTGTTTTCTTGTTGGGGTTTTTTTTCTGGCCAGGTTTTTCTGACTACTTTAAATAGTCTGTAATCCAGCTTGTTCTCCTCCCTGGTATTTCCAGAATATTTTTCAAAAAGTTGCATGCTTTCTGAAGAATTCTCTCTACTAAAAAGAGTATGGAAACTGAGAATTCATGTGGTCCTCACGCTCATGAAAAATTCATAGTGGTTTAAACGTTGTGATAATTGGACCACAGAGATTTAACAAGTTTTTCTTACTAAAGTTCTCTCTAGGGCTAGAAATGATTGCTGCTACTTTTATACATCTTTGTTTAATTAAATTTCACAGAAGTCATTGTGAGAGACTGGACTATTAACAATTAATGACTCAAAACACTTACCCATTCGTGGAGGCGCCAGAGCGATTTGATGAGGCTGCTAGGTTTGCATCCCTCAAAGACAGAAGGTGAGTTTTTGGGTGTGCAATGGCAAACCTCTGGTCTGTATAAGAAGAGGGGGAGGATACAAGATGGGCTTTGAGGCTGATAAGAGGCAAACCCTGTAGAGATGGGATGGTGCTTTGTATCATACCAGTGTCCTCCCTTTCACAACTCAGAATCACAGAATATTCTGAGTTGGAAGGGACCCATAGGAATCATCAAGTCCAACTCTAAGTGAATGTCCCACACAGGGATTGAACCCACAACCTCGTTGTTCTTAGCACCATGCTCTGACCATCTGAACTAATCTCAGGATCAATTTGCTCAGCTGAAAATTCCCCTTCCCCCACAGAAGGTCTTGATAGTAATTCATCCTTTCTAATGGGGCATAACTCGCTCACCTGTGTTGACTTGAGGGGCAGCTGTCATGTTTTAGAAGGTGTCATAAACAAAGACCCCCAAAGTGCCCCCAGATTCATTTCTAAGGCCTTTCAGCTGCATGTGATTAAACGACAGTGTAAAACTCCCCCTGCCCCCAGGGGAGGTACCTGGGCATGCTCACCTGAACCTAAGTATATATTAAGCCACTGAAGGTTGCATTTGGTAGGCTTTTTCCTCCATTCTGGATGGATCAAGAAAGGATCATGGTTTCCACCATAGATATCAAAGCTGCAACAAGCAAGGCTTGTAGAACTGTGAGTTGTAATTATATATCTTTTCTACTCTTAACCTTTCTCTTTCTTCCTTTCTTTTCCTTTGTACATTTTATTGAGTCATATTTTTATGCTTTTATATTGTTATTTTAATATAGATAACAATAACTGAAGGCTACATACCTGCTTCACATTGCACTCAATTTCTTCTGAAATAACTCAACGTGTATATTTATAAACACTGATCATTCAGTGTTGTTTCACTTTAATCTGCCCTAAGGGATCTATTAAACAAGAACCTGGGTTACCCTTGCCTTCTGGGGTGTGTCATAACAGTCATTTGAAGTAAAAATGGAAATAAAATGCAACTTCTTTACAGTAAGCATAATTAACACTGAAAAAAATTGTCTGAAGATGATATAAGTAGAATGACTATGTAGAAAATATGCTCTATTTTTAACCACAAATTAGAGCAGCTGCTAAAAAAGATAGTAGGCACTAGCTTTATGGCTAATCACCGGTTGACAGACAAGTTGGTGGGTGACACATCATCTATTTTGGAAAAAGAATCAAGCTCCCAGAAAATACACCTTTTACAAATATTATAGTGGTTGTTGGAATTTGAATACTTTCTATTAAAATCATAAAAAGGCAAATACCATTAAAGAAAAATCCCTAGCAGTACATGCACCCATATGCATGTTCTAAAACATTTAGTTCTTCTTCTGCTTTTAGGCAGTTTGGAGAAATAGGCTGACATTACAGTGTATCAGAAGTCATATGTGCTCTCTGTCCTTTAAAAAATGTCAGAGCTTGACAAGTTTTTCATAGTGATAATGGCCTGCTGCAACTCAATAACTTTTAAAGCTATTAGTAACTGACTTCACTGATTAGCTCTGGCTAAAGAAAAAAGCTTAAAAAGAGCATGGGGGAGGAGGGGGAGAGTTGTTTGCTTGTTTTCTCTAAAGGAGTTTTTGAAACCCTGAAGCAATTTTTTCACTTATGACAAATTTTCCTAGGAATTATGATGTTCCAGTGATTGCTACTGTAAGAACAGGGAAGCTCTGATTTTTAGGTCTTGTACACATTATTCAGAAACATGTGAATCTAAGGCCTCCTCTTCTGTCTGTACTTTTAAAACTTCCTACTCTAGAATTAAAGCTCACTTGTTCACTCAGAATATGAGCCTCCACTCCTCTGCACCAGTACAGCTGGTTTAACAGTAGTTACCACCATGTTGCTGGAAGAGTTTCCTGGGCATACAAGAAGTGTCCTGGATATGTATAATTTCCTTGCAGCAAGTGCTTAATCTATGACCTATCTAATGCTCCAGAAACAACAGACATTTCCAGAAGAGACTGTCACTGTGGATTCTTTTTGGCTGTCAGCAGTCCTATCACATTTACTGTGGCACAGGCTTTTCCCCGGATCACTGGGGTGTGTGTTTTCTCTCATCAGCTGAAGAATTTACAAAACCAAGTTAATTCTACGTGTTCACCCAGTGTCTCCAGATGGAATAGCCTATTTATCAGCCTGTGTCTGTTGTGCATGGAGTATGGTCTATAGATCCCTGAGCTAGCAGAGATGCAACTTAGTAAATCCACATGGTGCAGATCAGCTCTATGGGTGACCTAACAAGCCCTGCTTTGCAGCTATCTTTATTAGCTTGAATGCACTGCTGCACAAATGTGGCTTAGCCTGCAGTCAGACCCAAGCTGACTCAAATCCAGACAGCTCATGGAGCTTGGCACCATGCAGCCGCTGCTTCTGGTTCTGGTTATCATTATCAGGCCTGGGTCAGATGCCTTTGTGTCTGTGCTGTACACAGATTTATATGTCTATTTCGAAGCTCACTTGGAGAACACACCATTGAAAACTTTGTTTTCTAGTTCAGATATGGACCAATATTTCAGTTAGGTAAAGATTAATATTTGTTGAAAATGTTGATATTTGAAGAAGGTATCACGACTTTGTTTTTAACGAAATAAAAGTGATCATTTGATGGCAGGTATTATTATGTAGTATTGATTTTTTTTTTTGTATCTTCAGTACACTATCTTTACCATTAACCCACTGGAAGCCATCCCTTCAAAAGAGAGAATTTCTTTGACACAGAGCACAGAAAATTAAAATAGCAGCTGTTTCTTAGCATGATTTTAAAGCTGATTTTTAATGTGAATTTATACTTAGAATTTCTAGGAATCCTGGACAACAGAAGGTTAAAACTAGAAAGACCTAGTCGTTCTGCATAATTAAAGCCACCTGTCCCTTTCCAGTCTACCTAATATCCATAACTGCATGCAAGTTATGTGATTTTCAGCTGTTTGTAGAATCTGTTACTATAACTAAAAACATCACAACAATGTTTTTAAGAGCTCAAAGACATGACTATGAATCATACATATCATGCCAGGTGCCCACCAAAGCTGGTTTATCCCTCCCCCTTCTTGACTGGACAGGAGAGAAAGAGCAAAATTAATGTATTACAAATTTTTAGCAGAATAGGATAATGAGAAATAAACCCAAATCTTCAGGTCCATCTTGGAGCCGCCTGGCATTGGCTCTGTCAGACACAGGGGAAGCTTCCAGCAGCTTCTCACAGAGGCCACCTTTGTAGCATCCCTGCTACCAAAACCTGGCTATGAAAATCCAATTCACCTGCAGGGCCATGTAATCACAATCAGAACTCAGAGGACAGCAATTTTGCTGTAAACATTGTAGTTTGATTCAATGACTCAGGCACGAATAATTTAAGGAACCATGGCAAGGCCTTGTTGATTGCTTCTCATAACATTTTAAAGAATAATGGTTACACAGGCCTTTGTTAAAGGCCTGTATCCCTAGAGAGATGGCATTTAATATGATTGGAAAGGAATAAGCTGGCATTGGTCCATCTTGAAAGTGTTCCTGTTTTAAACCCGCATAATTAAAGTGGTTAGTGAGAATCATGTTAAACACAAATGCCATAAAGCTGAGAAAGCATCATCATGCTCCAACTTAATAGGAGGTAAAAGGGACAAAATAATTCAATTACCCCCTTTTTTGTTATTCTAAGGAAAAGCAAATTTATTCACAGCTTTTGATACATTTCCCTAATTAATGCAATTTGATAAAGTGAATGAATTCATGATGTCATTAACTGAGTTGTGCTTAATGAAGTTGGGCTGTATGAAACATTAACTGCAATATTGAATCCATTTCCTTAGACTGGGAAATAAACATTTATCATTTCAGAACATTTACTCTGGAAGTTCCAATTGTCAGGTCTTTATCAGCATAATCATCATGTCCTGATAAATCTACATATATTTACATTTTGATCAATGTCATCATTCAGCTCAGACTACAATAAGATTCTATTACTTGGCTGCACGGAAGAAGTTAAATAGACTACGTGACAACACGGGCTCTTTACCAGTCAATGATCTGATGGACAACTGTCAAACTACAAATGAAATTACAGTGCTTCTGTTATCAGCTTTGTTCAGCTACTCTTTCTTCCAAAGAGGTCTGTACATCAAAGTGTTTTTTGTAATATTTCTGTTTTCTCAAGGAAAGGCAGATAAACATTCATTGTTATGAAGAGTATTTCTAGAAGGTACATTTAAGAGAATGAAGATTTGATAAGGACATTCATGTGAGAAGAAGCGAGAAAAATTTACCACTACTTCCTCTTTTGTTTATGTGTACCATTTTGGGTTTCTTTTACATGGGCTATGCTATTCAAACTATGTAAAAGATTCAAGCCTGCCGCTTAATACAGAAGCATTTGCTCATATGAGGTATCCTTAATTATTAAACTCTGATAAGATATCGTATAAGCAAAGACTATTTATATAGGAGCTATTGGACCCTGAGGCAAGTTTCTGATGTTTTGAACTTGAAAACTAAATCTGCTGCATTAAAGCAGAAATACGTGCATGACCCTTCTAAAACATGGTATCATTCTCCACTCAAAAACTCAAGTGCTATAATCATTACCAAAAGGGAAACATCAGAATACTGGAAATACTATTCCTAATATTAGGCTATGCTGTACACCTAACATAGCAGAAGACATGGAGCAAATCATATTTGGAGTTTTGCGGAAGAGAGGGGAAGAAACATTTCTGAGAAACGGCCCACAAATCATGTTTATAATTAAATGGCTAAAGAAAAAAGATACGTGATCATTAAATTCTTATTACACTGATAAATATTTGAAAACTCCTGTATCTCAGCTTCCTAGAATTTTACTGTTGTACAGCTGTAGAGTTTGAGACTAATGGTATAATAAGGAATCAATATTAAATTTTTTTCATATCTTGAAATTGGTCTGATGAAAGAAATTAGCACTCAGTTATCATAAGGAATGAACTGCTAGTGTTCAAGTTATAAGCAAGGTCTATAAGGCTTTATAATGGCAGACTGCAGATTTTATTAATTGACCTCATTTAAAATATTGTCTCAGTTTAATTTTCATTACAGTTTAATAATAATATTACAAAGAAGAGATCATTAAAGCTAAAATTTGAAACTAGATGTTTGGCTTGAACAATTCATTGAGAACAGAAACAGCAAAGCCTGATTAATCAAACATTTACATAATATTTATGCTAAAAGAATTGAGGCTGTAAGCATCAATTCAATCTTCTTGCATTAATTCAATAGTTATTGGCCTTTCACTAAAATCCAGTGTGAGATACAAAGTCACTCCCAGAGAGAATGTTGTGGATCAGAACTTAGACTGTCTAAGTCAGTCTGTCAGTGACATTTCTTTCATATTTGTGCATTGACCTGTGTCAGAGACTGAAATATGACAGTTTATGACTTAAACTTTTTCATGAAGGACTTTTAAAGCTGTTGCAAAAGCTGCAGAGAAGACTACCGTACCCTAAATGGGGCCCTGACTGAGACCTTACAGTGCTCGCTGATGAAGATAAAGTAGCAACTCAGGGCTGAGGACATTCACAAAGCCTAAGCTTAACACCTCCAAGGAGACCACAGCCCCAGGGCTATCAGCTGCCAGGCTTGCACAGACCCTCCCACAAAAGGGTGGGGGAGAGAGGCTTTGGGTGTGTGCTGGAAAAGCCTCTGGTGAGAGGCACAGTGACTGCCCATCGTCCCCTGTGCAGAGGGGCCCAGCTGAGGGGCCCTGCACCCGGGGAGAAGCTTATCCACAGCAGAGGGGGTGACATGGCCCATCAAAGTGCCACCCCCCAAAGGGATCCCCAGACCCTGCACCAGAGCACCAGAGATGATGCAAAGACCCTCAGTGCTGCAAGGGACAGTGTGTCAAGCTGACCCTGCAAGGGAGGCACGCGGGCGTTCCCACCTGGTTCAAAGTATATATTAATTCATGGGATCCTTTACTCCTCGGCGTGTGGCGGTGAGTGGTGGCATGGCGTGGCAGTGGGGGACCCTCACCACCAGAAGACCAGATGGAGGGGAGCACCGAGACGTCGTTGGGACCCTTGGATGGGTGATACGCTTCCACCTAACCCCTGTCACTCTCTCCCTGTCCCCCCACCCCCCACGCACACTTCTTTCTCTATGTCTTTCTTTCTTTCTTTCTTTTCTCTTTCCTTCTCTTTGCCTCTTTTACTATTAAATAAAATACATCAATTTTTTGGCAGCAACATCTAACCTCGTTTGGCTTTAATCTCGTTTTTGGGAATATTTTGAACCTTCTCAATGTTCCTTCTGGTTTATGCACAGAGACTTAGTTTTCTTTTCTCTTCTGGGTTTAAACCCTATCATAACAACCTGTAATGACAAAAAGTTATTTTTAAGCAATTTAAATCTAAGATTAAAGTTCAGTTTGCCATGCAAACTTCTTGAATGTTAGGTGAGCCATATAAGAGGGAAAAATATCTTTCTATCGACTGCTAAGATTTAGTTAATTAAAAAGTATTTAGGTAAGATTTGTTTGGGTTTTTTAATATTAAAAGAACAAACCAGAGGAAATTTTCAAATACAAAATGACCTAATTTTGAAAGGCATTATAATATCACTTTTCAGTATTTCAATTTCAAATAAAATTCAAAGAAAAATCTCTTGCTGTAAATAGATAACATCTTCGACATTTTTTGTCCTGAAAACAAGTTTGTATTATCTGCTGGATTTTCATTCTCTGAAAAAAGAGGAATTTGAGCAACTACTACCACAAAGTCAGATTAAGATCAAAGACTTCCTGGAAGTCTGTTTTCCCTAAGAGTGACTTCTTACAACTCCAGTTGAGTTTTGTAACACTCCTCTTGACAGCCTGTTAGTAACTACAGAAGAACCAGCAGTAACAGTCACAACACAGTTGTTATGTCATTTAAGTTTACTCTTTGAAAAACAATGTTTTTATAGTTCTACTTGTAGTTTGTTCTATCTAGTTGTAGCTAGGCAACTAGCATTTTGACAAGATTCTACTGTCACTGTTAACATCCCCAAACATACGGTTTTCCAAAGCAATAATTACAATTTAACAGTCGTAAAACAACATGGCAACTATCACAGGACAGAGCCTTGCAGATCTTCATGGTACAAATTAAGCCAGTGGTAATTACTTTACCATTGCCAGGAGCAGCCAATCTCTTTTCTTACATAAAATAAAATGTTGAACTATGTAGTTTTAAGATAAGAAATTTAACAGTTATTTGCATAATGTGTAATGAATTATATAAAGTTTTCGTAGCACTTCTATTGAAATATTTTAAAAAATTAGCCATCATTTAATTACAGTAATCCTTGATATCTGTCAGTTTCATGTTTTAAAGTCAGCAGCAAAACATGACTTGCTCCTACTTTTTGTACAAAGCTGGAATCTGTACTGCACATTCTTCATGACACCTACTATGCTGCAATAACCTATCACAAGTGGCCCCATTAATCTTTCTTACCAAAAGGCCCATCCTAACATGTAATATAGTAATATTTTAAAGCATTTGATTGGTGTTCATTCCTTCTACATCAAAAATAAGGCCTTTTGTCTAGAACCATAAGCCTATTATCACTCTGGTGCGGATTGCTATACAAAATATGTAAGGTGAGGAACTACTCCAGAAAACAGAAATCAAACATCATTCCAATTTCTGTTCAATGAAACCTGAGAGAAGCTGAACATTGCACATATGTGGCTCATCTATATTGTCATTAATAAGATTATTGAGTTAAAAAGGCCATTATCACATAGCTGCAGGTTATCATGAGCTTAACTTGAAGCATATGATTAAATTCTAGTGACTTCAAAGAACACAACAGCACAAAAAGAATCATTATTATGTATAACTTCTGTTACAGTTTCTAAGGAAAAAATAGTCCTTCAAGTTTCCATATTGATGATAAAATATTTAATCTCTTGACAAAGACAAAAAGCCCCAAACAACCAACTACATCCGTTTTATCAGGCATAAGACATCTATTTTGGATAGTTTAGCTTTAAAGTTTCACAAAATGTATTCTGCATTTCTGTCGCTGAATATGATTAAAAAAGACCCGAAAAGTTGTGTCAGAGCTTTACATAGTAGTATTTCCAGAACTTCTAATAAAATACTAACTGAAATAATTGTTGGATTCTAATGAGCTTACGCCTGGATTCCAAACCTTATGTTGGCCTCTAAATTCCTAGTGAATGTTTTGCCTTTACTAATTGCAGTTATGTCACATGGATTAATATTGAATTGCAATTTGTCTAAATTCCTTTGAAAATATTCTTTGCTAATACACACATATTCAATTGAAAATTTCTAGTTTATACCATTTTGACTTGTGCCCTTGTTCTGCCTTCAGCGTGAAAAATCAATTTTATGTTCTCTTCTGCTTTTCCATGCTTTGCAACTGTTTCCTAATATTTCTCATTCAGATTACAGTAGTATAATATGGGAAATGGGGAAAACTCATCTTCCAATTATTTGCTTTTAATTAGAAGTTTAAGAATAGTTCCTTTTTTAACCTTTCTTGTTCATTGGTAAAGGGGGAAAATAAAAAGGGGGGAAACCTTAACCTTTATATTAAAATTTTTAGGCTTACAAGCCAGGTTAAAATGAGGTTAAAGTTAAGTTGATATTTGAAATTTAAAGGGTATTTTTTGGGTTTTTTTCAAAAAGTAATTTTTCATATGAAACTACACAAAGGAAATTATATTAAGTAATCTGGGTAAGATTAACATTAAAAACATGCATGAAAGATAAGTGTCCCTATGGCACAGAGAGATATAGTGCATATTACAAGCATGAATATACTGACCATTCCTCTCTTACTGTGTCAATAAAGACTTATATCAGACTAGAGTATGAATTGAATTAAACCTGTATTATGACCAGTAATGACAGTTCTATCATGATGAACTCAGATTGGCTGCAGTTACAGCCAAGTGCACCAAGTGCACCCTCCAGCTACCTTAAAATTCAGGGAGATGAAGAACAAAGGAAAAGCAGAAGAGGGGAGAACTGCCCTAGTAAAAAGCAATCACCACTGCAACATTTCCTTGCAGTTCTGTTCTTCTGTGCAACTTGCATGATACTCTTACAACTTTCAATAGTAAAATACTTACAAAGAGACAGGAAAGATTCGGGGTAAAGAACCTCTGCTGCCGAGACAAGCAGAATATCACATCTGTATCACAACACATTCATAGCTATGGGACTTCTTTGTGATTGATACTCCTGGAAGCCTATAAAATGTGTATTTGCTGTTCAGAGACATACTCATATAACCTTGCCCAGCTAACTCTTAGGTTTTTGATCTGAGATAAGCAGATGGATTCCTTCTGTTAATGAAGAGGAATAAATCTGTGTCTGTGGACAATGCAAACCATACAAGATTTGCACCTGTAGGTACCATCTGCATTATCTAGAGAAAAAATTAATATCTAACTTGTAACAGATGTGTAACCTTTAAGAGGTGAAGACAAGTGAGATGTATCCTACTCATGCTGTGACATCAACATTTTATCAACAGTTGAAATCCTGGAAAAATATAAATTTAATAGTTGTACGTTCTATGTATCTAAGTTCTAGTTCAATGAAAGACTGACTTCTCCATGTCTGTTAACATTTCTAAAGTTAAGCAGCTAAGTGTATAATGAAATAATTTGTTGCATCAGGACCTTGATTTTTTGCTTTGTTTTAGGAATCAGATAAAGCAAAATCTAATCATAGAATTAAAGAATCATAGAATGGTTTTGGTTGGAAGGCACCTTAAAGATCACCTAGTTCCAACCACCTGCCATGGGCAGGGACACCTTTCACAGACCAGGTTGCATAGAGCTTCATCCAACCTGGTCTCAAATATTTTCAGGGACAGGGCATTCACAGCTCCTCTGGACAACATGTGCCAGTGCCTCACCACCCTCACAGTAAAGATTTAGTAAAGAATGTCTTCCGAACATGTAACCTAAACCTACTCTCTTTCAGTTTGAAGTCATTCCCTCTTGTCCCGTCATTACCTCTTTCTTGTAGGCTCCCTTCAGGTACTGGAAGGCTGCAATTTTGTCACCCCTAAGCCTTCTCCTTTCCAGGCTGAACAATCCCAACTCCCTCAGCCTTTACTCTTAGGAGCGGTGCTCCAGCCCTCTGATTGTCTTGGTGGCCTTTCTCTGGACTCACTCCAACAGGTCCATGTCCCTTCTGTGCTGAGGACCCCGGAGCTGGATGCAGCACTGCAGATGGGGTCTCACCAGAGTAGGGTAGGGGCACAAAAAACCCTCCCTTGCCCTGCTGGTCACGCTGCTTTGGATGCAGCCCAGGAAATTGCTTTCTGGGCTGCGAGCACACACTGCCAGGTCATGTCCAGCCTCTCATCCACCAGCACCAAGTGCTTCTTGGCAGGGATGCTCTTGATCTGTTCATCCCCTAGCCTGGACTGATACTGGGGGTTGCTCTGAAAAAAGCAGGGTTCTTAGGGAAACTAGGTGAAACACAGGAAGAAATCTGGTTTCAAAAATACTTAGGTTATAATATAAGTTCATTTTACAATTACAGGCTGTGAGCTACACTGGAGGTATATTTTTGACCACTGTGTTCTAAATCTATACCCAAAGTGTGGAGCTCTGTACACATACACAAAGGTTGCACGTGTTTCTACATGCTGGATTAAGAGTACGTTCTTCTGCCCCTGGGACCTATCTCACCATTGCTCAGTGTGCAGATACCATGCTGTGACCTGAGTGTTTATTTAAGGAGACACAACAGAGGCTTAATTCACCACAGACATAGCTGTTAAAAACAAACACTTAGATGTGAAAATAACTTGGTGGCCTGCACAGTGCAAGTGAGATGAGCATGAGGGGAATAGCTGCAGAATGTGCTGTGCCTCTTTGAAGTACTGCCATTTGTAAGCTTTGTTGTGAAAACATAGGTTAACTTGTAAAAAGAAAATAAAGTCATGTTGCTGCTCTGACCTAGCAGTATCCATTGAAATTTTATTTCCCCATAAACATTATAGAAAAAATGTTAAGAAATAATAACTCTTTATTTGGAGTTCAGCCAAAGTACTAGCTGCTCAAAAGACACTGGTTAAAAATAGGTAACAGACACCACTTACACCATTTACACAGTTGCTTCTATCACTTGATTGCCGTTCTTAATGTGTGGCACAGGAGTTCTCAGTTCTGCTTATTTTAACTGGCTTCATCTGGAGGAAACTGAACACATAGTTTAGGCTAAATAGCTGTGAAAATCTAAAAATGAAAATATTTTTTGTGATTTAAATATGTAGCTTGTTTAGAAATGTTTATATTTTTGTATTATCCAGCTATATAGAGTCCAAAGAACAATTTCTTAGAGCAATTAAGCCTGAGATCAGTTTTATTTGTGCCTTTGTATGAAACAAGGTAAACTTTACGAAAATCTCGGAATGAAACATTAAATTTCTCCAGGTAAACTGACAATTTTTTCTATTCATGTCCAAATCTTCTCTTATTATTTTTCCTCAGCAGAGTGGTTAAAACCAATCAAGCTTTCCTAGACAGGACTCATTTGCTTGTGTCTTCCCATAGGGCTGCTCTGGAAATATTTTCTGGAGGATATTTCTGCACTCTGTCACCACAGTAGGTGTGACGATCACATCTACTTTGTATTGTCACAAGTCTGGTGAAGGCTTGTGCCACAACTTCTCATTTGTTTAATTACACAGTAGTTAGAAGGCTCATCCAAGAAACAGGAATGCCAGATTAAATTTTTCCTGCTGGTACAAAGGGACTGAAATACAGCTCATACTCTGCTTTTACCTTTAGAACAAAATTACCTGAAAATCTCTCCTCCTTGTTTAGGCTCTGCTAGTGTTTTCCAGAAAGATGAAAACAGACTGAAGGTTGATTGGGTAAGCAGGCAAGAGGGAAGTAAACAAACCACAAGCTATTTGTTAAAATTTGTGCATGGAGATGCTGACATGGGGTTATGAATTCCTGAAACAAAAGGTGAACATCTTCCACCACACAGATTTCCACCAGTGCCTCTGCCCCACCTATATCTCATGGCAGAGGCTGCTGTGGAGAGCACTGCAGCAACATCCCATGCCTGGTGTCATTAGACTGAAGTTACCACTGCTCAACATGCGAATGGGTGGCCTAAGGCACATAACGCTATAGCTCTCCACTGTCTTTATTCTTTGAACTTTCTTTCATTTTCAGTGAAAGTTTTGGATTCTGAGTGGAGAAAGATATTTCTCCATACCTTTGCATAATGTCTGAGGTTGTGAAATTATAGAATATTTGAGGTTGGAAGGGACCCTTGCAGATCCTATGGTCCAACTGCCCTGCTCAAGCAGAGCTGCCTAGAGCCCCATGGCACACTGCAACACCCAGGAACCTGACCAGATGAGTTTTGAAAATCTTTAAGGAGAGAGACTCGTCTCCAGCAATCTGTGCCAGAGCTCAGACATCCTCCGAACAAAATAGTGTTTCCTGATGTTCAGACAGCACCAGCTGTCTGTGCCCCTTGCCTCTTATCATATTACCAGGCACCAGTGAAAAGAGCTTGCTTCCATTTTCTTTGTACACTTCCTTCACATATTTATATATGTTGATAAGATCTCCTTGGAGTCTTCTCTCCTCTAGGCTAAAGAGCCTCAAATGATGAGAGATGTACTTGATGGTATAGTGTTTTCTTCAGTGATCTCTAGGGTCTTTAGATCTTGATCAATGAGCTGCTTTTTCTGGATATTTTTCTTATAAGAAAACTATAACAAGATTATAGGAAGAAACTGTATGGAGCATAGGTATCTAGTTTTGACTCTTTCACACAACCAGCTCTTAAAGATAAGCCACATCACACTTTATTAGGATCCAAAGCCTTTTTTAAGATCTATTTTAGGATATTCAAAGGGGTAGCCAAAACAGCTAAGAAGTAGCAAGGCGATTATTTAAATATAGCTCAGAGGAGTGGATCGAGTGCACCTTCAGTCACTTTGTAGGTGACAGCAAGTTGGATGGGAGTGTTGATCTGCTGGTGGGTAGGAAGGATCTGCAGAAGGATCTGGCAGAACAGGCTGAATCAATGGGTCAATGCCAGCTGTAGGAGGTTCAAGAAGGGCAAGTTCTGGGTCCTGTACTTGGGTCACAACAACCCTGTGCAGAGCTACAGCCTGGAGGTAGAGGGGCTGGAAAGCTGCCTGGAGAAAAAGGACCTGGGGGTGTTGAACATGAGCCACAGTGTGCCCAGGTGGCCAGGAAGGCCAGTGCCATCCTGGCCTGTATCAGCAATAGTGTGGCCAGCAGGACCAGGACACTGGTTGTCCCCGTGTACTGATGCCTTGAAGTGGCTACCTAAAAAACAGAGACTAGACAAAGAGTAAGGGAATAAAGGCAGGTATTTATTCGAAGGGCCTTCAAAGGTACACCCTGTGGAGAATGGACCCCAAGATGGACGACAGGTCACGAGTTCTTCCCCCTGTTATGGGTTTGGTCCATTTGCATATCAGCACAAATTTGCCAATTAAACTTCAGGTAATAAGGTAACCGCCCCCCCCAACTTGCCTCCCTTCTCAAGATGCTGGTTTACACATTTTGGGCCTAGGACAGTCTGAGTGTCCTTGAAGAGCAAGCCTGGAGAGGCTTTGTTATGTCTACCTTAGCATGAGAGAACAGCAGTTAACAGGCTGCAAGACAGTTCAAAGTTACACACTAGGAATACAGAGAACACAGAATTTGCAAAATATAAAAGCTAAAACCTAAGGCATCAGTACTCAGCACTGGTAAGGCCACACCTTGAGTGCTGTGTCCAGGTCTGGGCCCCTCATGACAAGAAGGATATTTTGGTGCTGGAGCATGTCCAGAGAAGGGCAATGGAGCTGGTGAAGGGCCTGGAAAGTAAATCATATGAGTGGCTGAGGAAGCTGGGGGTGTTAAGCCTGGAAAAAAGGAGGCTCGGGGAGACCTTATCACTCTCTACAACTGCCTGAAACAAGGCTGTAGCCAGGTGGGGATTGGCCTCTTCTTCCAGGCAACCAGTGACAAGACAAGAGGACGTGGCTTCAAGCTGCACCACAAAAGGTTCAGGTTAGACATAGGAAGAATCTCTTTACTGAGAGTGGTTAAGCATTGGAACTGGCTGCTCAGAGAAGTGGTTGAGTTGCCACCACTGGAACTGTTCAAGAAATGACTGGATGTGGCACTCAGTGTCATAGTTTACTTTGGTGGTGCTGTTCAGTCAAATACTGGATTTGGTGATCGTGGATGTCTTTTTCCATTTCCAAACATAATGATTCTATGATTCTGTAAGTTAAATGTGAAGGTACAATACAATAGGTCACAACAGATTTTAGTTAAAAACTTGTTTTTAAGGCATAAAAACTAACATTAAATGCTTTTAAACATGTCAGAAAGCAGAAGGTTGCCAGACAATATACAGAGCCAGTACATGATCAAAGTGCAAATGAATGTTATAGAAAATAAGACAGTAATGGAAAAACTGCAGCACTTTTTTGCTTTCTTCTATGTTCACAATGGAAGACCTAAAAGAGGTACCCGGGCCGGAAGCCCTGTTTGTGAACAAGGTACTGGAGGATATACCTCAGCCTGAAGAGTCATTAGAAAAGACTCTAGAATAAACTAGTGAAACGAAGAATGAACTTGACAGACCAAGATGGTATTCTTCGAAGTATGAAATAGCTGACCTATTTCACTGTGGTGTGTGCTATCTGTGAAAATTGCTCCAGCAGATTTGGGACAGAGGGCGACAAACATAAAGGCGACTTTAAAAAAAAATAGTCTAAAATAAATCCCCCAAACCTTCAAATAAGAAATCTGATCTCTGTACTGGGAAAAAATGGAGGAAAGTTTAACAGGAGGCAAACTGTGCATACACATACACACAATCACAGTAGCATGTGATATTCCGGGGAAGAAACATTGGCTTTCAGAGAAAGGAGACATATCTTGCTAATCTACTAGAATTCTTTAAAGAACTCACACCCAAGAACAAAAGTCACCAAGGTGCTACAGGCTATTGCAATCTTCATAAAGCTTTTGAAAAAGCTTTTAGTAGAAACTCTCAAGAGAGTCTGAGTTGGCATGGGATAAATGGGAAGTTCATCAAAAGTATAACAACCACTTAAAAGATTAGAATTAAAAAGTAGGAATAAGCTGAAGCTAAGTGGGTGAGGCCATTATTAGATTCCTATAGGAATTAATATTAAAATGTGCTATTCAATTTATTTATCCATGACTGTTAAAAGAATTTGAATGAGATGACCAAGGTTTCTAACAGTATTGAGCTATTTGGGTTCATAATGAGGAATATTCACCAAAAATTTCAGAAACCGATCATCGGATGCCAAGCATCTGAGAAATAAAATGGCAAATGTAATTCCATGTTTATTGAAAGGAAATGTTTTTTATGAGGATAACCTATCCTAATTTCAAGTATACAAGGATATGACCTGAACTATGAAAAACATCAGTTCATTACTCAGTAATTATCAATGAAGCAGGTAAAATGTAATAAAATTATTAGTAAATAAATGCCTGACATTTACAAATGCCTGAACAAAGAAGGTCATTATACTTTTAAACATTCCACAGCATGCCCATTTCCTGATTGCTGTTCTGGTTAGACAATTTCAAAAATGATATGGCTCACCTGCAAAAGTTGCAGAGAAGAGTGAATAAATATTTACAAGAGGGACAAATCAATAGACAAAGATTCTTCAGCCTGGAAAAGACATTAAAGAGTTCTTTAAGAGCATGGAATAACCTGGAGAAAGCAAATAGAAAACAGTTGGTTCTTGAACCTTGTATTATGAGAATTAGTGGAAATTAAGAGAAATTATGAGGTGGCAGGTTTAAAACAATGAGAAGGAGGTGCATTTCCATGACGTGTATTAATGAACTTTGGAAGTAATTCCTATCGGTTATTTTTAAATGACAAAATTTTTCCGTATTCAAAAAGTAATTGTACAAATTCACAGAAGTGAAACTTATAAAGGATATTCAACCCAAAGTTATAACCACCAGTTCAGAAGTTTGATTCCAAAGAAATCCCACTGTATGCATGTTGTATTCTGTCTTGTACCTTTCTTTACACATTTGTACAGGCCCTAGTTCTGTCTGGTTACTGATTTTATGCAGCACAGCTGTTTCTACTTTGTAGTTTTCTTATGTTTTTTGATAATCTGACACTCTTTCTTTCTTTCTTACATATTACATAAATATAATGAGAAGATGAAAGTATTACAAAAACCCTGGAAAAGAAATAAGTTGAGTAGAGCAAAAAAAAATTTAAGGACAGTATATCTTAAGGACAGTACAACTTTACTTATAAATACTTTTTAAAATGACCACTTTGACAATTGATTCCAAGTTGCCATAGCTCCTGAAGAGCTGAAAACAAACAATGCAATTCCTTCAGTATTTCAAAGGGGTCTCTCTAGAATAGGGTACTTTAAAAATATATTTTATCCCATATATATTGTTCCCCTCTGTAGATTTCTTTTCATGTTCAGGAGTTTAATGGGCAATGTTCAAATAGTTATTGAAATTCTTTTGATTTTGCTAATGCATTTTTTTCCCCCTCTTTTTCAATATTACCCTTAAATTGTCAAATAAATTTTCAATCAACATTTAAGTGTAGATTCCACACATTCCACACAGCTCTTAGGAAACAACAGATTAAGAATACTCTTGTCTAGCAGGGAAACAAAATGCAGCATACTCTAGATATACAGAATTTATAACATCCTTAGCACTAAGTTTTAGACGTATTTTTTTCTTTCTGGAAATACATTTTTTTGTCTCTAAAAACTTAGGAGTCTGAACTAGGTCTCCTGAAGCAGAGCTGAAGTCATATCAATGTCTCTATCTGTGTCTGATTGAAGAAAATGCAGCTTCAGTTCATAGCTCATTGCTTTTACACCTGTCTGCATCAGATTTCACTTGTAGCTGGATATGACATTGGCTGAACTAACATCCTCTCTTCAGCTTACTTCTTGTTACTTAATGTCAAATACTATTATTACAGAAGTACCAGCTGGAGGCTGGGGGAAAGGTTGAAGTGATTTCCAAAGGAAGATTTCAGGTCACAGAAGAGACATAAAAATTTTGCATACTTGGTGTGTTTTGATGCAAAAAAGGGTGTTATGGGCAGTTAAGTCCATTTACTCAGGGCAAGAGCTAATTAATTTAATTCTCTGTTTCATAAAGTTCATGAGATGGAAATTTTCTAAGCATTTTGAGATGTGTTAGTAAGAGAAGTAAAATACTGTCTAACATGATAAATTCCACCATTCCTTTGGCAATTTTGAGGTCTTGTCTGGAATTTATTGTACCAGAAAGAGTGACTTCTATTTTTAAGATGCATTATGCTGACACAATCATTGATAATGGCACTATATTCTCATGTGTCCAGTCCAGACATGAGTGGGTAGAAATTCTCCCTTTCTTTTCTATTTGGTGTGTATAACCATATGCTTTTTAACTACTTTTCACTGAAAGATCATCAGCTGTCTGTCACTTGGGATTTCTGCATACTGTGGAAGGTGTCTGACTTAGTTCATATCTGTAGAGTAGTGAAAATGAAGAATGCTACTTTGATCAGTAATATCTGTATTTGACCAGAATCTTCAATTCTAATCTACAAGAGTCTTACAGCATAGGAGTTCATATAAACCAGGAACTGAGACGATCTGCATAGGCAAAAATGGCATCTTTGCTAGATGTGTATTCTAGATAGATTTTTAGTACTTTTTTAGTGATTTAAGATTTAGGACGGAGTTCAGTCCACCTAATTTAGGCATTTCTTTGCCAAGGGGCGTAACCGATAGTTCATCCCCCCTAATCTAAGTACCTAAGGTCTCTTCTTGGGGACAAGAAAAGATCTTTAAAGGTTCAGTTTTCTCCTAAATATAGGTCTTTAACTGGAAAATTAGAGACTGTGAGGGTGGGTGGATTCCAGTGCAGCAGAGCTGGTCTGAAGACATCCATACACTGGTGCTGTATTGGTCCTTTGAGCCTTCTATTCACATTAAATGCAGTTTCTTTAATTAGACCAATTAGACTTTTATTGGCTCATAAACAGAAACTGTCACTAATTCCTAAGTATGTTTAGGAGTTAGTCTAGTTTACAGTCAGACTAAAAGATTACTCCTAACAGTAATCAGGCTCCTCCAGAGACCTTCATAAAAACTAAGGATTAAGGACACCTAACTCTGGATTAATAAGAAGCTCAAAGCAGAAGATGTCTTCCACAATAAGTACTTCTGAACAAGCATGTGTAATTAAGTTTAGTCTTATACACTGTTGTCAACTAATTAAGGAGACATCTAATTAATTTTGTATAAGGTGTTAGGAAAACAAGTAGATTGGATTGTCATGTAGCTAGTAGACATCTAAGTCCCAGTTCAGAGAAGGTTTTGTTAGATTCTTTAGGTGTGTATACTCTCCGTTGCTTAAGCAATTGAGCAGTTTTATGTATTGATTAGGTGAATTTATGTGTCTAAATTTCATTTTAGACTAATTGTGGATAAGATTATTGAGATCAAAAGAGCAAGTAACTTTGCAAGGTATTTGGATTCATACATGAAATAGGTTTAAATGTAAGCTGGGAGCTCAAGGAGGGAAGAAGTCTAGGGCATCTGAAAGGATTCTGAAAAAGTATTTTTGTACAATTCCCTGTTGTACTTAGACTGGTGCAGCCTGAGGAACGCTGGGAGTCAGTCTTATAGGAACCTAGGAACAAGGGCAAGAATTGTCAGTGACACACAGGAAGGTGGGCAAGTGGCTGTTTGGTGAACTAAAGATTACTGCTTGTCATAAAGATGAACATTAATGTTTAAACTTTTGCCTTGTTGTGAAATATTTTCCACTGTGGAAAAAAAGACACAGACCATGTGGGATAACATAAAAAGAACTACAGCTTGTCAGACCTGTGAAATCTGCTCTACCCAGAAATGGAAACACTCCAGCTGGAGTGCATTTCAAAGGAGTTGGACCTTCTGAAAAGTCTTGAATAGAGCACTGAGTATGACCAGAGGTCTAGAAAATAAAACCTGTAGGGAACAATTGGGAGTTATTGAGACAAAATTAAAAAAATAATGAACATCTAATTTTTAATTTTTTTATATTTACATAAACCTATAGACACACAGCTTTTCACATACTTGAGGACTGATGTACTGAGGAAGGAAGTGTCGTCTATAGCACACTGATGGTGCAATGAGCTTAATTTTCAGTAAAAGAGGCTGGGATTAAATTTGAGAATAAACTTTTAACAATATCAGTATTTAAACACTGGAATAGAGAGGAGGGTTAAGTGTTTCTGATACCGGAGGTCTTTCAGAACAGATTTGAGAAAGATCTGGTGAGAATGTAGCTGATGTAAATGTAGCTAATCCTGCCTAGATGTCAGGTTCAGTACAACCACCTCTGGGTCCATTGTTTCCATTATCCAGAAATAAATTAAATTTGACCATCTAATTATTTTTAAAATTTTTTTCTTTATTTACATAAAGCTATAGATACCCAGTTGCTTTTACCTGCAGGTAATGAGTATCTGGTTTTGGCAGTTTCACAGATTTTTAAAAGACTTGAGAAGCCCAGTGAAAAAGAAATGGTAATTAACTCTGTGTGCTTAAGTCTCTTAGAAGAGAATGATATGAGGAGATACAGGGTGGGATGTAAATAAGAATGATTTATATGCCACCAGGGTGAATGGCATGGCTCATATATCTGCATGACAGGATGTCATCCAGAGGGATGTGGACAGGCTCAAGAACTGGGCCTGTGGGAATCTCATGAGGTTTAATAAGACCAAGTCTAAGGTCCTGCAACTGGGTCGGGGGCAACCCCCGGTATCAGTCCAGTCTGGGGAATGAACAGATCGAGAGCAGCCCTGCCAAGAAGGACTTGGGGGTGCTGGTGGTTGAGAGGCTGGACATGCCATGGCAATGTGTTCTCACAGGCCAGAAACCAATTGTATCCTGGGCTGCATCCAAAGCAGCATGACCAGCAGGGTGGGGGATGGGATTCTGACCCTCTGCTCCACTCTGGTGAGATCCCACCTGGACTGCTACATCCAGCTGTGGGGTCCCCAGCATAGGAAGGACAAGGACCTGTTGGAGCAAGTCCAAAGAGGACAACCAAATAGATTAGAGGGATGGAGCACCTCTCCTATAAGGAAAGGCTAAGAGAATTCAGACTGTGCAGCCTGGAAAGAGAAGGCTTAAAGATGACCTAACGGTGTTCTTCCAGTACCTGAAAGGAGCCTGCAAGAAAGATGGAGGGGGACTTTTTACAAGAGCATGTAGTGACAGGACAAGAAGGAATGGCTTCAAACAAAAAAAGAGTAGGTTTAGGTTACATATTAGGAAGAAATTCTTTACTCTTGAGTGTGGTGAGACACTGGAATGGGTTGTTCAGAAAGTTGTGAATGCCCCATTCCTGGCAGTGTTCATGGCCAGAAGGGTGAAGGAGGTGATTCTGGAAGCTGGATGGAACTCTGCACAACCTGGTCTGTGAAAGGTGTCCCTGCGCATGGCAGGGGGTTGGATCTAGATGATCATTAATGTCCCTTTCAACCCAAACCATTCTGATTCCATGATTCCATATAGTTAATAAAGAAGTATGTTGGTGACTAACCAACACTAGCAGCCAGAATTCTGGGATTTGTCACCAATGTGTCCTACACAGGCCATTACAATTTTCATATTTCTTTCAATACCTCATCCAGAAGGTTTCCCCTTGTCTGTCTGACCTATTGTTTTATTGTTTCAATGCATTTGATTACATTTTCATACATCAAACCAATGCAGAAGATATCTGTGGAGGATTGTAACATTAGTTGAACTTTTTTCAGCCACACTCAGGAGTGTGGTAGGGAATAAAATGTTGCTCTGGGTTAAAACCTTCAAACAGAATTTTCTTCAAGAAGCCCTAGTTTGAAGTTTAACTTAGGCAGTGGCAGAGCAGTGAAAGGAATCTTCAGCAGGATATTTTTTGCCTGTTCTGCTAATATCCAGCAAAGCCTGATCTAGCTCTAGTTCCCTGAAGAAGAAATTTGCACACATGCTCATTGAAGATTTGCTAAAAATTGGTAGTTACATTCTCCATATCATCCTGTGCCTCCTTGTTCGTACTACCTCCCTAAGAGTTTACGTTTTCTGTAATTGTCACTCTGGGCTGCTACAAACCATGTATAGTGGGGCACCTAAAATGAGTGAGTCCTGAGTGTTCTCAGTGATTCCTCCAGGACTTGTGAAAGCAGAATCTGTCTGACAAAAATTCAGATGGACTAACATGAATTCAGACAGTCTCATCAAAGTGTATCTGTGGAAGGAAGTGGTCTTGTTCCAGGAAACTTAGAAGAGGAATATGGGGACTGAAGGAGAATTTTGCTGAAAGGCATGTATCGAATTCTTGTTTGTTAGCAGTCTTAGAATAGGAGTATGAATCAAAATTTGAGCAGAGAAATTGGAAACCTGAGTCCAGGAAATTTCTTGACTTCTCTTGCTCCATTTTGGTCATTTCCTGCTGCTTTTAAAATGGGCATATGTTGATAACCTGTTGAGGATATTTTACTATCTAAAAGAAATGTCCTTGAGGAATCACACAACGAACAACTTTTCAAAGATCTTTTCTTGCCTCAGAAATTCACTCCTCTGTAATGGGACCCAGCAAGGAGCTCTATGGACAGTTAATCACCTCATCCTTGTCAGAAAAGCAGAGAACACTGGTGGCTGTCAAAATGGAATAGAAAAGAAGAAAAGAAGAAGAAAAAATAATCTTACATTTGTGGTACGGACTTTAGACTGTTAAAATACTTTTTTTTCTACCATTTCAGAGAATACGTTACCCTCAAAGCTCAACATACAAAAGTTTAAAATAAATCAAAGGAGATGGAAGAGCAAATCTAATTTAGGCACAACAGTTTGGATCTTTGCTTGTTTTTTTCTCTAAGACTTCTGGACTTGGCTGAATTTTCCATTTTTTATTTTGCTTAACAATAAACCTGACAGCAGTAAAACATGAAGTACAGAGTAAATATTCTCCCTGTTCAGTGGTCACAGATTTTCTGTAGAATCCATCTTTTACAGCTATAGCACCATCTCTGCAGTGTAAGTATCAGCCCATATTCCAACAATATCTAAAGGAGGTTTTTTTGTATATTTGATGTACAACACAAACAGGTTTTTTACAAAGATATTCTAGTTGTATTACTTTTACTGTTTGAAGTGAGCTTTGGTAATGCTGGAAATAGAATTTATAGCTCTATTAGAGAAGACTCTTTTTAACATAGAAATGTGGGGGAAACAGGAAATTGCATTTAAATGACCCACAGCAGCTGCATGGTTTTTTGTGCATGACAGGACTATCACTCCTTAGTCTCATGAAGTTTGATGGTTCTACTGAGTCTCCAGGTCCAGGAGGCATGGGAATACTACAAATAAACATATTTTGAACTGAAAGTACAAGTTCCTAGTATTTTAAAGAAAATCCTGCAACTATTATGACAAAAGCCCCTAACATGTAAACGTTGTCTTGTATTTATTTGCTAAACTTTCATTCTGATTGACTCTTTTCATACTTACCTAATAGGAAAGCAATTTTAACTTTATTAATCTGTAGTTTATATACTAACAGTTCTCCTATTTGCCCTCCAGAAAGTGACGCAGATTAGCAGAACAAAGTTGAAGCTGTAGGAAAAAAACTATGGACAAATTAACATTTTAAAGAGTTTTAAAAGAAATTATAAGGCATAATTCAACTTCATGCTTCTAATTTTCATAGCACTCTACTGACTTCCAGCTATGAAAGATCTCTTCTTACTTTGACACGAATATAATAATACTTCCTTTGGAGCAAATTCATAAGGTTATAATTCTTCATTTGAGGTAACGTAATTTCTAATGCAACTGCCTTTAGAAAGGTGTTGAAATATCTTTTTAGAGAGGCCTTAACCACCAGCAGCTTAAAAAATCATCAGTTTATTATCTGGATTACACTAGTGTTGTAAACTGTCCTTTTTATTAAAAGTATAAGAAGATAAAATCATATAAAATAAAAGTCTTTAGGAGCAAATACTTAAACTTTACTAAATTCATTGCTCTTTTCATCACCCAGAAAGGGATATCTAGTTCCATTTTTATTTCCTTTATGCCCAAACTGAAATATTAACCTTCTTTGTCAAGACACCAAAGATAATTGGCAGGTGTTGCATGGAAGGTGATTGATGATTTGATCACAGCTGAGAGATGCCAGGCTTAGATCCAAGTAGATTTACAGTCTCACAGTTAGATGTTACACTCAATGGTTGTCCTGGCCAAACACAGGTACCATTAGAAAAAACATGCAGGTATGAATGTAGGCACGTGCATGTTTTCCCACAAGAAATCCTAAGCCAAATTTAAGTTCTTGCAAAAGGTTTATAAGCAGACAGAACAAGTGCTGTTGATTTATATGTGTTTTTGTAAAAAGATATTAACCTTCTTTGCATGCAAAGTCCGACTACTATAGTTCTGATTGCATCAACTATAAAATCAGCAAAGGTAGAAAATTAGGCTGTTTCCTTCTGAATGCAGATTTTGTAGTATTGTGCAAATATGATCCTGTAGTTCCACTGCAAGAGCTTTATCACCTATTAGAAATGTGCCTCAAGTATCATTTTCAATCTTTAAATTTGTTGTATCTGGTGTTACGAATATAATCTGAAAAAAAGCCCCAAACTATGTAAGCATAGTATACTTACAAAGTGGTTTGTGCTCAAATGACTTCCAGCATGATGAGTAATTATATACAATAATACAATAGTCTAAAGGATCAGGACTGTGTCTCATCTAGTCAGTTCCTCCATCCCTAACAATATTCAGATTTCACAGAAGTTAAATGTGGTATTACATGCTGCTCATTAAAGATCTCTTGAAGATCTCATTCAAATTCCTAATAGCTAGACACCTCTTGTATCACAAATACAAGGATTATTGTGTAGTTTTAGTATAAGCAAACTCCAACACGGGCTTTGAATCACCTTTTCAGCTCTTCCTTATCACCCTGCGGACACAGATTGCTGCCTCTGCAGCAGGGCTGGCAGAAGGGTTGTGTGTCTGTACTCTTCTAAGATTACTAAGATTGTCCTAATGCATATTCGTCTTCATTGGTGATGCCAGCTTGTGTGCTTGTCTGTGAACCTGATACCCAGACCATGCCTCATTCTGCTGACTCTGCTGTACAGTTATCTCCAGCAGCTGCTTGAACTCTGACTTTTAGGAGTCAATAACATCATACAGCAAAAAGCTCTTCTTTCAAATTACATATCAAGGGAAAGACCACCACTGTTCATCAGTATTCGGAGAAGGACACAGAGTTTTGAAAAATATTCATGTCATCCCCTCAGCCCAAGAGAGATCAGCATTTCTGACAGAAACAGTTGCATAAATAGCTTCAGTTAATATGAATTTCAGTTTATCCTACAAGTTTCACTGTGATGGCAGGATTATCTTCTGAGGACAGCAATGTTTTGAAAATCTTCTGAGGACAGAAATGTTTTGAAAATTTTTTAACATGAAGCTGTGGCAGAAGGACAAGATTCAGTCTTTTTAGGTATTTAAAAAACATCTGCTTTTCTAGCTGTAGAGTGAATGTGTAAGCTGCAGTGATTCTCAGAATTACTCTTTAAAACTAAATATTAATGTACTTTAGATTTTACTAGTCTATGTTCTATAATCAAGCAGTTAATCATATACTTGCAGCAGTGTTCAGGGATCACATTAGAAAATACCTGCTGGCCATTGCCTATGTCCTACTTTGAGCAAGTGCTGGAAGAAGAACAGATTTCTGTTACTGGTCAGAACAAATCCTCATCTCTCTCTTCCTTACACTCTGTCTCCGTTCATTAACCTCTTCTTCCACTTCAGAGAATTTACTGGAGTCATCATCTCTGATCATAACTGAACTCTGCTCAGTGGTTCACACTATCCTTCCCTCCATGAGATGCTATATCCCAGTCACCTGCAGGGTTTGCTGCTTGAGCACAACACTCTCCTCAGCTGCATCAATCAGAGCACACGTAGCACTTTTGACCTGCTGCTGGTCCTTTCCTGCTCTAATCATCCAGTGGGAGAGATCAGAAACATTTTGTGTTGAAGTGTTGGAGGTCTCTATAAATAGGACTTGCCTTTTCCCTCGTCATTGATTTTCATTCAGGTGGCATAAAAGGCTAGAAATATAACAAAATTTTAATGTTCACAGCTGGGAACAATGTAAGGAATATATACTGTAAATATCTCAAGCTTTTTTTGCTGGTATGGAGTAATGTGCTTTTTTCACGGAGTAGTAATGTTAACACAGCAAGAACGTCATTTCCTTTTGGAAAAAAAAAATATATTTATCAAGGCAAATAATTCAAGTAACAATTAAGTTGTGTAACTCAAGTGAAGAAAAATCAGTATTTGATGCCTCCAATGTAGGATGTAGAAAAGCGCTAGTAAAATGAAAACAAATTTACAATGGATAAAAATGGTCAGTAGGGGAGAGTGAAGAACTGACAGAGACTTTTCCCATTGTTTTGGCTTCTGTGAGATCAAAGCTAGTATGTCATTGCTTTATGGAATTCTCTGTGAAATAGAAAATAAATGAAATTGCAAGATATTGGGCTTTTGTCCCTCTGAAAAGACACACTGAGTTCAGATAATAACTGTAACATTACCTACTGAAGACAGATTTTACGGGTAGCTCATTATTGCCACACCATGATTAATTACTGTTTTCTTGTGTAAATCAAGACTCACTAACATACAATTTGAACTAATTAATTTATGTGAATCATGTATGTTTGTCAATTTGCAGACTACTATAAAAAAATGTCCAGAATATGAAAAGACATGTCACATTGTAATAGAGTCACTAAAGGTGTAGTTTCATGATAAACCTGTCTCAGGCAAGGTTCCTACTCTGTCACACTTTGCTCTGCTTTCTGTGCCAACTGTGCTCCAAAAGATACATTATGATCAGTGCTAAGCCAAATGCAAAGCCCAGGCTAATATATTTAGTCCTGGGGAAGGTTTAGCCTACCCTCACAGCAGGCAGAGCTAACTCTTTTAGTAGCCTTCAGACAAGTTTGCATATAGCTGGGCAGCTTGGGTGTGGGTGGAGTGAAAATCTATCCATACCCGTAATTGTGCATGAGCCCCATGTCAATAAACATTTCACCATTTTCTGTGAATGACTAAAATTTTCTGGCAGATTTTTTTCTTCTTTTCAAATAAATATTTTATGTGCTTAAATTAGAAACTATATGATTGATTTTTAACAAACTGCTTTAAAATTTTCAATGTCAGAAAAACAATATGTATTTTTTAAGACACAAGGGATTAATTTTATTATCCTCTTTATCAGCTTTCAGTTGCCTAAAAGATCATGCAGTTCCATGCCAATGATTTTCAGACAGTTCGGAATTTTCAGTAGAGCTAGATCAAAGAAAGTATTCTGGTGTTTCTAAGTAAGAAACTGAGAGCACTGGGATGTGAGAAATCCCACTCCTCTCCTGCAGTAAAGTCCAGAAATTTGATAGGTCCATCTGGCAAATTCCAGAGTTTTCATTCTTTACATCTTATTCTCAAATGAAGAGAATCACTGCTTTAACTCTTAGTTTTTAGGAACACAGTTGGGACAAAAAGCTGCTGCTTGCTTTGAGCAGCAATCATGGAAAACAAATACTTTTATTTAATGTGTTCCTTAACTTAAATATAACTTACCCTAAACCTAAATGGAAAACTTCTCTGATCAGGAAAGCATCCTAATTGCTAGGTCTAGAGCAAGTTGAAAGGATGATTGCTTCTTCCTTCCTTCTGTTGAAACTCTACGGCTGTACAAAATTCATACAGAAGAGACTGTGAGATAGAAAAATCTGGGACTAAATGAAAGGCTGATATCACACCATAGAGAGGGAAAGAAGTCTTCAGTTTTTCTTCCTAGTTCCAGGATTATACATTAACTTTTAATTTACTTGGTATAAGTGGGAGGAAAAAGGATAGGAAATAGGACACTCTCTCCTTACTCTAGACCTGCTGTCTAACCTGTACTCACGCCACCAGGAAGCTCTTGGGGGAAACATGCCTTAATCATTCAAGCTTCCAGTTGGAACTTCCAGTTTCTTGGGCATATGCTTCAGTCATCAGGATACTTTTCTAACAGATCTGTATCAAAAGGAAAAGTCACAAGGAAACATACCTGCTTTAAGTGGTCCCTGTTGTTATTTGCTAATTCTGCCCTGAGTGTATGCATGTCAGGGTTTTCATGGAATCAAGGCAGAACATGGAATAAAATAACCTTAGATTTTTCTAACTTTTCTCTACTTTTCTCTTTCTTTCTTTTTGCCTCTTTTGCTATTAAAAAAGAAATCAATGTTTTGGCATCAACATTTAATCTCATTTGGTTTTTATCTCGTTTTTCAGGAATATTTCGAACCTTCAGAGTTCTTTCCATTTTATTCACAGAGAGTTAGTTCTCTTTGCTCCTCTGTGATTAAATGGGATTGTAACAAAAGCAGAGCTGGAATGGATCTGAAGTGGAACCTAGATGCTTTAGCTGAGACAACTCTTGGAGTGCGAAGGAAGAGTGCTGCCTGCAAAATCTTCAGGCCTGCCTGGATCCAAAATGTTGTGCCAAGGGAGACTTAGGTCGGACATTAGGAGGAACTCCTTCACAAAAAGGGTGATTGGATATTGGAATGGGTTGCCCAGGGAGGTGGTGGAATCACTGTTCCTGGAGGTGTTTAAGACTGGCTGTGGCACTCAGTGCCATGGTCAAGTTGACATGGTAGTGGTAGGTCACAGGCTGGACTCAGTGATCTCAGAGGTCTTTTCCAGACTAATTGATTCTGTGATTCTTTGTTTGTGTTTAGGAATTGAACTCTTCAGTGCTGACCTGTGGCTAAATCTGGCTTTAATCTGTGTGCCTGAGTTCTACTCTACTTCCTTTTCACACTTTTGCTGTTGAATGTAATAGTAAGAGACTAATCCTGCTGTACTGAGCATTCTAACTTTAAAACACAAAGTATTTGCTAGGAAACAAGGAGTTTAAATTGCTTTCTATTTTGTCAAGCTAACCTTAGGTGGTTGGCCTGTAGAAAGCTTACCATGAAATAAGAACTTGTACAACAATATTTTTTGGCTTTCTATCCTCAACTATGGTAACTTTACAAAAGTGCTTTTTTTCCCCCTGTTTAGGAATGCTAAAAGTGAACCAGTATGCCCCTGTGCAAAACATGGTAGAAATCCAGAGGAAAAAAATATGTGTTCTCTGTCCCAGAGAGTTTGTAATTCAAGTGTAAGGGAAGAGAGGATGTACTCTGGCAGGTGGAATTGACAAGATACAAGCATCTTCTTACACCATCAGTTAAACCAGTGAGTGTTATATCTGGGGAAGTAGTTCTGCTATTGAACTGGATTAGAAATATGGACATATTTACATGAAATCTTAGCTAACAGATCTTATTATTCAATTATCTTCTGGGCAAATACACATCTGGACTGGTTCCAACAGAGCTGGGGGGCTGAGCAGACAATCATAAAATCATAAGAGCTTTATAGACTTTACAACGTCACATGAAACTGAGAGGAATTAATGGGAGAAATAAATAGAAAAGACTAAAATCTCTGGAGTTTTTAGCAAATCTGTATCTCAATCAATTAAACATTTCCTTTTTTGTCATGATCAATTAGCATACAACAAATCCAAGAGAGGACAGAATCAATAAGTAATTGGTAAAGTAATAATTAAAAGCAGAGCTTTACAACCTTCTTCATTTCAAATATTTCACTCTTGTCAGTTGCTGAATCCACTGGGCTTAAGGATGTGCTTCTCTCACTCCACATACTTTAGTAATAATACACTTGACTCAGATGGGCTGAGCAGGGAGATGAACATATCACTCCATGATAATATGGTGCAGATGCAAACAGTAAAAACTACAAGAGCTCTTAATGTTGGCTTTTTAAAAGTCTGGCTTGATTTATCATGAAGTAAACAATGCACAAAAATCAGGAATTAATACACGTTCCCAACCTACACCCCTCCCTCTTCCAAATCTGAAAAGACTTGCAGAAGTAGGAATTATTAGGAGATAAGACAACAGAAAATGTCTCACTTCAAAGGTGAAGGAAGAGAAACTTACAAAGATTTGGTTCAAGGAAACAGGTGAGAATAAATCATCTATTTATGCCTAAGACTTCATAAGTAATCATTAAAGCTTCCAAGTGTACACTAACTTATGCAGAATATCATCCATATATGTATAAAGCACAAAAAAGGTGCCATATCAAATTTTGACATGTATTCAGTTATTATATATCAAAAATGTTGAATAGGAATGACAATTCCCAGGCAATGTTCCTTCTTTTGCTTCTAAAACACTATGTGAATCCAGGCAAGTCCCTCACCTTAAAGGATACTGTTTTCCTGTTTCTAACATAACCTTATTCACAGATTATTCTGTATGAGAATTTAGTTCATGTTTGTACAGCTTCCTCGTATCTAATGAAAAATGAGGTATTAAAAAGCCTTATATCGGTAATCTCAGTAAAAGAAATTACCTCTGGCATGAAAAAATTACCAGAAGTATATTTTATTTTCAACATTCACTCAAGTGTTTTTCTGAGTAGATACTGTAGAACTGCATTTATTTTATTATTGTGCATTTTAAGATACTGCTATTTGAAATATTTGGGAGATATGGAATATGTAGGCAAACATATTAGCATATTTGCTCAATTTCTTTTCCAGAATGCCACTGAAAAGGCCTTTTGAAAAGTAGGTAGTCTATGATTTATCGTAAACAGAAGAAATAAACTTTAAAAAAGACTTTTTATGGTTAAGGTTTTCCTTTTTTTATTCATTATTCATAAATAATTCACTATATCAGTTCCTATGTTTATTGTAAAGATTCAAAAAAATCCCAAATAATCCAAATCACCCCAAAATATGAGACACATTGCCATGCATTTAATGATCACTGTACTAGGATATCACAACCTGTCAGGGTGAATCCATGGTATATACAGAATAAAAAGTTAATAAGAACAGAAGAATTTCTTTTTTTGTTGTTTTATGAAAGTTCTCCCATCTGCTGCAACACAGAGACATGGATTTGATTTTGTTATATCAAAAGCTGTACAGTTCTTTGAAAAATCGCACTATATTTGAGACTAAGAAAAATGAGCTCTTTAAAGTAGTAAAGTAACAGAAAAATGATACATCACACAGTAAATAATCTCTGCTTGTCACCAAGATCCTAAAGGTGAACTAACTACTTGCCTAAGTTAGCATGAAATATGATTTGTAGTAATCAGCCAGAAGCAAAGGGAACATGAAATAAAAAATTGTAGTAATTTCTTGTTATATGGTGTATATATTTGCCCACAATGTAACAAAACCAACTCAGATCTGCTTAGAGCTAGTTAAAGTAGTAAAAGTGTTGTAATTCCACTCATCTGAAACAGCTTAATTTTCAGCAGAATACGTTAAATTCCATTGTAGGGACAATGTGAAGTGTTCTGGTGGTCCATCTACTTCTAGGCTGGCTAGTTCAGACTTCCCAGAACTTTTTATGGAAATACGACAAGTACTGATGGGACCCTCTTCATGCATTTCACTTTTTCTCACACGAACCTATGACTGATATATATGAAGCAGAGCAAGGATTTTCCAGTTGCACAGTGAAGGAGTCTATTTAATGCAAAGACTCATGCATTTTAGATCTTACCGCCATGTTATTTACTGGTTGCATATATCAGTAGACAATCTAGTTATCTGAGCAACACTTACATGAATTCATGAACACAGATTTGCTAATCAACACTAATAATGTCTAGATATTTGACATTTGAATTTAACTGTTCTTCTTCTATTAAAAGCAAATGACTTGAAGCCAGATGATTAAGGTCTCCTGCAACCCAAACCATTCTATGATTCTATAATTGTCCCAGGATTATATTTCTAGAAGTTAGATTGCCAAGAGAAGCAAATTAAAAAAAATATAAAATATTCATTTTAAAATACATTGAATTGAATAAGCCAAACACTTCTCTTTAAGAATAAGTTATTTGGGTTTGTTTGGGGTATTTTTACGGTTATTTGTGCTAAGGATAGATAATCCCACCAAAGCTAACCAAAAATTAATCACTTCCCAAACCCAATCATTTTAGTTTTTCTTTCTGTTGAGTCTTAGGGGAGGCACCTGGACATTCCCACCTGGCCCAAACATATATTCATCCATTGAATTCTATACTTTTCCGTGGCAGGGGACCCTCACCACCAAGACCAGATTGAGGGAAGCAACAAGACGTCGTTGGGACCCAAGGACAGGTGATGTGTTTCTACCTAACCCCTGTCACTCACCCTGTCTCCCCCACACACCTCTTTTTCTATTTCTTTCTTTCTTTTATCTTTCTTCCTCTTTACCTCTTTTACTATTAAATAAAATATATCCATTTTTTTGGCATGAGCATCTAACCTCGTTTGGTTTTAATCAAGTTTTGGGGTATATTTCGAACCTTTCTGGGTTTGATCCATTTTATTCACAGAGACCTAGTTTTCTTTGCTCTTCTATGTTTAAATTGGTTCATAACAGGGGCTTAACAGGTTTACTCTTCTAAATTGTGCTGTCAAGCCCTGCAAAGCAAAAACTCTCTACTCCAGATCTGTCTGTCCAAGATCTCATCTGTCCTGATCTGTTCTGTTCAAGATCTGCCTTCAGTTCAACGCTACTTCAAGAAGGAAAGCAATAACACCAATTCATTGTAGAGACTGATCTTGAAATGTACACAATCTACCAATATAATAGAGAAAAGAATAAACCAGATTGCGTCTCCGAAACCTGTGGAAAACCACCAGATCAGATCCCTAATTTCAAAGCAGTCATTTGATGCTTCTCAGCACCATAACAAGGAACTCACCAGCCTGGCCATTTTTTCCAAAGACCCAGAATTTTCGGATCTATTTGAACCATCTGCTTACAGGTTCAGTCAAGGGCAAGAGGATAGACATCTGAGACATGTGAGCCATCAATAATGAACTGATATTTAAGGGTAAAATATTGTATGAAGTAGAAACAATGCACGCAACATAAGAAATTTAATACAGCCAGTCCCATTCACAGACCTGCAGCACTCACAGTTTGTCTCCCAAATCCTTGCCAGGGCATTTTCAAATGTGTTGACACATGAGCAAAACACTGAAAAATTTTTAAGATGACCACAGCATCTTCGGAGTTTTAAAAGAAAGCAAATTAACAACTGGTAAAATACACAGATATTTCTGTTCAAAATATGTATTTTAAGAATTTCTATATGGTTTTTAGTCCCAACTTTGTGACTAAAGAGTAGTGCCTCTACACTGAAAAGGAAACATCACAACACATGAGTATTTCTTCAGTAGCAATAAATGTCAGATGAACTTTGAATTTGGCAAGATTTCAAAAATAGTAAAAATAAATATATATACCAATGTATAGAATATTAGATTAAAATAAATATTGGCTATAATATTTGTCTGAAGAAAAATTTATTTGAGTTTTCATTGTATTAGATATTAAACTTAATTCAGTTAGTTAGGGGTTTGACAGAGCATATTAATGCTATTTAGATTATTTGCCTTGGTATTCACATCAAGTTGAGTAAATTATCATATGTAATACACAAAGATCTTTTCCACAATTATTCTGCAAGCAGTGTCATAAATTTTATGACTTTAATGTCTTTCACACCCATAGTTTAATCAACTTAGCTCCTGTGTCTAACTGTTCTTTATAAAGTGTTTGAAACACCAGAGAAAGAGAATATGACAGAAGTTTTGAAGTTAATACCGCAAGTTTTCATGCTATAATCTGGGACATAAATTTATTTCAGATATATCTGATTTTTGAAACAATGGCTTATGACAGTGTCATTTTCCATTTTATACCAGCTTCTGTTGCAAGCAACTGAAATAGATATTATTTTTTCCTTACCTCCTGATAAGTTCAGATAGCTTACAAGCTTGAATTGCCTTTAAGTTTCTCTTCTCTTTTTCTTGTTCTCATATTAAAACAATATTTTTTCCCTTGAGGGTTTCCTCTGCCTGCTATAAGACAATGTTTCTGCTCTGTAAAACCTAACTCTAATATTATTTTGTACGTGTTCATTTTCTTTACCATTAACCTTTTCTCAGCTTTTCAATATACTTTTATGCATTAGAATTCATATCTTTTTAAGAATTACTATTTTCTTTCTATGATACTCCCAGTAATTAAATATTAAATTAAATTTTTAGGCTATCATTAAGCTAGCAGAAACACAGAATTGTGCTCTGCATTTAACTATAACATCTGCATCTTGGCTGTGCTTTTGTCTTTATACCAAAATATGCATTCTGCAATGAGTAGCATATGAAAAACCATAAAATAAATTAAGCAGACAAAAGTAATGCGGTACACAGTGGTTTCCTATTGAAAAAATTCTTGTTGGCCTTTTTAGCACCTGGCAAGTTAGCCAGATTCAGGTTTCCCATGAAGAAGAGAAACTGGGGATGGAAGTATGTGTTTCCCCCTTTGTGCTTATTTCCTATGAAATTATAACCCGACTTTCCTGGAACACTGCAGAGATCGAATGAAAGAGCTGTGTCTTTGCATCATGCCCCTCCTGCAGCTTTCAGCACCCACTTCTCTCAGAAACAGTTCTTTTCAATGAAAGCCTCTTCCTGTGCCTCACTCCCTCTGCCCTGACTGTACTGACAGAGAGCACATTTAAACTCAAAATTCAATTTTCACAACCAGAAGAAAGATGCCTCTGTCTGTAGAGTCAGAGTTTTGGTACGAGCCAGTTGCCCTTCCCGAAAAACCGCCCTGCGCACTCTGTGACAGCAGAGACTCAGGGTCTGCAGGCCAAGAGGGTTTGAACTCTACTAGTGACCTGTGCTGTGAGATAACATAACACTATGCACAAAGCCTTGTCTCTCTGTGTCAGATTTGGCTCTGCTCAAAACAGGAGTTAGTGAAACTGGTGACTCCACGGCGTGGGGCCTCCTGGTCATGCCAGCTCTGTGACTTGTGGGAGCCCCTTTACCCAAAGGGAACTGATACAAACTACAGCAAAAAATTCTCAGATAAGAAAATTATTGGTTTTAACCTGCTGACCTCAGAAATCTTGCTTATAGCAACCTACTTTAACACTCTAACTGAGATCATTCACATGGTTTTGTGGGCTCTAACTCATACACAGTAACTTCCCACCTGTAGCAATTTGCCTTAATTTTATGGAGTACCATAATACAGATAAATTTTTATTACACCAGCATAAGCTGAAAATCAAGTAAACAACAACAAACATGGTTCTAGGATGTCATACCATGATTTTGAAAAAATTAAGGGAAATGTTTCTTCCAAAGAAAGTATATGAATAAATGAGAGTGACAACAAAAAAATTAGTTGGAAAGAAACTTTCCGAATTAACTTCGAATCAGTAACTATATTTGGACATTAACTAGAATGGTAACAGGAATTACAGTGAAATATGTTATGCAAAAGGGTATTTCTGCACAACTAGATCAAAAACTCTAAGAAAATGCTGACATGATGCAGGAAACCTCCAGGGAGAAATTTTTTGTCTCTAGACCACCTTTATATTGGCATATCAAATGAGCCTACAATCACTTTCTGACATAAACACCAAAACACATTTAATGGATCTCGTCTTCGCTATTAAACATTCTTACATGCAAAATGAGGGCAGCCACCTCCAGACTTCCTGCTTGGAACAAATGTTGGCTTTTACGAACTTATGATCAGTGATTAAGAACTGTTTGCTATAGTGTTAAAGTAGCCTAGTCTCAAAATCTAAGAACTTCCCCATTAAAACAAATTATTTACACTGAATAAGAATGTTCCTTTTATAGTTATAAACACCAGTTAATTGGAATATACACCTAGTGTTTGATGTGAGGGAGTTGGAGAGAGAATCACAGCAGTTCATAATACTGCTCTAAACACTAGGCAGTATCTAAACTTTGCTCAGTCAATGGCAGTAAAAAAACCCAAAACCTGGAAATACACTATACATCCTTTAAACATGTTTATAAAGCAATAGGTTATCCACATAGAATCACAGAGTGGCTGTGGTTGGAAGGGACCTCTGGAGGTCCCTACCTAGTCAAGCAGGTTCACCTAGAGCAGGTTGCACAGGCTTGCATCCAAGCAGGTGTTCAGTATCTCCAGTGGAGGAGATTCCAAAACCTCTCTGGACAATCTGTTCCAGTACTCTGTCACTCTCACAGTAAACAAGTTTTTCCTCATATTCAGCTGGAACTTCCTGTGTTCCAGTTTGTGTCCGTTGCCCCTTGTCCTGTCACTGGGCAGCATTGAAGAGACTCTGGCCCATCCTCCTGGAAGCCACTGGTAAGATACTGTATACACTGGTAAGACCCATCTCAGTTGTCTCTTCTACAGGCTAAACAGGCTCAGCTCCAGGAAAATTTCCTCAAAGGAGAGATGGTCCAGTCCCTTAGTCATCCTCATAACCCTCCCCTGGACCCTCTCCAGTAGTTCCTTGTCTGTCTTGAACCAGATTTATCTCTGTGCAGAAAAAAGTTATCCCATTTTCTCTATAATATTTCTCACTAATTCTTTATAGAGTTGCAATTATTACTAGACTTTTTAAATGTATCTGTGTTTCAACAAGAACTAATCTTTTTTTTCAAATTATCATATTAAAATAGTTCAATCAAGTAATAAAGGCTTATCCACATAATATTTCTCATTCTAGAAAAGTCTCTACTTGTAGAGACAGTAGAAAACTAGAGCAGATATTTGGCCAACATCGGTAGCGATGCATTGCGTCGTTAATTAGATTAACTTACTAAATCCAGGAGCTTTTTTTAATTCCTAGCTTTATAGCAAAAGGCTTAATAACCCTGTGACTTTTGGTCCTTCCAATTTTCATCAGTAATGTAAAAATAAATTATTGGTGAGCTGTTCACTCTAGAACTTAAGATAAGTTATTAATCTTGGATATAAAGGACGGGCTGTGTCATTTTTGATCATGTGGTTTATTTCTAACTAAAAATATAGTTTTTGTCATGGATCAGAAGCATACCTGTCCTAAGGATACCTGTGTGGGATATAACTGATTTCTGTTCTAGCCTGTCTTCCTTTCTAAAGATCATTAACATAAGAAAGAAACCTTTGAAGGCTGCATAGTTTCAGAACTCTGTACAAATACTTCATGATTTAATGTCTTTATTAGGAACAAGTTTTCCCTTGCTGGTTAAGGTTTGAGGAAATACATTTTATGAAAGAAACGTCCCTGCAGATGTGAGAATGTATCAGCAATATAAAAACTAAATAATAGTACAGGGAGCATCACTAACTTACCCAGCTCTTCTCAGATATCTACCACTTGCCATTGTCAGACAGAAAAGAACATAAATACTTTACCTGTGTTTATACTGCCATTCCCATTCTTGTCTTAGCTAACAGTAATTAATAAAATGATTTTTTATTGACCATTGCTTAGAGCTATTGAGATAGACAGTGGTAGAGTAGTGATTTAGAGATTAGGCAAAATATTTTTGCCAAATGACAAGTATGAATTATTACAGTTACAAGCTGCAATATTTTTTATTTAAAAAAGAAATTATGACACTTGTAATAGATGTCACTCATTAATCAATTGACTAACAACTGGACAGTTAGTGACGTGTAGTTGAATTTTCTTTTTTGGTAAAATGTTTTTTTAACTTATAACAAAACCATCAATGGACAACCTAAATATGCTTACCTAAATAGCTCTAATAAACACAGAAATACAGGGTTTGGACCTTACATAGTCACCCAGTCCATTCCACTGCTTCTGTGTGATGCAAAGTTTTAATATGAAGGAAATGAAAAAGAAAAAGAATTTACACAGCATTAGTTTTTGCAAAATTTTCCTCACAGGTTGACAGTGGTGATGTATTAGTAATATATTCTCTTCAATAAATCTGGCGCTGAGGACTTGAATGTTACATCTTGAATATAGCTCAGTAAACACTGGAAATACATGGAAAAATCTCTGTTTCTTGGAATTACCAAACACTAATTTCATCTAATTAATGGTCCTTGACCTTGTAAGTTCATTTTACTTCTCTAAAAAGTACTTGCTTCTCTGAAAAGGGGCATTATCTTCATCATGCACCCAGCTTCCTTTAGCTGAGACTTCCATACCAGGATCCACCTTCTATCATCTTATCCCAAGGATGCATACAAATTTAAGGGTGGGTGTCAAGAGGATGGGCCAGACTCTCTTCAGCAGTGCCCAGCAACTGATCAAGGGGCAACGAGAACAAACTGGAACACGGGAAGTTCCATCTGAATATGAGGAAAAACTTGCTTGCTTTGAGAGTGACAGAGCACTGAAAGACTTCCCAGAGAGGCTGTGGAGTCTCTTTCTCTGGAGATACTGAAAACCTGCCTGGATATATCCTGTGCAGTTTGCTCAAGGTGAACCTGCTTGAGCAGGGGAGTTGCACTAGAGGATTTCCAGAGGTGCCGCTGTTGAGACGGTCACGACACGCTCACACACACGCACCAACTGCTCCAGGCAAAAAAGCTTTTCTTTAGTAACACGCAGCCTCTTTTGTACAATTTCTCAGCATTCATGTTACATGTCCATTTACTATTGGTTAACTAGAACTACAACACAATATTACTGGTTGTCTATAACTAGCATACATTCTTGTTACATATCAACCAGTTCTACTCCCTTCTGCAGGTGTCCACACTCCTTCTGTTGTTTATGCTTCTTGCTTCTGTTGATGTTACAATTCCCAAGAGTGCAAACTGAATTCTCACAGGTACACAGTGATTGTGCCCAAGTCGAGCTCTGTGAGACTTTCAGAAACGCTGTCGGTTCCCACACAGAGGTCCCTTCCCACCCAGCCGTTCACTGACTTTGTGATTCCATAACTCTGTACTTAGGATATTCTACACTATATGGTGTAAGAATTCATCAGCACCTGACATCAGTCTGTTGTTGTTACACATACCAAAGGGATGGCTGGCATTTTTCTGTAGAGTTTCAACATATCTGTACAGTTTTCATATCACCGTGTGGGTGTTGATGGAGAAGCTGCTGCTTGTTCCAAAGGGAACCTTTAGCCCAGGAACCCCTGGCGGTGCTTCTTGGCACCTCACAAGCCAGCTCTCTCACCCGTGCGAGGGAAACACGCAGCCACGCTCACGCTGAGCTGGCTAGCTCAGGCACCACTAGAGCAAAGAGTTAGAGGCGGCCCTGGCATGGGGATCCGAAGTTTATTTGCCCATCCACTTCGGAAGAGTGCAAGGACAAGAAGGGGAGAGCTTCCGCTCAGGATACACTTAAAAGGGGTACAGAAGGGAGGCAGGGTAGTACAACAACAACCAATGGGGAGAAGGAGGGGGCGGAGTGGGGGCTGGATTACATCCTCTTAAGGGATACAAGGGGTGTCCGGCTGATGGCCAATCAGCCAGACGGAATCTCCATAGGGTCACAAGATTGATGGGGGAGGCCTTTCTCACTGAGATAAGGGGGAATCTTACACTCTGGAGCCAGCCCACCACCGGGTCCCTTCTGTACCGGGGCTCTTTGGCCTCCCAGCCACCACAGCTGTTGGTTCAGCCAATACAACATTTTCATAATGAACACAAAGGCCCTATAATATATTAAATGTTTTCAGCAAACCTGAAGCTACAAGAAGACCAAATTCTCTTTTTCACAATTTTATTGTCTATAGACTATACCAAAACCATAAAGTTATTTTTGTGTTTCAGAAATGCCCCAAGTCATGACAATCTAATGTGCTAAATTTGTGGGGCAGAAAGACACAACTTAGATGACAATTAATATTTTAGTTTCAGTCTTTCTACCTAAACAGAACAAAAAGTAAATTTGTATGTGCTTCAGGGTAGTGGACCATGATTTGCACAATAGCAAAAATTTTTAGTATGATTGCTTATGACTGGAATGTAATATGGGAAGTGAAACTTTGCATAAATAATCATGTTCTATAATTGCAAGCTTGATGACACCCCAGAAAGATTTATGGAGTATGCAAGGCATTAGGTGCATCCTAATCATCTAGGCCCAACAGTATTATGTTCTCTATTCTAGTTCCTTCTAAGAGTGCTAATTGTATCCCAATGCCTCTTGGATTTAAGGCTTCTATTCTACTGAGGAGTGGTCTATGAAAGATTATTGAAGTGCAGAACCTAATGAAACATAATGAAATCTAGTTAAACCCACATCTGCTACTTCATTTTTGTTTTAAACCTGATTTCAGACTCCAGCACAATACCTACAGTGTTCAGCTTCTATTACCAGAAATCTTTGAGCCTCACTATCAGCATCTGGCAGATAGCTGGAAATATGTAAAGGCAGAGATTTCAAAGTGTACAGCAATTTCTCCTGGAAGAGTTAAAATTACATATAGTACAAGGTGGACTCTTTACCCTGTAGTTCTTTCTATGTTAGCACCAGCCCTCTGTTTCCTCTAAGACAACAGCTTTAACAGAGAACAGAATATTGTTCCCTCTCTGGATAGCTCTGTATTACTGAGAAATTAAGGAGCACTTTTGTGATATGAAAGAACTAAATTCCAGGCTAATGTCTGAATTAGCATAATGTTCCTCCCAAAGCTGTAACTTCTAACCTCTTTTTGACCTGCTTTTACTGAAGACATACCTTTTTTCTACAAGAAAAAGGTAGCTAAATATATTCTGCTCTTTACAGCAGCACGTAGATTGTAGAAAGATAATTCCCAGTATACGAAAGGGCATGATTTTTCAAAGCACAGAGCAGAATCAGGCTTACTAGATACATTTTTATAATCAGTTTCTGCAGTTGCACAGTGTTTTGTAAGTTCTTACCCCCAAGTTATGCAGACCTTTAAATAAACCATTATTTTAAAGGCATAATTTAGTTGTTATGAGACTACTTGTCCAGAAAAAAACCTAAAGGCTTTTCAGTACACCAGGACTAACAAGGCCTCTTTTGAACCCCTTCAGAGCACAGGGGCTAATGAAAAGATAGCACTCATGACCATTTTTGAGGCACTGTGCAGAGTGCACAAAAATATCAGTTCAGAGTCAATAAATCAGTACTTTGATGCAGAAGAGGTATTTTGAAGACAATATGTCATAGTAAATGGGATTTAGTTTTCAGACAGCTGTCCATAAAAAAACATTGCAATTGGAAAGTAAATTTAAAAAATATTAAGGAAAAAGAACTGAGTTCAACACAGTATATTCCCATTACAACTTTTACCGCCCTTGGAAAGGACTTACATCAAGGCAATTAGGGTCTTTACTGGATCACACTGGCACAAGTTAGTCAGCAAATAGCCCAGTACTGTCATACTCTTTCTTTATTTCTCACTTCTGCAGTTGGTATCTTTTTGCAACCTAAATTCCAGCTTCCTTGTAAACACCAATTAAACCTTGGGCATTTGTCTCATTTGTGAAAATGAAGAGTAGTTCTTTTAAGAAAGGCCATGGAGAAAATGAAATGGGTCAAATATATACTTCACTCTTTTTTTTAAGTACCGATTTAGCCATGCCAATGTGGACTTACATTAATGCAGAAGTGAGATCTGAAATCTGAGTTCAAATTTGAGATTAAGTTTCTCAGTGTAACTCACTAAGAGGGAAAAATAGTACAAATTTAATTCAAGAAGTCTCTTGGGGACAGTGGAATTTTAAATACATATTTTCATATAAAATCAATCCTTTTGTTGAGGGAAAAATTTAAAATTATTTTTCAACTGCTTTCTTCTCCTGTCTATTTTTCAGAGTTCCTTTTGCTCATTTACTCCCATCCCATAAACTCCAAGCTTTAGGCACCAATACACATCCCAATATATTCTTAGATTCATGGCTCTTTGTTACAATTAATCTCACAGAGCTAATCCCCTTAATCAGTTCACTATTCGGTTCTCTCCACACAAGAATTAGCCCACAACATTTCCTCAAAATCATCAGCTAATTTCTCACTCCAGTACAGCTAAGTGTCACCAGCTGCACTCTTGTGTGGACTGTTGGACAGTTAAAACTTAAGTCAGAAAAATGAGACTTTGTGAAACTATGACCGGGAAAACATGACTTGAGAAATGAGGAAAAGTCTGCTTCTGCTCTTTCTTTCCTTTCCTTTCCTGTCATCTGCATACTGGGTTTCTGTGTTTCGGAGAAGATGAGCATCTCTCCATGGAAGCATTTCCCAAACAAAGCTTTCTAGCTCTATCAAGAAGTTGAGGAAGAATTTAAGGAACATTCATTGTCTTCTATGGAAATATCTCATTCCTATGATCTACTGAACCTGTTCTTCCCTCACACAAACCATTCCCAGTAAGTTTGCTCCTCAGCACAATTAACTTTCCTACTGAATCAGGAAAAATTCCTTAAGAATTTGCGAATATGAATATGCACATGCATGAAAGTACATTAAAGCCTTACAGCAACATGGGACTGGAAAACTGGTGTAAAAAGAGTGAGAAGTAGAAGAGGAGAGTCAGGGATCCTTGCATCTGGGCCTCCAAGGTGGGAAAAGAGGTTTCAGGGCATTCCAGGAGTTGCCCATGCTGTGAGTGAGCATTTGTAAAATGCTCTTCAGCACATGGTGTGATTCTTAGGGCTGTCCTGTGCACAGCCACGAGTTGGACTTGATGATCTTTGTGGATCCCTTCCAACTCAGAATGTTCTACGATTCTGAGTGTTGAAGGGCAGACAACAGGACTAGCTGTGCTGAAGGGCACATTACTTAACACAGGACACAGTGGTCTAGGAAATACCATCCAGTGACAAATAAACCATCTGACCTTGTATTAGTACAAAAGCTTTAAGAGATTTAAGACCTTACAAAAAAACCTGCAGTATAATATCTCACCCTAAAAAGATAAAATTTTCAGAAAGATTTCATAGATACTCATGCCTTCTACTGCAATGGTGTTATAGTCTTGTTGTCTTTAATTACCAAGTGTCACTCTAGCAATTAAATATTTCCTTAATTGCGTAATTACTTAAAAAGAAAATAAATAAATTTTTTTGATTTAAGATTTCAAGGGGAAAAAAATCAATTATTCTTCATTCAATCATTATTTTCTTTGCAACCATTTATCAGGTTTGGAAATGTTTTAGGCTTCAGAGTCAGCTTTGTTTGGGTTAATTGAATACTTTTAATTAAGATAGCTAAACACAATCCTTACAACTTTAAACACAGCCCCAAGGGCAGCACTTGGTTAAACAAAGTTCAAAGAAAATTAATATTTGAAGTACAGCATATACTCTATTGGTTTGCCAGATGAATTAGTACAGAGGTTAATAATCATACTTTAGAAAACATTGACATAAGTTTAATTCCCTTTTTTGGAGGAGGTTACTAGTCAAACTAATTGGTGCCAGTCCCTAAGAAGAGCAAAAATAGTAACTTAATTATTTATAATAGCATTTCACAGAGATAACTCTAAATACATACAAAGACTATACTCTCAGAAAGTGTATGTTTTGCTACTGTACCATGACAAAATTATGTTACGCTTCTTCAGAAGTCATGTCAGTATTATCTGTTTACAAACAAAAAATGCTGTTTCCTACAGAAAAAAATTTAAGATGTGCCAAACAAGTAAAACTTCAAACATCTCCCGAAGACATTGAATCACATCATCTTTTCACTCTTATTCATTATCCACAAACACAAGTCAAAAATGAAATTTTGTTTGCAAAAGCTTTCAGGGAAACAAACTGTGGCAGGATGTGTCTGCCTCCACTCTACCACAGATGGCTGGTGCATATGCACGAGATAACTCGGGTGGGTCACAGGCCCAGCATGGGGTCATCTCTGGCACCAGAAGGGCTCAGGCCCCCACCTAAGAATCAACATCTTAGTCTGGAAAGCAAATGTTGGAAGAGACGAGAGACAAATAAATATTCTTGACCAAAAGACACAGTTCTTATGTCTATAAAAGCCCACATAATTATCAAAGAAGCAGAAGCCTTCTACCCATGTGCCCTGACAGTGTGCAAGACTTCTTCCTGGGGTCTGGACGCACATTCCGCGGTTACTTTCCTGGGACTTGAGGGAAAGGATTTTGATGTGTTCTCCATCAGGAATTGGATGGTAAGATACACTGGATCCTAAGTTATATTATTTCTTTGCTAGCCATAAAATTAATGGTACCTTTAAACCCACGTATATAATAGTAGTTGTCCTCTTTTTGTCTTATTCCTGTGTAGTAATAGTCTGTTTTAAGTCTTATGTCTGTTAGTTTTGTGTCTATTAAATAAATAATTCATTCTATAATAGACTAAATCAGCCATTATTAACTTACAAATGAGAGTGTGTCTTGGGGTGCTGGCCACCTCAGTAAAGCAACTGCCTGCTGCCAGAGGCCTGGGAAAAAGGCAGGGACTTGTTTAAACCCACATCATCCATTCATAACACAAACTTCATGTTGATTCACAAGAAAAGTTCTCAGAAGCCACATTAAAACATAGTGGGATTTTGAATCTGAGAGGAAAAAGAGACAATATTAGGAAGTCTAGCACTATGGAGGGGATAAAGGGTGAGGTTTAGAAAATGCTGCTGTCCGGTAATGTTTATTTCTTTATGAGAATCCCTTATATATTTATATTGGGCTCATTGTTAGGATCCCACTTCTGACAGCAAAATAATATTATGATACACTGAAAAAATGCTAGTGACTGATTATTAAGAGATAGATGCCTCTGCCTGAATTAAGGTAGTGCAGATTCTATTTAACAGTAAATGAGAGAGAGAGAGAGGGAGAGAGAAATAAGAAGGGGAGGGGGAGAGAGAAAGAGAAAGAGAAAGAGAAAGAGAAAGAGAAAGAGAAAGAGAAAGAGAAAGAGAAAGAGAAAGAGAAAGAGAAAGAGAAAGAGAAAGAGAAAGAGAAAGAGAAAGAGAAAGAGAAAGAGAAAGAGAAAGAGAAAGAGAAAGAGAAAGAGAAAGAGAAAGAGAAAGAGAAAGAGAAAGAGAAAGAGAAAGAGAAAGAGAAAGAGAAAGAGAAAGAGAAAGAGAAAGAGAAAGAGAAAGAGAAAGAGAAAGAGAAAGAGAAAGAGAAAGAGAAAGAGAAAGAGAAAGAGAAAGAGAAAGAGAAAGAGAAAGAGAAAGAGAAAGAGAAAGAGAAAGAGAAAGAGAAAGAGAAAGAGAAAGAGAAAGAGAAAGAGAAAGAGAAAGAGAAAGAGAAAGAGAAAGAGAAAGAGAAAGAGAAAGAGAAAGAGAAAGAGAAAGAGAAAGAGAAAGAGAAAGAGAAAGAGAAAGAGAAAGAGAAAGAGAAAGAGAAAGAGAAAGAGAAAGAGAAAGAGAAAGAGAAAGAGAAAGAGAAAGAGAAAGAGAAAGAGAAAGAGAAAGAGAAAGAGAAAGAGAAAGAGAAAGAGAAAGAGAAAGAGAAAGAGAAAGAGAAAGAGAAAGAGAAAGAGAAAGAGAAAGAGAAAGAGAAAGAGAAAGAGAAAGAGAAAGAGAAAGAGAAAGAGAAAGAGAAAGAGAAAGAGAAAGAGAAAGAGAAAGATATCACCACCACAAGGGTACCTTCTTCTGGTGTTCTGGGTGGTAGGGGTCCTCCATGTATTCTTCTGGAGGTACCACTTTTATACAGTCCAAGTCTCAGGTATCCACAAGGCGTACGTGCCATTTCCTCAACTTGGGATGGCATGTGTGTAAGCAGCTGCTTCCTTTTCTCACAGTTTGTTATGGCGGAAATTTTTATCTGGATAAGCCACCCAGATATGCCTCACCGGGCCTCATCACCTCTTCCTCTTGTGTCTGTTCTTTTCCCACAGTCTGCACAGTGGAATCTTGTCTGGTGTGCTAATTCTAAAGTGTTCACCTCCATTTACGCCTGAAATGAATGCCTTCCTGTTTGCCATCTGTGCCTGTTGTAGTACCTTATCTTACAGGAATTCTCCCTGTTTGAGAGTGTTTTGAGACAAGTTAACTGCGTTCTTTGAGTCCTCACACCCATCAGTACAGAATTTTATAGCATGGTTCAAATTCATAGGTTTTCACTGACAGGCAGTGAAACAGGCCCTACCCATAAACCACTTCTGTTTTACAAGTTTTTGTTTCTTCTGTACAGAGAGAGACTTCTGACTTTCTTCTCTGGCATCACAATAATATGAGTATATACCCCTTGAAATTTTGAGGATTGCTGTATACTTGAATAGCCCTCTGAATGTTGATTATTGAGTTCCAAACTATTCTACTCCTTAGGTTCTGCTGCACACTCTGTTTAATAAAAAGTCTTTAGTTCTGTGAACTCTGAAGATAGAAAAGACCCTTATGTCACCCAACATGTCCTGCAGATTGAAGATAATAGAATTTTACAAATTGCATCCAGTTATTTCCCTTTGAAATCTAATAACTGATGTTTGATTGATGCATGGGTATACTGTGAATCAAAGAAAATCCATTCCTTCTGTGAAAACATGAAGACACTTAGGATCTAATATTTTCCATGATGTTCTTTGTAACTACTGATCACCCTTACAATTTAAAAGGTCTGACATCTTTCATTTTAATTCTCTACCATGACTGTCCCTTTTATCTTTGTATATCAAATTAAAGACACACTTCGTATATAGGATTTCCTGCATATGAAGATATTTAAAAAATAAGCAGATCACCTCTCAGTTTTTTATTCACAACCAATAAAGAGGGAATTTATATAATGTCTGAATTATATAAGAATTTAGTTTGAAAGGAAACACTGCAGCTCATTTAGTCCAAGCACCTGCTTTATAAAGGGGTATATTCAGGAATGCTGGTCAGATTGGTCCAACCAAGTTTTGAAAACCTTGAAGGACAAAGATTTCACAACCTCTGCTGGCAGCCTATTTCAGTGATTGCTCACACTTTGCAGTGAAAATATTTTGTCATAACTATTGTGGAATTTCTTCTGCTGCAAGTGTGAAAGTTCTTCAGCTTCCTCCTCTTAAGACGTTGTGTCTGACTCTGAAGTAATGTTTCAGATTACCTGTTACACTTTCTCTGATTTCTCAAGAACTTGTTAAAAAATTCTGGTCACTGAGCACTATTACTAGCACCACCAGTGCAGTAGATTTTGCTAAATCACCGAACTGCCTCCATCCTTCCTGTCTGCATCCTTCTTTTTGCTTTTATGTCACCTTAGCTGCATTTGTTGTGTTTTGTGATCATTATGATTGTCATATACTAGTTGAGTCATTGTTGTCCAAAGTACATAACCTATAACCCGCAGCAGTCTGGAGTCACTGGTCTTAGATACATAGTTTGACTGTTTAAAACACATTTAGTTTGAAGGCTCCCACTTACTGAAAAAATCTGGGTTGGTTCAGTATGACCACATAGTTTCATCCTTATTTGTCACTTTATTAAGTTTTATTTCATCAACACTATTTTAAAATACATTTTATTTTCAACAAAAAAATAGATGTTATTTTTATCAATTTTATATTTACTTCCAGCTTATTCACTAAGCATTCAATAGTATTTTCTGTAGCACTCCTGAGAAACCTCAAGTACAGGTGGTTGGGAATTGTCAGAGAATCTGCTTTAATCCATTTAATGTGTGTTCTGTTATAATAGTCAAGTATTAATTTAGTACTGTAATGTCACCAGGTATCAAGTCAAACACCTTCCAAAAGCACTTTACATTCTGTGTAACTGAAATTATAACCATTACTATGACTGCAAAATACAGTATCCTGTTTCTTCTAAGATCTGTTTTCAGTAAAACCAGATTGACGCTAATGATATTCTCATAACTTAATTCTTTATTAATTATATTAATTGTATTTTCACAGAATCATAGTATGCTAAGGGGTTGCACTGGACGCTAAAGATCATCTAGTCCCAACCCCCCTGCCAGGTGCAGGGACACATCCCAGCAAGCCAGGTTTCTAAAGGCTTTATTCAACCTGGCTTTGAACACTGCCAGGTTTGGGGCACCCACAACCCCCCTGGACATCTTGTTTCCATTCCTCATAAGCCTCAAAGTAAAGAATTTCTTCCCATTTAAATTAATAATTGCATAATTTTTACAATCAGAGTATATTTTAAGAATAAAGATGCTGGAACAAAAACCAACATTACTATCAAAATGCTGTCAGAGTTGTGGCAGTTAGTGAGTTTAGAAGGTAGTTCCCTGGAATATTGAGTATGTACAGTTAATCATCCTTTAACTGGCAAATATATCATTAACAAAAATTCATTATCTAAGGTAAGTCCTCAGTACTTGGAAATAATTTTATTTACTGAAAAATGAAACTGTCTTTCATCTGGTCTACAAAACCAGTAGTTTGTTATTTATGATAGAACATATAGTATAGTGTGGTAGTATAGTAAAAAATGGATATTTCAGTATAACTTGGATGTCCTTTACTCATAAATATTCTCATAAGAAAATAATTTATAATAAAGAACACAGCTATCTCTTAGAATATAATAGTAAATATATATTTATTTCCAATTTAATTGAAAGCAAATCTGGGATACCATTTGCAGTGTTCGTTTGTTTGGGTTTTTGTATATACGTATCTGAGTAACACCTGACTTTTGATGTTGATATACAGACATTCATGGGTTTACATATTCAGTAGAAACCACCAGTACATGATCTTGCACCTGAAGGCTGAACTAAATCAGTATTCAGACAACCAATAATGAAGGAATATTGCCAGATGGATCCTGCCAGGTGTTAGCAATTAATTATTGATATATTTGGGAAAATATTTAAAGATACATTCAAATATAGTCTTCCTGCATGAGATTGCTATATTATATTGATGGCTGATGATTGTATGTATTTTCGTTTTCTAGCTTACACAAAATGTCCAAAACAGATTCTTACGAAATTGAATTCTTATCAAATATATCACTCTGGCAGGTTATTATGTGGCATTTTGAAATAAGAGTTTGGAAGAGATTATTTCAGAATGTATTTTGAAAAGGAATAATGATCACACAAAAAAGTGTTTGGAAGTTTTTCCTCTGCTCTCTTGTTTAAATGCATATTTAAATACCAGCCATGAGGCACTAATAAAAAGAAAAAAAATTGAATTAAGGACTCTTGTTAGTGGTCTGATTATGTTTTTGAAGTGCTGAAGGACAAGAAGAAAGGCAATTTACCCAGTCCATGATTTACACAGTATGATGCAATAGTTCAGCTGACAACACTAAAGATTGATGCCCTCTGTTTCACAGAGTAGGGACAGCAGTAGAAAAGTCACCATAGAAGCATGGTAATGCAATGTCTATCAAGCCTCTCCTTGGTACCATAGCTCATTCTTTCCCTGCTCAATTTCACTGTCTCAGCTGGATGGCGTGCAGTGGTGACAGTGGTTTCTGTGATATTAATATTTGTCTATAAAATCTACCCTGTGGGAGCTGGGCAGAGACCACCTCAGGTTTCCAATCCAATTTAGAATTGATATAGTGATGTGACCAATGAACTTAAACACTATTTTAGTTCTCTTTCTGCTAAAAACAATGAATTTTATTTTTGCATGACTGAAAGTGGTCTTTAGCCTATTTCTTCTGGAATATAACTTTGAAATAATGTTAAAATAGAGCTAGACACAGAGTTCCCCATCTGTAAAAAGCAATCTTCACAGATTTCCCTCTCATTATATTTTGCTCTTAATGAAGAAGAAGCAAAGTTGGGATTTATTTTACCTGACTTTGACATGTAGAATATTAGATGGTTAACTGTAAGCTAGTGAAGTTTCTGTACTTTTTCAATCAAGAGAAAAATATAGGTGCCTCCAGAAAGTAATTCATTTTATCTGTTCCATAAGCTTCTTTTACAGTGAGATGATTCTCCTTCTGCATTTATTTCTTTACATTGACTATGGAAGGAGGCTGGGATAGCTTACTTAGTTTTAGAAGTCTAAATATATTCTGCGTACATAATTATCTTATCCCCAAATGTCTTGCAAATACTGCTTCAAAAAGAGCTCACAAAATCTTCCTAATGCCATGTTACCCATGAAAGAAGAACTGTTCCACCACCTGAAAATTTTGAACAGGTTCATATCTTTCTAGAGTAAACATTACAGTGTGGAGAATAGTTATAAAACTGAGTTTCAAATCATGTCCAAATTCATTCATGTTATAAAGAGGGTCAGACAAGAGGAAAGATTCAGTTCAAATTCAGCTGTGTGTACATTGGTATCTGCATTGGTGTCTCCCACAAGTGAGATCTGAGGATCACTGTGTTTGTTCAGTGAGATTTTACTTAACTTAGGGTCTCCTGCGTGGGTTCTTCCTATCTTCCTTAAAGGGGATGAATCTCACATATTTCCCATATCACATCTACCGGGGTACCCCATGGTGTCTCAAATTGCCATAGGTGTCCACAAGGTTAAATTAAACCACTAGTTAATGTAGTCAGTGGAACCTAAACTGTAATTCATTTCTCTCTAGGCATAACCACTGTGCCATTTCACTGCTCTAGTACAAGCATCCACCAGCATGACCAGTATTATCAGGCACATCTGCAGGGGCTAAAACAGCAGCTTTCCGGATGGGCTGTGACCTTCTGGTGCACAAATCAGATGTGAGGCTGGACATGGTCAGCCGAACTGCTTTCAAATCTCTTCTCAATCTATTATGTTGACTCCCATTGGCTGTAAGGAAGTGTTGAGCTACCCAGCATGGCAGTACCTTATCACAGAAATTGACCGCTAACTCTAAATGTTTTAATCTTGAGACAAAGTCTACTAATGAAATTTTTCGAGGGTCTCTCTAAATTCCAGACTTCAGACCTGATGTTCCACACTTCTGAAGTCACATCAAAATTCAGAACAGTGTAAACCAGAATTTTTGTTGTCCTCTATCTCCTTGCTCCAGCTGAGAAAAATGCTGACAGAGTTTCGTGTTGGTATATCAGAGCAAAGGGCCTACAAAGCCACTGGGCATCTGGGAGCTATTCAGGCAGGAATTCCAGTAACAAATACAAAGTCAACACAAGCAGCTTCTCCATCATCTTCGCATTTTTAGAATAGAAATTTTGGCTGTGATGGGGCATGGATAGCATATTGCTCCACTCCAAATACGATTTTAGCCATCTGGGTCTCTACCGAGTTAAAGCAGCTTGACCAGTCCTTTCATAATTCTGAAAATTTGTTTATATTATATATTAAATTATATATGGAATGCATTATGATGGCTTTTTCTAAAGCTGCCTGAATGTTTGCATCCTAGAGGACCATTTGAGTGTCTTTAAAATCTCAGTGAACATGTTTAGACAGAAAAAAAATTATCTCTTCCTTCACAAACCAACCACAGTGTTCTCTCTTGGATCATTTAGGGCCTAAAGATTTAGAGGGAAAAGGTGTAAGATCTGAGAGCCATTCAGACTCACCTAACTTCCATATGGTAACAACTTGAAAATTAAGGACCTGGCATAAATAGGGTGGTTCAGATAGAAAAATTAGGGAATTTAGACTGGTTGTACTGCCAATGCAGAGATTGAGAAGCCTATGAAAGATAAAAATTTCACAAACATACATCAAGAAAGATCTGAGCTTACCTGCTGAGTCTGAGATGCATCACTCCCTGGAGCTTAGGTGACTTAAGCTGGAAATGCCCGTTAGGCACCTGTGTCCATTCAAGTTTTTATGGATGATGATAATTGGATAGAATTCCCTTTTCGTGGATGAAGAGCAAAACTAACTTCTGCATCACAGCTTTACAGCTAGTCTGTGTCACTGACACCTCTCATTTACTTGCTGAAGTTCAGTGTGCATTTGTCAGATGCTAACACTGTAAAATATGTATCTTTGCTATGAATGTTTACATTCAGTTGTCATAATTATTTTGATTTCTGAATGTTCATGGTCTACGTTCTTATTTAATTGGTTTATGTACATATGTCAAACAACTGTCATCTATAAGAATGCATGAAACTCATACTCTAAAGGTGGCTGGCAGCTGATCCTGAGAGCACAGCCATGGCCATGCCATCACGTTTTCAAGGTCATTAGCATTGATCACGCATCTGACATCTTTTCATCTCTGTGTATACCTGCCTTGTTTCAGAACATTGTCCTTACACCTTTTATGTTCCAGATATCAATAAATTCACTTTTTACTATCCTATTGGACTGCATAGTAATGGGAACGTTTGCTGCTGTGCAGGGTGATATAGAGGCCAACAGCATTTTAAAATTAGGTATGTCTATTATCAGCAATGTTAAGGGTTAATGAAACAGACTTCAACAAAAAATGTGCACATAAATGCATTCTTATCTGACAGTATAACTGGCTACAACCCTAGTGAAATTGTGCAGGTTATAACAAAATACTGATACAAATAACATGATTATAGGCAGCCAAGAATCCCAATTTTGTCTCCCACCTTTTTTCCCAAGTGAAAATAAAGTTTTGGCTGCTGTTTTGTCTTCTTGCAGAAAAGAGAAGGTTCTTCTCTTGGTTGCCCTTTCTATCCACCAAAGAGACAAATAGACACCTGTCTCTTCTCTGACTTCTCCTGGATCCTGTCCTGGTAGGAAAAGTTCTTCTTTCCTCAGATTTCACAGGTGGCCAAGTATACAGACTTTTTTCTCGTGAGGCTGCCTGATACCAATAGCCATCCCAAAGCATCTGTTCAAATAGCTATTTTTTTTGAAGAGAGGGCTCCAAGTGATTCTAACATCTAAGGTTGTGTCTTCTTCCATCATACAAAGAACAGGCTATTAGAGGCCTCTCTACACAGGGAAAACTTGTTTCTGATATGACTGACAGACTAAATAGTAGGCTTGGAAGCTTATCGTTCTTCTGTCCGCTGTTCTTACCAGGTTGTTTCTTCTCAGCAGCACTGTTTTCCAGTGAAGCAGCTCTTGCAGCCTCCTGCACAGCGCAGACACCAGTCCGACTCCTCACACTTATAAATTATTGCTTTCTTTCCTTCTTCTCTGAGTATCAGCTTTGACTTTGCTCCCCTTAGCCCTTACCTCTGCTTCCTTCCAGAGCCATCCTGTCTAGATGCTGCTCCTCCTCCTGCTACTCCTCTAGAGCTTCTCTTCTACTGAATATGCTGAATTGTTCCTGGGGTGAGACAATCCATCACTTCCCTTCTTCTAAGGTTTTTCACAAGCCTAAGTATGCAGCTGCCATACCAAGGTAAACACACACTCCCCTCCTGCCTACCTTCACAAATACACTTCCAGATTCCAGAGAATCCATTCAGTATTTTTATTGGGGGGGGGAGTTGGTTTTGGTTTTTTTGTTTGGTTGTTTTTTGTGGGGGAGAACCCAATTCAGTTAAATTGTCCTATTGTATATCACACTGCTGACAAAACCTAAATATGCCTACAAATTATGTCACACCAGCCACCACTCTCTGTAGTTGTCTTACTCAGAGTGCATCTCCAGCAGACCTGTTGGACTATGACATTCTACACAACACAATGTCTTCTTTTGATGTTTTTCTTGTAAATTTCCCACAAATTCTGAAAGCTTTCAAGCTTGTTCTTAAGGTATTCCAAAGATAAGGAGCTTTCTCAAAACAAAACTTCCTCACTGAACCAGTGTACTGGGGGAGAAGTTAATTGCAGGATCATAGTCTGACTTATTTCCTACTGACTTATTTCCTACTGACTTATTTCCTATTCCTGGCTCAATCCCATTTCATGTAACAAATAGAGAGCAAAAAATATCTGAAGGAGTAAATTGCAAATTGGACCACGTGAGGTGAATTTCTATCACATTTATAATTGTTCAGTGTTTATTCATATTGAGGATAAGGCCAGTGATGTGTAAATGCAGCAAAGATTTTCTTCATGAGGGATGAGTAAACAATTCATCATTGCCCCTTTCACTGTTTGCACTAGGGTCCAATGAAAAGGTACCACAGATAGAAATACAGATATAGTGAATACAGAAGAAATACTAAATCAATATGTACAAGATTAATGGTTGAAAAGGTAATTTTAACACAGGCATTCATTTATTTTTGAGTGTTTTGCTCTGCAGCCATTAACTTTGGTTGATACTGATTTTCATATCGAATCCACAAGAAACATTTTCTTACCTCTTTTAATTCATGCACATACAGTGAAATATTTTGTATGCATTTTGTTATAGGATTAAAGGATGCTTTTAAAATTGTAAAATGCACCTTGAATTATCCATGCTGTCATGGAAAAAAAATGTACTTAGAAAGTCATGTTGAAAGTAAATTTGTTGTGAGGAATTAATATTTTGGTATTTGTTCATCCAAAATATCTTTAACTTGTAAGATTTAGAAAATGATCAATTTTTAAAACTTTAATGTAAAATAAAAATAGTTTTATCTGTCTCAGACATGTATGCATAGGAGATCACTTTCCCCCATGTTCTGCTTTGTAATTTTTTTCCCCAGAATGTAAAACTTCAACTATGAACAGATCTTGATATAATGTCTAGATTTTGACATATCGTGTATGTATTGGTGTAGTTTTATTATTTTAAAGCAACTTCATTCCCTTCTACCTGACAAAAATCAAAGCTATTTCATGTCATTTTTTGGAAATTACACATTTAGAATTTTTAGAAACCAATAACATATGCTTATATTTTGTCCTGAATTTAGGTATTCTTGCATAGAAGAATGAGAGAAATTATCTGATATTGGCTTTCAGTTTTTGGACAAATTAATATATACCTTCAAAGCAATACTACAAAAATAGCTAACAAGAAATTAAACTCTCAGATAGAGTTAAAAATATGATTGCAAAACAAGTGTGACTTTAAGAGAGTGGTTTGGACAGACAAAGAACTTCAAGAGAAAAAGTACACGAATCTATAGCAACATTACTTGGGAACCCCTTTGTCATCTAGCGATTGAAAGAGAGACATTAATCTCATAGATAAAGGTAATTAACTAATATGAGTAGTTTATGCAGTTATATTTGTAGATGAGGTTTGCCACAAAATCATAAACCCAATTATTTCATAAAAAGACCAGTCAGATGCCCACTAAAGCCCATAGGAATCTTCCCAATTATTCAATAAGCTTTCTTCCAGTCTTGTAACAAAACATCAAGGCATTCATAGAGAATAAATGCTGGTACCAGAATATTTTTAATTTGAATTTTTATTAGGCAGAAGTTTTGCACAGGGGGCTGAGTCTAACAATAACTGCTCACCTGTTGACTGGCACGGCAGTTTTTTGAGTAAAAGTTCTAATTATGCCAGCACAGTCATTTGTACTGCTACCATTGACTCACCCGCACCCACTAGTGTGACACTACTGTCCTTGACTCTGAGGAGCATGGTAACAATGATTTCAACAGCTGCCTGCTTAATGTTCAATACTAAATGCAGTGTTCACCCTTACTTGTGTTTGGAGATTCAGCTGTTACCACAAGTGATCCATACTTAAGGAACTCCTGGTTGTCCTGCATAGATGTTTGCATTGGATCAGGATTAGCAGAGCTTGTACGCAAAGATGATTGAAAATTAATATAAAAGTATTGGGTACTGACACTAAATAAGATATGCTGCACAAGACAAAGAAAATCCACTGACACTTAAGAAATAGTTAGCTAGCACTAAAATCTTGACATTTTGCTTTGTCTGATTTATTAAATTGTCATTAGGGACAAAAAGTCATTCGATAAGTCAGTGTAACCGATGTGGGCAGCTGAGCCTGGGAAACTAAAGTAAATTAATTAATCCATTGCTTGTTAGTTTCTTTTACTACTTATTAACACATAGGCTTTTTCTTTTGGTAATAACAAAACCTCTGTTTTTTTATAAGCGAGCAAAAATAACCCTGAAACTATTAGTTACACCTCTATCAACTGCTTCTTGTTTTTTACTCAGTATAAACAAGACATTTCAATTTTGCTTTTGTTTGACCTTAACAGAATTGTTCTTTTAACTCCGCAAGTTCTCTTTCATCTAGATTTCTTGGACAACATAATTTGTTTCAGTACACTTTTTACACAAATTTTGACATTTTGCAGCTAACAAATGTAACCACCTAGTAAATGTAAATGAGCAGTCATCACTGAAAAACCTTCTCTCCCCATTTTGAACACTCCTGGATGGACTTGCTCTGTACGGTAGCTCAAGTATCACCACTTTGCCTGTGCTGTCAGGCATTTGAAAACAGTGCAGATCTGTACAGTGTTTCCCTCGATTTCGCCATTTTTATGTTTGTGTTTCTGATTTGCTCATTGCAGGCCAACCTCTATTAGCCTGCACCAATGAAAACAATATTGTTTACTGTTCACAGTCTTGTCTCTCTGCTTATCTAAAATTTATTCACACCAACAGAGAAGTGTCAAAACAAGGCCTTTTACCTCCAACAAATTCCTGGCACTTCCGCAAAAGCTAGGCTGTTTTCCTAAACAGTTTTCAAGGGCAAAAGAGGCCTATCTTAATCCCAGGGTTATTCCAGTTATTCTAAATATCCAAGTAGACACCGTAAAAATTTAAATAGGAACCTCCAAACTTTAGTTTTATAATGATTTCAAGCACCATCAACACAATATTGAGAATCAATATTAGCTGGCAGGAATAAGGACTTTCTTTTATTATCAAAATCAATTAAAATCTTCCTGGAGTCAGTGTTTCCTGTGGAATTTGCAGTTTTATGTATTATACTCCCTATTTCAGGAGATAAGAAAAAAAAGCAGCATAAGCACAGAATTAGGCTAAGTGTGGTATAAACTTCAAATAGCAACATCTCAAAAGTAGTCTCTAAAGAAATATAATATTCATAGCAAAAATTCATTGGTTTGAGGAGAAGGATAAATGATCCCTATACATGTCTCTCTCATCCTCTCTCTCCTAATGCTTGTCATTGAGAGACAATACTGAGATGCTGAAAATGTTTCCAGCAATGGAAATTACAGTTTATAAATATTTCACACAACCAGATGATTATACTTGATTAATTAGTTTTCAAGGAGCAAGTTAAAAACCATGACAACATCAACAAACCGCACTGAATAAATTCTCAAAGAGAGTATCTGTAAGCAGAAATCTCTTTCATAGCAACAGTATTACAAATTGCCAGGGCCACCTACCTTTAATACAGGTGCTGAAATACCAATGAAAATCTTTGATGCATAGTTTGCACAATAAAAGATCTGTATCTAATTCAAGAGAAAAAACAAGACACCTATACCAGAGTGCAAATATGAAAAACCACTTTTGGTTTTATGAAAAAAGCATTATTGGGGTTGAATCTTAATTTTAATTCTAACTTTTTTTAATACCACCTGCTACATAATGAGACACATCTCCTGTCTTAAACTGATATCTGAAATCTCTTAAGACCACTCAATATGGATGATAACTATTGGTTAGAAATTAGTGTCTTGCCACACCTGTCAAGATCATTCAATATCCAATGATCAATTAATGTGAAAGTCCAGTAAAAAATAAAGGTGGTGTTAGACTCCAAGCCAAAGGTGTAAGTGATCATTTTCTCTTGCTAAAACAGAAATGTAAAATTGTCCAGAGAAGCTGTGGGTGCCCCATCCCTGGTAATGTTCAAGGCCAGCTTGGATGGAGGTCTCCCAGCAACTCAGCCTAGTGAAAATTGCCGCTGCCCATGACAGAGGGTTTGGAACTAGATGGTCATTAAGGTTCCTTCCAACACAAATCATTCTACGAATCTTTGAAAATAAAAACAATATTGGTTCTGCTGTTATGACATTAGTTTAAATTAGGCTTAGTGTATATTCATGTATATGCACTTCAATCCCTAATTTTTGATTCTTTATAGGAATGGCTAAGGATTCCACAAATTTGCAAATAAAATACAATTTCAAGATAGTATTTTTGCATTCTCATCAATCCAGAAGGAGCAATATAGCAGGCAGGATCTTGAACTGCACTAGATAAAAGATTCAGCTTCCTAACTGAAAGAAAAGGGTAAAAGAGGGCAAAACCCATTTTATCCTATTGCAGAGTAAGAACTGCACCCTTTTCTAATTAATGCATTAAATAAATTTTAAATTTGCTAACACTGAATTTAATTTAGTTGATAGGAAAAGGAAAATGTAACACTTTTCAGTACATGCATACATGTAAGATCCTTATTTTATTTTTAAGAAGGAAAAATTCTGCTGTGGGAGCAAAATACTTGCTAGTTTACATAACAGTTCAAATCTTGGGGAAACTTCTTAAGAGATAGTGCTCTGCATCTCTGATGAAAATGGGTACTTAAAAAATACAGTTACTTCTCTATCAACAGTATTTTATTCTTCCCCAGCTAATTCATGGAAATAAGTAGATAGCTGTCTTCAAAACTGGAGGAAATTATTCTAACAGAAAGAATGCAAAAAAAATTGCCAAAGCACATGGGCAGTTTCTGTCCTATTTCTTTGCCAAAAAAAGCACCATTCAACAGATTTAAGCTAGATTTAGCTAAATGTAATTACTTATTTGTGTCTGAGTATATCCTCTCAGATAACAATACCACTGTGTCTACCAATAAAAATAATCATTGCTCCCGTTGCAATGCACTCATCTGAAATGTTCCAGCAAGTCACAACATGATCTTCTATTCTCCAGGGCTGTAGTCTGTAGTTATCCCTGCACAACTACTGTCTGCTGCACATCCTGTGTAAATTATGTATTTTGATTTTCTATCACTGTCAGAATTATACTTCCTTACTTGAGGCCTGCATTTCATCCTTTGTTATCTAAATGGCTTCCATCTCAGCATGGCTGTACCGCCATGGGAATATGTCAAGAACAAGAGCAAAAAACAGAAGGAAAGGGTACCTAAGCAGCAGCAAAAAAGGGGTTGGAGTGCCAGAACTGATAAAATGCAATCAGAGAAAAGCAAGAAAGAGCTGATGGGAAAGGTGTTCCACGTAGCAAAATTTCTAGTCACAGTTCTGGTTTATTATTCTTTCATTACTAAAAGCTTTATTATTCTCTGGGATCATAGTGTAGGCAGGAGGAAAAAACATCAAACAAAGCCTAAAACATAAGCTGAAGAGTCAGCAGTGTAGTGATCGAAAATAACTTTCTATGTCTTCTCTTCAGCCACCAACGCAAAACCCTTCCAGTGAACATAAAAAATTTTATAAGAGATTCATCAAATCCCGTACTTTCTCTCAATTCATGTAAAAAACCCCACCAAGGGTTCAAGGGCAAATGCAAGGAATTTTGCAAATTTACTTATGAAGAGGTTTAATGGTTAGAATTCCACCTTGAAATATCAAAGTGTATCTCTATTACAATGTATTTTATATACTGTGTAGGATATACTCAGTAATGTTAAAAACTGTATTTACTTTTATCAAGTTGAATAAAATCACTTCTGTCAATTAATATCATATTAAAAGCAAATAAAACTTTTCTTTTTACTAGGCTTGCTTCTGCTACATTTTCCTCATGCTGAAATCTCTTTTTCTTGCATTATGAGAATGTAAATTGGGACACCCTACAATCCCAGTCTTCTCAGTCTCTCCTTGGATGGAAGTCTTTCCATGTCTCTATCTTAGTTCATGCTTGAACTGCCCACATGACAATTTGATCTAAACTAGGTTACCATGCCAACCTTCTTAAAGATTCTCCTAACCTCTTCAAGAAACCACAGAAAAAATGCCAAATAATACAGGGTAGCTGTTATAAAATAAGAGCAATGTTTTAAAATGCTACCACCTGGTGGTAACCGAGTAGCAAAACCTTGACACATACTAAAAAAAGATGACCAAAAGCTGCCTCAGACTAAATACAAATTCAAACCTTACAGGGGTTGCAAACTGGTGAGTGGGAGTGAATAAGATTGCACTACATAACACCTACAATGCCTTGTAATTACACTCAAGAGAGGAAACATAGATTCCCAGTCTTGTATGATCTAGTGGAATATGAAGAATCTTTTGCATTTTTGTGCTCTTCAGTTCACATTCGCACCTCTTGATAGGAAACTGAAATTAAAGTCTCCTAAACAAGATGATTACAAAGGGTTTGGTACTTGATATTGAATAAGTAGAGTATTTGTCCCAGTACAGAAAAAAAGAGAGACAAATAAAGAATAAAAGGCTGTATTTTCTGCAAGTGTAATCACACTGACTTCAGCAGAGGTGCTGGCACAGGAAAACTCCATTCAGAGCTCCCTTTGTTGACTGCATTATATAACATGATATGCATTAACCAGTAACTAAAATAATGTAAAGCAGACAAATGTGTGCTTCTACAAATATCCAGTGATAGCTTTTAAAATCTTTACAGTTGCCACTTTCAGGTAATGAAATCTCTATTCCCTGGGCAAGGAAACCAAGAACATTGAGTGCTTCCATAAACTCAGCTAGGCAAAAATAAAAACTTTTATAGCAGACACCGTGGACCTGGGCCTGATCTCACACTGAGTCAGTATAAGGCTGACTCTGCTGGCTTCAGCTGAATTATTTCTGATTTATATTGGACTGAGATCAAAACAAAGTCTTCCTCCAAGTCTAATTAATTTTATTTTCATTTTGATTTGCACCTGTATTAGCAGTGGACAGTTGATACATATGCATGAATATTTCCCTGCTAACTCTGATGATAGAAGCATATGTGCACCTCACACAGTGCTGTGTGCCAGGGTACCTGGAGAATATGGTTTTAGTTGGTACAGACAGATCATAAGGGAGGATACCCACAGGTATGAGAAAAATGCCTGATAATTTGCATAAGCAGCTGGCAGTATGCTCAGAGGGCCAAAAGCTCTCACCACAACTGCAGATCACCATCACATTGCTCTGCCTGTGCTTCCAAATGGCTTCTCTACATACATATCTTTCACAAAAGAAATTACAGTTTCTTTTTCTGCCTTTCAATTTATTGTTAAGCTTAAAGATGAACGTGCCAGCTCTTCACCTTCTCTCAGAAATAGGAAGCTCTTCCCTATATGCAAAAGCTTCTTTCTTTTTAAGGACATAGGGCTTTATTTTGTATACCCTAGTACATTCAGTTTCCTAATCCAGAATTGCTGTGTTGTTTGACAGATGCATAATAGCCAGAAATGCATGGTAAAGTTGAAAAAGAAAATAACGTTTGCTGCAGTATAATATTTCATGTAAAAAGCTATATAGTTGCAAATTTCCTATATTATTTCCTATACTTATGACAGCATATAACTGTGATATCTATTTGCACTTACATTTTATGATGATCATTGCAGAAATTGACTACTGTGAAGTAGAATAGCTTGTTCAAATAAATAAGGAGACCCTTATTTAAAAATAAGAAGGCCCTTGCCTTTTTTCCAGAATAAGGACAGGATTTTAGACACTCTTTTATGTCTGTCTAATTGGTTCTGGTCTATGTCACTTCAGATGACACTAGAATGGTAGTATCATATACAAAAGCAATAAATCCCTTCAATTATTTAAGCCATGGTCGGGTTGCATATTTGGTTGGGACTGAAATGGAAGGTGATTTGCACATCATTACAAGTAGCTGCTACTAAAACCATGTTAGTAACCAAAAACATTTTTCAGATTTTTCTGGGTGGGGGGCTTTGCTCATATTTCTGAGGAATGATCAAGAAATGAGAATTAGATTTTTTGACAGCATCAGTTCTGCATGAACCCCTAGCTGTTACTGATGTTTATTTATACCTGCAACATAATAGGGCATTTCTTTTGAACACTCATTTTTCTGCAGAAAATCACACAATACTAAATATACTTAATATTGTCAGCTTGCACCTTTTGTAAACCTGAGTATTGACCCAGCTTTCCCTCAGGTGACAGTCTGGTAGTGCCTTAAGAGCCTTGCTGAGTAACTAAGATAGTGATGGATTGGAAAAACAAAACCATTTCAGTCACCCCCTACACACACATTTCAACCATTAAAGTTAGATTAGGTATTTGCAGTTTGAAGTCTGGCTGGTGAAAGGTCTGATTGCCCAGCATTTTGTCAATGCCCATAAAGCAGAAGCAAGTGTGCATTGGGGGAGAGGAATTAAATTACTGATGGGAGATGCTGGTTCAGTCAGAAATCAGGAACTACTAGATAAGTGTAGTGTGATTAAAATCAAGATAACATAGCTGGCACTAATAAACAAGATCCTCAGGAGGGACAATCTAAAGCAGTGTAAAGAGCGAGAGAGACAAAAAAAGATGAAGGAGAAAAGAATGCCACAGCGTCAGCAAAAAAGAAAGCAGGATGTTACATTTATATTAGAATTCCATGAACAAGTGAAATTACTCCACAAACAGTGATATACACATAGTTCTAGATAAATCTGTGACAGCCATGTGATGAGAAAAAAAAAGAATTTGCAAACAACACAGTTTTCTCAAACAGGGAAGGGCTTAAACAGAATTTAGGTCAGAGCACCAAACAAGAGTGGTTGGGAGAATCAAGGGCATGCTAAAGCAGATGAAAACCAGAAAGAATATTTGGGCTGCAAAGCAAAAATCTGGAACTCAGAGAGGCAGACATACCAAATACAACTTCAATCCTTAATAAAAGCAAAGCCAGAAATCAGCCAAGGGTACATCTAGACCATTATAAAAATAGAGTATAATACAAAATGTAGTAAAAATCTCTTTAGAAGCATGCTTCTAGAGGATCAAGGGAGCTATTCCCTTCATAATAATAGAGATGTCTGTGTGTAATATTTTCAAATGTTTCAGAGGCAGCAGAGTATTTGCATCTTCATTGCATACATAGAGACATCAGAATGCAGAAAAGCTATATAGGGAATTTTATAACAAAATGGAAAAGAGGAACTAAAGTGTTAGCTGCATAGTTAGAACAGTATAGAACTTGTATTCACAAGCAAGCTGAAGAAATTTGGTAAAGAAAATAATAAATAAAGCTACTTACAGAGGACTCAGACTTAAGTACCAGATACACTTTTTATACCTAGTGTTTCAAGGAACTAAACGTCAAATGCTGTATCTCAACCAATCCTTAGCCTCCAACACATATTGTTTTAAAGAACGATCATGTAACAGTATATTTTTAAATAGTGTTTTTCAGCAAAGAATATATTTATCTTGATTTGACAGCTTATTGCGTTGAGCCTGATCTAGTAAAAGCAAGCAGGGCATAAGTGAGACAACAATTTAGAATACTGACTTATTCTTCAAAGAACTTAACCCCAGGGATTTATATAAAAGAAACAAAAGACGGTCCTGGAGTTGAAAATTCTATGACCAGACCCACAAAGAGTGAGGTCCTATTATATTGCAGTCTATGACTCTCAGCAGTTGTGACACAAACAATCAGGTAAGCAGCCTGAAATTCTAAACAATGTGGCCAGACTGATCCTCGGTATAACCCCATTTATTTGGAGGAATTTGTATCCCAGACAACTGTTGTGTTGAGCCTAATTCAAACCTGATGTAAGCAGCTTCAACTCCCTTGGTATCAGTGCAATACGACCAGCTTAGCGCAGGAGGCCTGGATTTGCCACATGTCTCTTGTATTGAACTGATTTTGCAAAACTCCAGTTTGTCAGCCCTTTTGATATCCCCAGTCTCAAGAGAACTGTCCCCTTCTAGTACTGCACTGATTCATTGCTTTGCTGACCTTTACAAATGGGCCAGAGTAGAATCGAGTTTAGTTATGGAAAGTCTTTCATTCAGGAGATGTCTCCAATCACTGATAAACTATTAATACATGAAGATAATGTGAAGGCAAATATAAAAGCAGTTGTAAATTAGGCAGCAGTACCTATAGTACCTTCAATACAAGACTGTTACAAAAGAAAAAACCATTGTTTGTTTGTATTTGATGTTTTTCCCCTTCCAATTTAAATTTAATTGGGGGTTAAGAATAAACTGTAGCATAAACTTACATATAATTCATTCCAATAGTTCTTTTGGTTTTAAATTATTCTGTTTCTTACAGATTAAAAGTATGTACTTTAATTGCTTTTCAGAACTAGTTTAAGTTGAGTCTATACAGTAATTTTTGAGATGTGTGAGGCTGTGCCTTGTAGGTTTTGAAGATTTGTCTCCACAAACCTGCCCATTGACCATAACAAACCATTTTTTTCAGGTCCATTAATTCCCTTCTATTTCCTGACATTTCTGTATTATCAGGGAGGTAAAGAATCATCATCATGTGCTTCATCTGAAAGACTGAAAATGCTTTAAACAACAGCAGTGATAGAGCAGTATGCTGAAACATGAAAAATGTTCATGAGCCTCCAAAGCCATTATGTCCCTTACATGCCTTTACATTTGCCCTGAATTGTATGATGCTTAATAGGACTCCTAGCAGCTGAATTGCCTGGTCTGCTTGTGAGTCCAGGGAGCTACAGCATGGCAACAAAAAGTACATGAAGCACTTGTTTTGCAAGAAACGCAAAGGACAAACAGGACAAGCATAAGAAGTGGCAGTGTCTAAGCCTGAAAAGCTATGAAACCGTAGAATAAGGAAATACAGGGATTTTGGGGAGGTTCAGAAATGCAGACAAGCTCCTCCTTTGCCTTGTACCAGCTGTGGTTGCCCCACGTCAGATGCTGCCATTCTGGTGTGTGTTTTGCTTGCTACCATTATAATACAACCACAAATGATTAATGCATCATCAAACATACCTGTGTGAAAAAGTGCAAGTCCTCAGAGATACCTGTCTTGTTCCTAAACACAGCTTTGTAAATCCATTCTGTTAGGCTGTGGATTTCCCACTGCTCTGTGCCAGCTAATGGGTGGTTATGAAATGCCAAGAACTGGTGCATACAGACGTCTTTGAGTGTAGGGAACTTTTCAAATATAGACCTTTTTTTTTTGAAGTGGATACAGTAGATTGTAGCAGATGGCTTCCTCTGTCTGGTGAATCCTTCTTCATTTGTGGCTCATTGAGCTAGTAGTGTCATTACTGTCTAGCACATTAATTTGGAATCCATGTGCTAAACTTCATTGCAAAATTTTAGGATGAAGAGATTTGATTTGTGTGCACAATAGCTACTATTTCTTATTCAATATGGCAAAACAGTCACAGTTCCTTCTAGATATTTTTCAAGCTGTATTTTCAGCTCTCATCTACCATTTGATTGGAAAAGCAGATTTCATGAATCTGTTTTTAGTTGCTAGGAAGTCAATGCAGGAACATATTTTTTTCTGGTGACTTCAAAACAAGATTAAAAAGAAAATCCCCTTATAAATTAATCTAACATTAAATATATTTCACAGTTACAGCTGCACCCTTCAATTTTTTTCAACCTTTTTCTCAGCACAGGGTGTATTGAAGAACTTCTCATTTCACATATTGCACTGTTCATCTCTACAACATAAGGCAATTTGCACTGGAAGCATATGTTAAAAAAAACTTAGAAATTGATCTTCAGCATTATGTAGTGGATTTCCACAAGCCTTTTAGTGATTAAAATTTTAATCACCTGATGATTAAAGGTTTCATTACTAGGCAATTAGCACTTTAATTGTAAGGCATTTAATTCCATTTTGGAAGTGGAACCATCAGTAGTTGGGGATTGCAAAGTCGGATGGATCACAAGGCAGCAAGAAGTAAGTGCAAAGTGACCGGACAAGGTCAGAGGAAAAGGGAGAGCTTCAGGGTGCAAGTGCATCAACAGCATAAGGATCCCTTTCAGCAGGAGAATGAGATTTAGGTCTAACAAAGGAGATATCAGGGTGCAGCAAGAACCAGTAGCACCTTGGTGCCAGAAGCAGGGCAGCTGTGGGGGTAGCAGGGCAGGCCCAGCCCTGGGAATCAGGCACCTCCTTGAGGATGGGGAAAGTTGTTCTTGCATGATAAGGTGGATCTTGAGGTAGAATAAATCTTGCCTAAAAACTGGGCAAGAATATTTGTTTAAACTTCTGTGTGTTTTGAGATAGAGACCACTGGTAAAATCTGAACTGTTTATTGTAGTACATTTTAACACATGAGTCATTATTGATGTTGTTTTCTATAAAAATATATGTTTAGCTGGAAAACGTCACTCTATTACCCTAGGCAAACTGAACTGCAAGATTAAATTTTTGTTAGTTTGTTTCAGAATGGTAGATTTTGCATATTGGCATTGAGATGCCAAGCTGGAAGCTGATTAGTTCTTTTCTTAGCTCTTGCTAGTTTTAGCTGCCTCTTAATCCCTTTTTTCCCCCTTTTTTCCTTTTTTTTATTCACTAAGAGGAACAGAAGGGACCTAATATTGATTTATCTGTGAATAAACTGAATTTATTATTTCATTTTAAAGTATGTACAGTAGATATTAGAGCTGGAGGATGTTAAAATTGTGATCTACAATAGTAGTAGTAATAACAATAATAATAATAATAATAAAACCAAAAAGACCTTTTCCTGACTCAGTTCCATAGCTCACTTTGGTATTAGAAGAAGATGCATTCATGTATCAGAGTCTAAACTATGGAGCTTAATACATTCCTTCAGAGTTGACATGCTGTTTCAAGGTAACATAGGGGCATGAAACTATAACCAGCCATTCAGAAGGATAGGAAGTTCTCTTTTTTTTTCTCTCATTTTCTCTTTCTTTTTCTTCACCAGTCAAGTACCATTCTAGTGATCAGTTACCAGCATAAAATTCACAGTGTTTGTGACAGATTCAGTAAACACATGAGGAAAAAAAATCCAAATGTTTCCCCATGTATTACCTAATTCTTTTTATTTGGTAGAAGAGAGGTGTAGCATTGAACTAAGCATTGAACTGTCCCTAACTCTGTTACCAGATAGCAATCAGAAATGGAATTATCAGAATGAATCTGGTACTACAGGAGATATGTAGGAATTAGATAGTGTGAGCTGTTACAGGTTTTTTGCAAATATGAAGTTCAAAAAAGTACAATACACTGTTAAAATATTTAAAGAATGAATGTCTGATTATGATCTAGTGTTTTGGGAATGGCAAATCGTACACTAAATTGCTCTATTACCTGAAGAAATAATATCAAGTAACAAGCAAAGTGCTTCTTGCAAAGCAGCTACTGAAGACATGTCATAACCTGGACTTCTTTTTTTTTGGTGAATGATATAAATGAAGACTGCATATGTCCTTATATAATTTTTATTTAAAATGTGGCAATTACAATGGCCTCCACTATCTTGACTAATTGCATTGAGACATACTGAATTCCAGCTTGGAACCGAGGTCTGAATGCTGGTTTTGTCTATTTTTCATAATGATGAAACACTATAAATTTATATCAGAATATTCTACAGATGTCATAAACACAGCTGCAGTTTTTCAAAGATATGTCTATGTGACCTATAGAACGAATAGGGTATGATTTATCTTTATTTCAGCCATCTGCAGAAATTCACCTGACTAGTTTTACCTTCTTACCTATCTGCCTACTGCAGAAGAAAAGGGCTTATGTCCTTTAGGTGCTTATTTTTGCCTACTGAGTGCAAAGTGGACTAAAACAGGCAGGTGCATTGTGGATATACAGGAATTTTATCCTTTGGAATATGAAGTTTTTCTCAGGTGTTCATGGTCAGCTTTAATTTTTATAAACCCTGAATCTGGATCATCAGAACTGCTGGGATAAGGTGAACCATACCCTAATAATGTTCTGGGTCTTTTTTTGTGTGGGGGTGGGTTTTTTAACCGAAGCACATGATTATGCAGATTAAAAAATCCTTAGACAAATGTTATTGCAAACAAATTAGGTGGCATGAATAGAGCCCTCAGTCTTTTCTCTTCCTTAGCAGTCAGCCCTCATGCTTCTGAGCTGCCAACAATACATCTCAGAATGAAATGAATTTTACAACATGAGCTGCAGCTACCAGCGAGCCATTAGGTAGCAATTTAAGTGAGAGGAATTAACATAGCAATTGCTGTACTAGTAAAAATGACCTCCATACCTTAAGGGTTTACCTTTTTCCCCCCTTCTTGATTTGAGTACAAGGCTACCATGCAGCAGGAAACAGATAAGTTCTTTTTTTAATTTCACACTGGTTTCTGTACTGCATATAAAACTAAATTCTGATGGATTTTGTGTAATGATAATGGTAGAAAACCCAGACTCATGAGTTATTGGAGTCAAATGGTGAGAGAAAATCTTGAGATACTTAGCAACCATGATCAAGTTAATCTTCGGCTTTTAAACAAAAGTCTTTTTGAGGAGGCTATTTGGAGACAGGCAGGACAATTTCTGAAGGAAAATACAAAGACACTGAGATAGAAAAAGGCTTAAAGAGTTAATTAGATTTATAGAGGTAGTACCTGGTCACCTGGGTACAACCCTATTATAAACTAAATTAATAAGGGATGAGACTTTTATAAGGCTGTCTTTGTTTAAAAACCTTGGTTCAAAACTGTAAAAAGGAGATTGTCAGAAGTATTTTGAAAACAGAATTATTACATTAATTATAGTGTAATTAATCATCCTTCCACTTCATTATTAAATTAATAAGCAGATAACATGGAAAAGAAATGAGAGATTCACAGTCTATAGATACATTAAGAACAGCTGTAAGCAGACCAAAAAGGAAATGTTAAATTATCTAAATACATCTCACATTTACCATGAGATGCAAAAGAATTCAGTTCCGCTTGATGCATTTGCCTATGAGATCACCTGCATACTGAAAATTTGGTTTAGGGGATTTCATTTCTAGTAGCAATCAGTCTCAGTTCAGGAGATTAACTGATCACACCAGAGTTGCAAGGGATGTTCTGTATACCTGAGCATGATCTCCCAGTTAATTAGGAATAAGTCAGTGATCTCAGTTACGGCAATATAAAGACACCTGCTTTGAAACTTTAAATCCAGGAAAGATATTTAGAGTTGCTGTGGAAGAACCAGTAAGAGCCAGGTATCAACCTTAGAGCCTCCTTTGGTCCTTCCTTATCTTCAGGCAGTCCATGCTTGGTTCTGAGCTGTCTGAAGATGGGAAGACAGACAGAACAATGGAGAGAAGTTAGGACTGTAAAAGTGCTAAAAAGTAGCAATTTCACAACCTACTCTTCTCAGTTTTACTGATGGATCAATGGATTAATAAATTGTATGAAACAAGTCACACTCTCTTACTGCATCTCATTTTTATTTCTTGTACCTCATGAAGTTTCTAAAGCTTTGTGAAATCTTTTAAATATATAGATACTGGCTGAACAACTTTGTTCCAATATCAGTCTCCCAGTTGACATAGCATCTACTTAGTTACTTATTCTGCTTACTGTCCCCCTTTTAATGCACCCAAAGGCTTTGCTATTCTTCCAGTCAGAAGGTTATTCCACTATGTAGCTCACCACTATATTTTCCTTTGATAGCATTCAAATTAACTTTTGAATGGACCACTTCACCATGTAATCTAGATCACACTCTGTAACGGGTCTTGCTTAATCATCATCCTTCATACTTTTGCTCTTCCAATCCCTCAGAGATATTACCATATTTTGTTTTTTTCATATCTAACTCTAGCTCATTTAGATGAATATTGATTGATATTACTATTATTTCTGGTCAGCCCAGAACCCAACTAGAAACCCACTTATTCAGCAAAGATTCCACTTTCCTTGTTATCTCTTGAGATCTGTTAGTCAGCTCTAATCCAAATGACCTGAGAACTGTTGATATTGCATTATGCTACCTTTTCAGTCATCATGTGAAGAGACAATAAACTGAAAATGTTGATACAAAAAAAAGTGTATTGCATGTACATGTTTACCTTTTTCTTCTTGTTCAAACCACTGATAAGAAAGGACTGTAAATCTGACTCTCATCAGAATATTTGACCTAGTTACTCTTGATGCTTGGTTAAAAATCTGCATTATATGTAAATAAGAAAGACTAAGGCTTTCCCAAAGTTCATGAAAATTCATCAGTTTGTGGAGACTTATCTCAAGGTACAGGTACTTTGCCAAGTGCTATTCAATAATTTTATCAAGAATGTAGACAATAATGTAAAACCTTGTCTGTCTGAATTTATAACTAGCATTAAGATGGTCAGGACAGTAAATAACAGGGGAGATTACCATCACAGACTGATCAGTGTTGTTCAGTTAAATTGTAACTTTCCCACCAAGCATGCTTTCGAACAGCTGAGGGTAAGTTAATTGCTCTGAGTACAAGGAATGAATGTTCTAGGTAAGTAATGAAAACACTATTTTGGAAAACAGTCATTCAGAAGGTACACTGGAGACATAGTATATGAATATCTTGACATGCTAGTGCAACTTTTGGATAAACAAAAAGGGGACTGTAGAAAATATTGCATTGAAGACAGCTAGTGAGACTACTGCTATGCATCAAAAGAAGCAGGCCAAGGGATGTTATTATCTCCCTCTACCTTACTCTTATGAGAACCCATCTGGATTGCTGCACCCACCTCCAGAGCCCCAAACATAAGAAGGACATGGGGCAGTTGGAGTTAGTCCAGAGGAGGCCATGAAGATGATCAGAAGGATGAAACACCTCTTCTATGAAAACAGGCTGAAAGAGTTGGGAGAGTTGGGATTGTTCAGCTTGGAGAAGAGAATTCTCCAGAGAGGACTTGGAGAACCTTCCAGTACCTAAAGAGGGCTACAAGAAAGATGAGGAGAGGGACTTTTTACAAGAACATGTAGTGATAGGAGAAGGGGAATGGCTTGAAACTGAAAGTGTGAAGATTTAGACTAGATATTAGGAATAAATTCTTTACTATAGGGCTGGTGAGGCATGGAAACAGGTTGTCCAGAAAAGTTATGGATGCCCCATCACTAGAAGTATTCAAGGCCAGGCTGAACGAGTCTTTGAGCAACCTGGTCTAGTGGAAGGTGTCCCTGTCCATGACAGGAGGGGTGGAATTAGATGATCTAAAAGGTCCCTTCCAATCCAATAGAATTTTATGATTCTACTGGGACAGTGCCTGTTGACCACATTCAAAGAGTATATTAGAAAAAGAAACGTGGTACGGACTCAATTTGTTCAGCTTATCAAAGTGGAATAAAAGGTGATTTGATTGCCATATAGAGATACTTATTTCTACTTTAAAATTAAATCTGATCATGGGAAATAAAGGTAAACTTTCAGTCTTACAGACAAAAGTATAACAAGATATGCACATTCAACCTTGAAACAGAGACAGTAAATGTAATTAACAATTTATCAGGAAAGGCAATAGATGCACTCTGGCTCTGAGTCTGCAAAATGAGATTAGATATCCTTCTGGAAAACATGCTTTGACTCAGCATCTGAGAAAATTATACATTGTAGACCAAGTGATCACAATGGTCTGCACATCAAGTCTATGAATCTATTTGTCAAATGAGAAGCACTGGCAAAAAATCAAGGGATAACCTGCCAGAATTTAATCCTGTCATGGCATTTTAAAATGGCAATATTTTGCTCCCTTGTACTGTGTAAGTGTGTCTGAAGCGATCTGGCAGATCTCCTCCAGCTGGCTGAATGGTACCCGGGTTTGCTGTGACAAGGAAAATAACCAGCTCACTGCACTGGACAATGCAGGAATGTTATTAATACCAACATCCTAGACCAGAGAACATGTTGAAAGAAAATGGGGTTTTGGTTACCGAAGATTGTTGGTAAAAAGATGACTTCACAGGTAGGTACTTCTGTTTGAAAATGACCCTGGAACTCCCTGAAGGAGACTCCTATAAATGATGTAATCTGACCTGAGTGGCTCAGTGAGCTCTTCCCGGGTATTTTTGGCTGGCAATGTTAGCACCATTTCAATATAAATCAGCACAGAGAGCCTTTGAAATTTCTGCATATACATATGCATATACATAGCCTTACACATAGATAAATACATGCAAACAGGTTGAAAAACAGGCAATAAAATACTTTCACAGAGAAAAAAGCAATTTTATTCAAAATGAAATTAAACTATTAAGTCAAATGAAATTAAATACTAAGGGATAGAGTGTGGTACAAGATAAAAGGCTATTTTATAAAATATTTGAAAAATGAAGGTAAAAATGTTCATTAAACTAAATTACATCTGAGACGTGCTTAAAGCATGTTATTTTGACCTCCTTGGTATTTTTTTCCCATCATATGATAATATTAATCAGCATCAATCTTTTTAAGAAATACATGTATTTACTAAAGGTAGCTTGCAAGTGTGTTTAGTGGGTTTTGGTAGTCATTTGGTAAAAGGCTGAACAACCCTGTGAGAACTTCAGCAGCAGAACAACTTGTCAAAATAAAACCTTAAACAGATGGTTCTAAATCACTGGAACTCTACTGCATATGCTGAATACTTGAGCAGTTCTATGAATAACAGAAAGCTGTCCACAAATAGGGAGGAAAATAGCAGGTGTGAGGCTGATGTTACCTGATCTCTATCACATGGAATCCTATCACTGTCAAAAGGGCTGTCTCTTGACTGCTTGAGAAAGTGACTACAAAAGTCTCTGTTGATGCAGTTATTCATAGGAAACATGTCATTTTTTAAATAATGTACCTCAGCCTGTTGCTGAGAAAAAGGGAGATTTATACTGGCACAGAGAGAAGGCAGCTACTGCAACTGTTCCAAGAATGTTTCAAAATCTCTTAATTTCCAATTTACATGTCAACATGACATGCATATGTACTCTCTGTTATTCTACCAAATGCATTTCACTTTCTCAAAAAAACCCCAAATTTTAGTCACAGTGATTCTTGTTGATCAATCTCCGCATTCCATGTCCCTGCAGGGTCTGACTCCAATGTAATGTTCTGAGATAGAAATTGCCTAGTTATTCAAATTTTATTTAACATCTCTGGGTCACCTCAGAGAAAGGGAACTGAATTTTGTTCCTATTGCCAGTACTGATTGTTTGTTTGCCAGCAAACTATTTAGTATAAAAATTAGAGTATAAAAATTACTCCTTTCTGGGGCAAGTGCTACAGCCCTTGGCCTCCAGAGCTCTGGTTTCTGTGGGAGTCTGTTTCTCTGAGAAACAAGGCCCACAAAGCAGTAACAAGATTTGTTTCTGGTAAGTACTATAATATGGTAAACAGAAGCAGAAAATATAGTCTTTGGCTGCTGATCTCACATTCTCTACATAAATAGGGACCAGTTGTACCTGAAGATCTTCAAGCATGAATATTTTTCCCAAAATGTGAATTGATTGTATCTGCAACCTCCAGTATTTGGTATTGGTGGAAAATGCAGGCAACCTTCCACTGTATTTTTACTTCTGTGTAGGGTAGTAGAAGTACTGGTGTACCCAGAAGTTGTTTTGGTTTGAATTATAACCTTAAAACTGCTTACAGTTATATTAAAAAAAAAAAATATATAGCGGAATGCAGAACCTCCTCTGCATGAGAATGTATTACATTATATGTATTATCTGTCATGATACTATATAATTATATAATACTATAATGATGTTATAGGATACTGTAAGGATATTGTATGTATTATCCATGAGGTACAAGAATAGGACAACAGCTATATTTTCAGTATATTCAAAGAATAATTACAAAATTAAATATTATGTGTTATTTTTAGTATATATAATCTTACATCTGTTTATAGAGTGAGCCTATGAAAACTGGGAAAAACTAAAATTATTTTGTCTATTCTTATCTGAGTGTTTTGCTGCAATACCCTTCCAAGTAATTCTAGTATCTGTCTCTGATCCTAGAAATTGGCAGATTGACTAATGCCTTTGGAGTCCAGAGTCCGAAAGTGTCTTTTATTTGAATTTCAGAAGTTCAAGCCAAACATTAAGAACAAAGTGAATTTATACCATACCAGGTGATTTAACATTATCAACTTGAATGTCATCACAGAGCTGCAAATTAGATCCTTCTGAGAAGTAGTGTTTGGATCTCAGATATTTTTTGTGATTAAATAAACTATATTGAGATGCTGAAAGATCCTTTATTTGGATCATCAGGTGCTTTCAAAGATTTTGGGTCTTCAAATAAAACATGAAGGTCATCTTTTTTCCATAAGAATTTTAACATAATCTGGCAAAAGTCTACTGAAATTAGCAGAGTTCTCATCTTATTTTCAGTGATAATATCTTTCTGACTGTATCAATAGAAAATGCTTTTTTGGTGTGTTTTTTGTGGTTTTGTCTGGGTTTTTTCATAAAAGGGAGCTACTATATTTTATGGTGCTTGAGAATTTGGAAAAAGTGTTCTGAATATAACTGAAATGTTATGTTTTTATTTTGAGTGCTAGAGTCTTAGAATACAAGGATAGATATAGCTTAAGCTTCTGTTGGAAAGGAAAAGTCTCAAACAATATCATTAGCTTTCCAGAAGCTTTAGTCCCTGATTTGCATAATGCTATGGTACCAAGAACGAGACGCGGGGAAGATTGTCAGATATTTGGATACTGGTATGCTAGTGTGTGCCATCTTTCTCTCCTCTCTCATTTTGTAGGAGAAAATCCAAGGAAAGGGACAATTACATTTTCCTCTTGAGATTAAGGCAGCTAAATATAAGTGCCTTTGTATACTTATCCAAAGGACTATGTGGTTGAACCCACATTATAATCAGTGGATATTTGATCTCCTTTTATTCATTGACCAGCAAGTTTGGCTTCAGTTTATACCCTAGGGCATCCAAAAATGTTCATGATGCCCATATGTCGGCAGTGGAATTGAGCTACCAGTGACAGTCTGTTGCGGTGGCCCAGCCCCCTGATGGGCTGAGGCAGCATAACATCACTCAAGCCCTGGCCCTCCAATGGTATGAGTACCAAGATTCCGAGAACTGCCCTGAGGGTGGATCTGAGGGTGGCACTGAGGATTAAGGCCACCGCCTCCCTCTAGAAAGTTCTCCCCAGTTCTCCATTCCATTGGTCCCCTGTTCTAATTCCCGCCTCTACTTTACCCCCATTGGTTCTTGTTAGTGTTGTTCCTCCCCTTTTACTGTACCCCATTGGTTGTTTCCCCTCTCCGCCTCTCTCTGCCCCCCCATATAAAACCAAGTGTAAGTGGTGATCTCTTTTTTTTCATCCCGGGATCCTGTACAGGTAAAGTTGGTTGGAGGCCGCACGAGAGACCCCTCCTGGTCCTTTGTCTCAGGACACGCGCACAGCAGATCTGCGGTCTCGCCTGCACCACCTTTGGTGAGCCAGCGTTGCCGCAGCAACGCCAGCAGCTGCCCTGCTCTTGTCTGCCCTGACGTCTGCAGGAAGGACGCTGCGCACCCTCGCTTGTGGGTGACCGACAGCGCCAGCAGTCTATCTGACTCATTCTCCAGGCTGCACAACATTTAATCGATCTACGACAATACCCAACTCTTCCCTTATGGGCCAGTTTAACTCCCTCCTCAGTGAAGTTCTGCTCCTCCCTTGTGAGGGCCTTTCTCATACTCACACATGGTAGTTCCTCTTCTTTAAATGACCGCAGGTTCATCAGCATTGTCCAGGTGGTTTGATGGAATCTTGGTCATGTAATTCATGTACCTCACTGAGTTCATGAAAGGAAATTTCTTTGATCCTTTTAAATCCAACAAGATGTGATTTTATTTTACATTGTATAAAAATATGCTCACACTGATTTCCTTCCCAAACTCTCTGAATGACTTTGTTAAGATCCACTGGAATAACATTAGGATCCCACTCCTGAAATAATGTTTGAGTCTGGTTACTAAAAGATACCTCTGCCCAAATTAGGGTGTAAATGAGACCATATGCCAAAGTCAAAAGTACACATTTTATTTAACAGTAAATGAGAGAGAGAGAGAGAGAGAAAGGGGTAGAAATAGGAAGGGGTGATAGCGGGGAGAGAGAGACAGACAGACGGACAGATTACAGTCACCACCACATGGGTTCCTGCGGTGTCTTCCCTGGCCCTTTTCCTTCTGGTTTTCTCGGTGGTGGGATCCCCAGTGTTCTTCTGTAGGTACCACTTTTATACAGTCCAAGTCCCAGGTATCCAGAGGCACATGTGCCATTGCCCCATCCTGGGATGGCGTGTGTGTACGCAGCTGCTTCTTTTCCCACAGTGTGCCATGATGGGAATTTTTGTCCAAATAGATTACCCAGATCTGCCTCACCAGGTCTGTGTTGCATCCATGCTTTTCCCACAGTCTGCACAGTGGAATATCGTCAGGTGTGCTAATTCTAAACATTTCACCTCTATGCAGGCCTGAATTTAATGCCCTCCTGTTTGCCATCTGGTCCTGTTCTGGTAGCTTATCTAGTAAGAAGTTCCTCCTTTGACAGTGCTTTGAAACAAATTGACTGAGTTCTTTAAGTCCTGACAGACTTCCAACATAAGCAAATCTCAGTTGTGCCTTATCTGTTCATCTTCTGCTCCCTATATGAAGTGTGCAGTTTTTGTTTCAGTGAATATTGTTTCCTTTGGTTTTTTATCAGTTGGGGTTTTTTGATTTTTTTTTTCGTAGGGTTGTTTCTCTTGGTTGGTTGCTTGGTTGGCTTTTTAAATGAAAATACTGTTAGGAATTTATATTGAAAATTACTGTCAAAGGAACATACCTGGTAATTGCAACAGCAGATAATGAGGTATAATACTGTTATTAATCTCTGGAAAATGTTCGTTCTGTAGTCCCACAGAAAGCATCTCCGTAGCAGACATGAGCTTTTTTTAACAGTAGATAATTCACTGTGTCAGTGGAATGAAACTCTTGGCCACACTTTCCAGACCATGGTTTAATTATTGCTTTAGATCTTTTGGGCCCAAAAGAAAACAAAAGTAAGCACTTTGAACTTGACTCATTCTTCTTGAAAATAGGAAAGGCAGAGAGAAGACAAAAAGTGAGTGTGCAGCAACTGAGAGTGTCAAGGGAATTGATTTGTGGCTCCACAGTCATAGATTTTAAGGCTAGATGTGTCTGCAGGTGTTGTAGTGTAACTTCTTTCATAATAGAAACCGCATATTGTTCTTGTTGATCTCTAGTGAATTCAGAAAATGTTGCTTAACTAAAATGTATTTCCTAAAGCCTCTTGCAAGGAGGTTGAGGCACTACCCTGTTTTTCAGTGAATTGGATTCTATTTGCTTCACTAAGATCCATTTTTGTTCTGCTGGTGTCTCTGCATTTCCTCTAATAATTGTTGAATTTACTGGCTGCTGGAAGGTGAATTTGTCTGGAGGGGGAAACTCTCAAAGATACTAACATTAAAATTGGCCTCTGGGTAGAGGAACTGCTAATGCTTCTGCTGAAGGGAAGGCTGCAACATAAACTCATTGTTTTAGCTGGCCAAGATGTGGCCTCACCAGGGCTGAGTAGAGAGGCAGGATCACTTCTCTTGATGGGCTGGCAATGCTCTTCCTAAAACACTCCAGTATACCACTGGCCTTCTTGGCCACAAGGGCACACTCCTGGCTCATGGATCTCACTGTTTTTTCCTGTGCAAGCCCTGACTGTTAAAGGAAGGCAGACACACAAGTTAGGTGAACTGAGTGTCCCTCTGAAGGTCTCTCAGGGGACTCGCTTCCTTCTGTTACCACTATAAGGAACACAGGAACTTACAGCATCTGAATTTCCCTCTGTTTCTGCTTCACAGTCTTGTCTTTTCAATGAAGTAAGGTCTACACTGGGCACATAAATTAGATGCATTAAATTTCATACATACATACATACAGATGCATAAATTTCATTCATAGATGCATGAGAGGAATGCACTTAGGAGAGTTTCAACAAGCCCTGCATTTTTTAGATATCAAATATATCAGCAGTAAGAAAACTGAAAATGTGGTTTCTTTCCCAGTTAATTTGGTTTAAGTCTTCCTAATTATTTTCTTTTTAAACTGGGATAATGAGGGACTTTTTTGTTGATGTTTCGAAGTGTTACACGAAAGCATTTCTTTTGCTTCTGTCTTTCCTATTACAATACTAGTTCATTAGTCAATATCTGTTCAGTGTTTTGAAAAATGTGGCTGAATATACTGGAAAAAAACCCATTCATCTACAACTCTATGTGAATGAAGATTACATTAGTGCAAATTTATGGTAAATTTTCCACTTGCTGATAAATTTTATGATCCAGAATGCTAGTGCTAAAAGATAACTTTTTCTGGATATCATGAAGATTATGCCAGATAGTCAGAAAAGACTGAATTGAATATGCTGAGCAGAAATTTCCATTTATTTTTTGGAGTTGACTATTCTGATCTCAATGGAACCAGCTATTTCCATGGCAGCAGAGTTGTGCCTTGGTGTTAAATCTGGTCTTCTCTACTTAAGTTTCAGCCAGTGCCACCTGCTGAAGTCTGGGAGCTCTAAGGCTAGATTCTATCAGTTAGATATATATTTGATTTGCCTATTAAGGAATAAGAAGTAGATACTACTTGGAGAATTTGATCTTTGTTAAAGAAACTCCTTAAATTTGTCTTTCAGACTGGGTTTTCATAATGTAGAAATAGCTTCCTTTTGGGGGAAGAGGGAATTAATCTGGTAAATTAATCTGGTAATCTGATTCCTGTACTGTTTGAAGTTTCCTAGGTTGTTCAATTTTAAATGACTTAGCAGCGTGTCTGATAACACTATGCACTGAACTTGGTAATGGACAAAGATAGGATGCATGACAATTCATAAAACACTGAAAAACTCCATAGGAAGTCACACTTGAATTATACAATTCCTGTTTCTGAAAAACCTGATCGAGGTCCATTGCACTGGCCAACCAGTCTCCTATGAGTACAGTTTTGCCATATAAATTACAGCTACACGTCACCAGCAGCAAAGTTCATGAGTGAGTAAAGGCAGCTGTGACATCGGTATGTCAGCGACATTCAGACCTGTGCCATCATTCATTCTTCCCTGGGCCTTTAAGAAGCTAACTTAGTGTCTAGCAGAAACAGGAATATCAGTAATAGTCAGCTTTTTTAGGCGCTGCCTAAAGGACAAAAAAGCAGCCTCTATATCTTAAAAATTATGCCAACACCTAGCAAAGAAGTAATTGTTTCCAGTTGCCATTGCAAGGCAATATATAGAGTATCTTTACTCCTGTGGCAGTGGTTAGCATCCAGCTTTAACCCACTATTCAGCAATAATGACTAATACCAGGTAAGGGAAGGAGCATTGAGTGTGGCAGATATACAGAGATAGTTTTCCATAATAGCTGGCTATACATAAGTTTTACCATCTATGTACAGCATGAAGTTTTTATTTTTTTAAATTTTATTGGTCTTCCATCCCAATAAATAAATTTATGCAATATCCAGAGGCCTGTTTATTCCTTTTCAAAGTTAGAGATGATGATTCCACATTAATCTCATTAAAAAGCAATAGTTCTTAACCTATAAACTACAGCAGTGGAACTAAGCTGAGGCACTCAAGCTAAAAGAGAAAAGTCTTATTCTTTCATTCAAGAGTCATGTTTCTGATGAGAAATCATCAGCTTTCTAATATATGCTTTTGGTTGGTTCACTGGAGTCCACATTTGGGAACCTTTAGTTCCTCCTAGTCTTGCCTGGTTTGCAACACTGAGTTTATGGAAGACCATGGTAGAAAGAAACCTGTGACCTTAGGAAGGGAATTTCCTGGCCTGACAGGATGAAGCAAATGCAACCTTTCCTATGCACTATTTTTTTCACCTGTTCCTCTTACTCCCAACAGTTTCAGGGTGTACTGTAATGTGAATATATGGACCTACATCCATGAAGGGATACACAGAATCTTCTAGGCGCAGGAGAAAATTGAATAGTGCTTGCAGCCAATTAGACAAAGAAACTGCAGACATCATCAGGGTGCAGTGCAACACCTGCTCTCAATTTATTCACCCTGCCACCCCCTTCTTCCTCTTCAAAAAAAACAGACTCTTCTACCAGCATACAGAGTCATGTTTGCCTTAGATTTTTGGCTTGATACCTCTTATACGATGCAATGCTTGAACCAAAGTAAACAGATGGGGTTGTGAGGGTATCTGCAGTGGGAGAGGTATGCTCTAGAGAGTAGAGGAAATGAAACTTGATTCCTTTCAAGAAAGAAAACCACAGTTTCGATGAGAGTCTTTGTCATTGAAACACTGAACTGGTGAGGGTCCTGATCTGTCATCCTCTGACAGAAGAAGCAGGAACTGTTTGAAATGTTTGTTCAACAGGCACTTGTTTGGACCCACTCATAGGCTTTAAATCCTTAAAAAGATGGAGTGAAAGATGAGATATTTAGAGTCTCTGACAACCCTTACACATGTGGATCTAAGTGCTTCAAAAGAGAAACTTCTGGCCTTTCTCAGAACAGAACTGAAAACATTCAATTAAAATGAGCCCTTGAGCAGGTTGCCCAGGGAAGTGGTTGCATCACCACCCCTGGAGATATTTAAAAGACGTGTAGATGTGGCACTTAGGGACTTGGTTTAGTGCTGGCTTAACAGTTGGACTCCAAGGTGTTTTCCAACTAAAATTATTCTACAAGTATTTTGTTTGGTTGGTTTTTTTGTGGGGTTTGGGTTGGTTTTGGGTTTTCTCAGTTGGTTGGTTGGTTTGCTGGTTGGTTGGTTGGCTGGTTTTTTGTGGATCTGGTCTTTCTTGCAAGGACATTGGGTTGATATCACCATACCAAAATTAAATGGGTAGTATCGTCTTTCAGATGTTAATGACCTGTGAAGGATGAAAGGATGTTTGATGTTTCCTGTTATTTATCTTTGCCTTTCTCCAAAGATCTGTCCTATGTTTATCAACGTGGCACCTGAGCATTAACTTCCAAGTATTCTGAACCATCCTCTCACATCTGATATTTATGTTTTGAAGTTGTTCTGCACATTGGTTTGCATGTTGTTCACGGACAAAGGCATGGCTGCTTGAGATGACAAATGAACACACTGATTTCTTATGATCCAAAATGGATTGAAGCTCACAGCCCTCTAAGCTTGATTTTGCCAGCTAGCGCATTCCATGGCACAGTGCTGAAAATGGTTTCTTGACTATGACGGCTGTAAAACAAATGCTCAAGGGCTGGGCAAATTATTTCTTTATGTAATGCTTTTCTTCAAAGAATGTTGGTTCTGAGTAACAGACCTCTGTTTCAGGATCGAGTTGTATCTTTGAAATGAGCATTTGGATAGATTAGGCAAGTGGGTATTTGGCTGGATCATTAAGGCCCTTATTCTTACTTCTGAGATAGTGTATGGTAGGTAAAACATTTACTAAATTTAGCACTCAGCAAAATGCTGACTTTGAATACTAGAATTGCAGACTGCCCCCCGAGAATGCCGTGGCCTTTGCTGAAATTGGGTGGAAGAGCTGATAGGCACCTTTGTGGGCATTCAGTTTTCATTTCCTGCAGAGTACAAATGAAGCAATAACACAGAAGTGAATCAGTACTTGCAAAGAGATACTCACTTTTGTGGATTGCTCAGTAAGTGTGGGTGTTTAGATCAGATGAAGAAGTCAAGCAAACAAGAACACAGGAGCCACAGGAACAGTTGGGAGCAAATCTAAACACGTATTTTAGAAAGCTGCAGGTGGGCTTTGTGAGCAGGTGTAAAAATTATTACTGTACAGCCAAAATGTCTGTTATGAGTAAATAGTGAAGGGTTTGATCTTATTCTGTGTGTATGAAGGGGAAATAACCATTCATAGGTAGCAGAGTATATTTAACCAGATGGAAAAGTTATTCCTAAAATTAAAAAAAGGAGAAAGATCCAAACATACAATACAGATCATAGGTCTGTAATTAACCAAGACTTAGGATAAAAAATTACTTAGATAGCAAAACATACCCATCAAGCTTTCAAATAATAAAAAGGCAGACTTGTTTTTAACTGTTAAAAGTTCTATATACTAAAGATTTTGTTATCTCTTATTCATTTGACTTATTCTGAGTTTCTGGTAATTTTTAGTAAAAAGTGTCAGTTATACATAATTAACAGTTGTTGAAATAATTGAGACTTCTGCAGCAAATGTTGTGACTGATCCCGAGTGCTCTTTTCTCTTTTTCCTTTTTGGGAGGTGTGATATGTAATGTGTGCACAAATATGAAGTTTCTGGAACTAATAAAAGGGAAAGTATCCCAGGTTAGTAACTTAAGAGAAATATTTCTCTAATTTCTTTCTGCATGTGTAATGCACTTCCAGGTAATTCAAGTTTCTCTGTTGAAAATGAAAATGTGTTGGAATGACTCCTAGTTGGAGCTTGTTGGCCTATGAAAACAATTTGGTGGTCTCGGGTGACATGTGCCGACACCACGCACAAACAAAAACCACAGCACAGCTGGCAGTGTGTCCTGCTTTGGCCACACTCCTAAAGCAGCAGTGAAGCACTGAATCACACATGGGCAGTGCACTCTCCCAGTGGCTTATGCAGGTCAGGTTTCAGGCTTATTACCAGGACAAGTTTCAATGTCACTTTGGCACTTTTAACCTTTTCTTCAACAGAAGGCCACTCCAGAAAAGAGAACGTATTCTTTAAGACCACGCAGCATAATTCCCAAGAGGCAGCCTCCTTAGAAAATGGGAATCTCTTTAGAGGCATTTCAGTAGCTAAATGTTTCCTTGAAAAAAAAGGGATCTGAAGGAAGAACAACCTAAGAAGACTGAACTTTGCTTGTAGACAATACAGGATTTATACTGAATTGGGAAGAAAATAGTATTCTTCTGGGAAAAAAAAAAAAGCTGCCATTTAGAAAGATTGTTTTTCTGCACTGAGAGAATACATATCCTGAGACCCCAAGCTATTTTTTCTCTGTGTCAAAGACAAATGATTTTGAGCCTCACCAACAAATATTATTAAAATATCAAGCTCTCATATTCCTAGAATTTTTAAAATTACTTCTGGTGGTCTCGCTTCTCTTCTGGAATCAATGAATGTAACAAATTTGATGTTTCTTTTGGATGTAAAAAACTTGTGACTTCTTTTCTACACTCCAGAACTCCACACATACCAGCGTCTTTATTTCTATGACCCGCTACATCAGAACGTTTAGCATTAGGCAGCGCAAATTTTATCTGTTCTCTAGATTATTAAAATTATTATCATTGTAATATCAAACAATGGGCAAGTCACCAGTAGCAGAATGTCAGGAGAGGAGCAAACAGGGAAAATCCCAGATTCATCCTTTTTAAGGGTTCCCAAGACTAAGAAATGCAAATATAACCACTTAGAGACAGAACACCCTAACACTATCTCAATATGCAAACAAAATTAATCATTAAAAGGGGAAACTAAATACAGTATAATTACAAGACCCCAGACACTGATATGTGTGCGCTGATATGCCTTTACTAGACATCCCCAATGGATGAGTAAGACAAATTATTCACTGTAACAGTAGCCTTTGATGAAAGTATTTTGTGTTTCTCTAATGACTGTGCTTGCCTTACCATCTGAAAGAACTCTTTTTTTCCTCAGCACCACTTCTTCCTGTGTTGCACGTTCTTGTGATTTTGGAAGTTGTGCAACACTTTTTTTCTTTTTAAAAATAAAACCCCCATAAAAACAACAGCAAAACATCAAACAGCAAAAGACATTCAGAAACTGTCACTCAGCAGATTATTCACCTTGGGTCTGTAAATACAAGCCTCAAATCCTTTTCTGACTATTTGCTGACAATGATTGCAGTCTCATAGAGCAGAAGAATGACTGAGCAATCAGTCTGTTGTCTATTCAATGTAGGATACAAGATTAAATATTAATTTGACCATAACATTAGATTCACATTTTCTCTGCACATTTTCTGAATCCATGTCTATCTAAGCAACTTAAACTGAAGATAACTGGGTTTTGGCACTGTCTACTCAATAAAAGTTGTTTTCTATTCTCAAATGAAATATTGTTAGATAACAGTGACTATACTGTATCTGTCCCTGGAAAGTACATGACTCAATAGTGTAGGTGCTCTCTCCATTGCTTTGTGGTTTTGCATCAAGCTTGACTGGTTTTCTAACAGATCTGTAATTCTTGAGACAGAAACTCTCAAGACTTACATTATTACATACTTATTATAGAAATTGAAAGTCAGGCTATGGATGTTGTCTGTCTAGATTTTGGTAAAGCCTTTGACACAATTTCCCAGAGCATTCTCCTGGGGAAACTGGCTGCTCATGGCTTGGATGGGTGCACTGTTCACTGGGTAGAAGATGGCTGGTTGGTCAGGCACAGAGAGTGGTGGTGAATGGAGTGACATCCATCTGACAAGTGTGTTCCTCAGGGTTCAGTATTTGGGCCAATCATGTTTAATATCTATCAATATATAGACAGATAGTAACTAAAAGTCAGACTATATTAGACGTTTAATGTTAAGTACAACAGACACTCCTAATACACCCATGTGAGGCTTGAATCATTTACTAATTAACTATATTGTTTTCCACTTTATTTTTAAAAATAATTCTTGCATTTGTGTCTATTTGTAAGTTCTTTCTAGACATTCTCTAATCTACACAGCTTTGGTTGATAAGGCTGTGATGACAGTAAACTTGACAAAGTTGTAGAAAATGTATGGCTGCATTACTTCACGATTTTCTTGCAGTCAAAACCTGTACCATGGAAAAGGTAGAAAGTAGTTTAAACATTTATTAACAAGACTTTCTTCTCTTACAGCTCTTCTGTACCATGTGCCATTTTCTCCTACCCTTTGAAGAGCACTCAGCCTGATAATCCTGCACCAGCTGCCATTTTCCTGGGTTGCCCTTCTGTCAGCCTGGCAGCAGGTTGGTGACAGAGGAACTGCACAGGTCCCACAGGTCCAGTGCTCCTGTGGAAGTGCACCATGTGCTGTGCATGCACAAAGGGACTGCTCTTCTGGGACAGGACAGATTTCCTGCACCTGTGCAATAGATCCAGTCATACCATCAGGCTAGGGAGGTGCCAAGCCCTTCTTTTGCTAAAACAAGCTCTGCTTTTGTGAAAACTGGCTGTCATTTTCTTTCCCCACGACTCTTGCTGTTATACAACTGCTGACTTTTTGTTAATTAGTATGAATTTGTGTGTCACTCTGGTTCAGGATTTAGTAGAGACAATCTATATGGACATCTGACATTTTCCTTTTTTTTCATCCCATTCCAAAAATCTTACTGGAAGAATCAAAATTTTGTTTTGAAGAATGACATCCAGGCCCATTAGTTACATTCAGGTCTTGGTTTCTCTGGCATTGTTATAAAGTCCTGACAAAAAAAAATACATTCAGGTGTATTAAATTAACAATGATGTGTCATGTTTTTTGTCTGGAGATAATCAGGAACATTCAGAAATATTTGAAGGTCATCTTCAGTAAAAATGGATTTGGTAGTGGGACAGTATTCAGTTTCATGTTATTTGTCTCTGCTGCTTGAAAGGTCAAAAAAAAATATTTGAAAGTCCCAGAATTCCTTGTTTATGGGTTCAAAATTTGCATAACTGGTATTTTTACTTTTTCTTCTTATAAAACATCTCACCAAATTTTAGTTATTTTAAATTGCCTTTTCCCCTTTTTTTCAAATTTCATATTTCACTCATGCATTTTCTAGTTAGCTCTGCAGTTGAAGAAAATAGTAATTTCTCTCAGAGACTTATGCATGTAGCTTAAGACAAGATACAGTAAAATGGTAGTGTCAGCGACTGGAGGAAGCAAAGTAGAGATATTAATATACGCACCTTATTAGCATCTCATTTAGATCAATTATAGGCCTGAGCTATGGCCTTAAGTCAATCCAATGTTTTCCATTAACTTCAAGGAGCACCAAATGAAGCCCTGTGTGACGGGTTCAAGTAGCTCTTATAAGTGTATCAATAAAAAAGAACATGAATGATATTGCATACTTTTTTCTGACCTCCTGCCTAGACATTTCTACAGAAAAGAATGATAATATCTAGTAATATCATTCCTGTGTCTGACATATCTAACAGTTAAATTGCTGCATATTCTTCCCTAATATAGCAGTTCATGCCATGAATTTTCTTTTTACCCAAGTTTAAGGTACGTTTTTACTGAACAGTCCAAAGAGCATGGTGTAGAGTGTCTGGCAAAATCTCCTGAAAACCAGTTCTCCTGGCAATGTTCTATAAGTGATGTAGAGTTTTTCATGTGCATAAAAATGTAGGTACAAAAGAAGGTACAAAAACTACCCAATAAACTAAAATATAACCACTGAGTACTTGTGTCTGGTGCAAAATTTCAGAAATAACTCTGGAGAAGACTGAGCTGGATGCAGCTTCTGAGGGAGATGCAGCATAATACAAGCAATGATAAACTGACTGGATGCAACTGAAGCAGACTATGGCATGATCTTCCTCTGTTTTCTTTCTGTTCCTCTACTAGAGGAAACATCCCTCATAGCTGCTGCAGCTGGGACAGCCAAAGTAATGTGCAGCATCCTAGTGCAGTGCCTGGGATGTGAGTACCAGGATCTGGTCTATTAACTGGGAAAGTCCATGCATGTCTTGATAAACCTTCTGGGGAATGAAAAATGCTAATCTTGTTGGTGGAAATTAAAAATGAAACCTCCTCCTGGACTCTGAAGCTCCTATTTTCTAACAGACCTGTGCATGATGTGCTGCTGCCTACCTATTCACAGAATCATAGAATCACCAGGTTGGAAGAGACCTTTAAGATCACTGAGTCCAACGCATGCCCTAACACCACCTCAACTAAACCACGGCACCGAGTGCCACATCCAATCTTTTTTTAAACACATCCAGGGATGGTGACTCCATCACCTCCCCAGGCAGACAATTCCAAAACTTTCAGTAAAAAACTTTTTCCTAACATCCAACCTAAATTTCCCTTGGCACAGCTTGAGACTGTGTCCTCCTCTTCTGTCAGTTGTTGCCTGGAAAAGCAGACCAACCCCCACTTGACTACAACCACCTTTCAGGTAGTTGTAGAGAGTGATACGGTCACCTCTGATTCTTGTTTTCTCCAGGCTAAACAATCCCAGCTGCCTCAGTCATTCCTCATAGGACTTGTGTTCCAAGCCCCTCACCAGCCTTGTTGCCCTCCTTTGGACACGTTCAAGCGTCTCAACATCCTTCCTGAACTGAAGGGCCCAGAACTGGACACAGTACTCGAGGTGTGGCCTCACCAGTGCCGAGTACAGGGGAATAATGACTTCCCTGGTCCTGCTGGCCACACTATTCCTGATACAGGCCAGGATGCNTCTCTCTGCAGAGGTTTCCTGCCTTCCAACAGATTGACACACGCTCCCAACTTAGTGTCATCCACAAATTTACGAAGTAAAGACTCAATACCCTCATCCATGTCGTCACTAAAAATATTGAGCAGAACTGACCCCAGCACAGACTCCTGAGGGACACCTCTAGTGATTGGCCACCAATTGGATGTAGCACCATTCACCACCACTCTCTGGGCCCGGCCATCCATCCAGTTCTTAACCCAGCAAAGAGTGAACCTGTCCAAGCCGTGGGCTGCCAGCTTTTCCAGGAGTTTACTGTGGGCAACAGTGTCAAAGGCCTGGCTGAAGTCCAAATAGACAACATCCACAGCCTTTCCTGCATCCACCAGGCAGGTCACCTGGTCATAGAAGGAGATCAGATTGGTCAAACATGACCTACCCCTCCTAAACCCATGCTGGCTGGGTCTGATCCCCTGGCCATCCTGTAAGTGCTGCGTGATGGCACTCAAAATAAACTGCTCCATTACCTTGCCGGGTATTGAAGTCAGACTGACTGGCCTATAATTTCCAGGATCCTCCTTCCTACCCTTCTTGTGAATGGGCATTAGACTGGCCAGCTTCCAGTCATCTGGAACCTCGCCAGTTCTGTTACCAACAGGACTGTTGGTAAATGATGGAGAGCGGCTTCACAAGCTTGTCTGCCAGCTCCCTCATCAACCTGGGATGGATCCCATCTGGTCTCAGAGATTTATGAACATCCAAGAGGCTCAGCAGTTCTCTGACTGCTTCCTCCTTGATAACAGGGGGACCTTCCTGCTCCCTAACACACCATCTACCAGCCCAGGAGGACAGTTGTCCTGAGGACTCTTTCCACTAAAGACTGAGGCAAAGAAGGTGTTAAACACTTCTGCCTTCTCCCCATCTGTGGTCACTGAATTCTCTCCCGCATCCAATAGAGAACCAAGGTTCTTCTCTACCCTTCCTTTTGCCATTAATGTATTTGTAAAAACATTTTTTATTGTTCTTCACCAGAGTTGCCAAGTTAAGTTCTAGCTGAGCTTTGGCCTCTCTAATTTTTTTCCTACATGCCCTAGCAACCCCCTTAAATATTTCCTGAGATACCTGACCCTCCCTCCAAAGTTGATACATCCTCTTTTTATTCCTTAGTTCCTTCATAAGCTCCTTGCCCATCCAAGCTGCACATTTACCTCATCGACTCATCTTTCGGCACATAGGGACAGTCCGTTCCTGTGCCCTCAAGATCTCTGTTTTGAAGCACACCCACTCTTCCTGAACTCCTTTGTTTTTTTATTCCTTCGTTGGAAGAAGTCAGAGAGCCACCAGTGGTACAGTGAGAGGAGGGGAACTGCTTGTGCTGCTGCTGAATAGCCTCTAATGCTAGTCTGTGTCAAAGCAAAGCATCTGAACCCTTGGAAATTAGTTTCAGTGTTGGATGTGACCATGCTATAGGGATTCTAATGACAAGGGGAATCATGCAAAAAACAAAGGATCTGTGATTTTTTTAATGTGTTTACAGACTTAAACACAGACATTTTCTTGACAAATATCAACACGTGCATACTTGTAACGTGTGCCTGTACTCATGTTCATGTACATCATGCACATAGAGGACAAAAATATTCCATACAGATTTTAGAAGTGGAGTCACTTTGTCAGGATTTCCATTTACCAAATAGAGTTGTTTCTCTCAGTGGGAGCTGCCATTTTAATGAAGCTCTGCAGCAGAAGCCTACTTTGATAATGAAAAGAGGACCGAAAGAACTTTGCCATCAGGAAAGAGAAAGAATCAGGAAGTCTAAACATTTTCATATTCTGTAATTTTAAAATGTTTTTTGTTAATTGAGCAACTTATTTTTAGTTAAGGAGCTTACCTTTTAGCAATGAGCTTTCTGACTGCAAATGCTTTCCTTCCTAAAGATAGTTCTTTCCAACTTACTTTAATTAGCTTTTGCTTTCTTTATTTTTAAAAGAATAATATCCTTTTCTGGGTTAATATCTTACCTATAATATTGCCTTAGCCTAGTGGGATTGAACATTATCTCTGCTAATGCAGTAGATGTTCTTCCTTTCTCTGCTGGTCCTTGCAAAGGGCACCTCTTCATAACTGTCTCATTTTCTGGGTTATACATTGATCATGTACATATATATATAAAAATATATATATATACACGAGCATATATATACATGCACGGGAGTGTGGGAAAAAAGACCTCCCTGAAGGCCAACAGCAAACAGCAGGGTGCTGTCATCCTTTCCTTAAACCGCAAAGGTAGAGGCAGGACACCCTGCTGTGAAATTCCTGGGCTCTGTGATACATATTTGGACACAAAATGAGGTCATTGAAGAGATGTAATGCAGGCTCCCTTTCCCAGTGTACAGTGGTGCCTTTGAGTGGGACGGAAATGTACTTCACCTTTCCATTATTTTTTAAGGCCACGTTGTCTCTGAGTCTTCAGCTGCTGTGAAATGATTTTAAAATAGCAAATGTCAGTTGCTCTGGAAATCTCTGTAAGCATTAGGTGTAAGAATGTTTTACTCTGACACTTGAATCCATTGGATATGTTCAGTCATGAGAACCAGTCAGCTGGAGTAATGAATTCATGCATAACAAACTGCCTAACTAAGCTTACGAAGAACAATCTTTTCCTTAAGACTGTCCTAAAAATTATATTCAATCTTTGTTTTATGCTATTATAGAGTAAGACTACATGTATGATTTATATCATTAGATATCTAGCTTGTTAGAAATTTATTAGCACTGAGGAATATATTTCAACATCTACCTAGAGTTTCACTTAATTTTGAGACTGATCAAAGGCTATACACCAGAATTCCTCATCCTTTGAACAGTATTACCCCTTGACATAAAAAGCTCTGCAAGATTCAGCATGTAGACCTTTCTGCATATTCTTCTGGACTTTATTTTTCTCTCCCACCCTTTTCCCCAACAGCTCCACTGAACACCCAGTGGAGTCAGGGTCCTTTGGTCCTTTAGTTTCCAGTCACAAAGTGCTCCCTAAGGCACACCACAAACTGAAGGAGGAGCTGAGGCTGACCGCTCTGTGATTCTTCTGCTGTGAGGGCTGCTCTCTGGCACTGTCTCACGATATACATAGCTACCACATAGGTGCACAACTTGTGCTGCTTCGCAAGAGCAGGTTTTTGAGTGGTGTGCTCTTGGATTAATTAAGCAAGTTTCATTAAATGCTCTCTGTAAGATTAAAACAAAGGATTACTTGGTAGTCAAAGACTTTTTTAGTAATTTAGAAACATCTGTTACATTGTTACCAAACTCCAAACCTGGTCCCAGTAGCCCAGGAGCATCAGGGCAAATTCTCCATCTGAAAAGGTTATCTTCTGTTACTAATTAAGACCAAAAAAAAAGCAGTCCTTGAGTTTCTTATTTTCTTATGAATTTGAACACTATGTGAATAACTGAACAATAAAAACAAAGTCATAATTTTGGCAATAGTTAACTAGCAGGCCCTTGTTGTAATACACATCACATACGTCAAATGCCATACAGAATAATGAAAGCTTCCCAGTGTGAACAATAGAAGCACTTTTGGTTTGAATTATTTAAATGTAGTTTGGTCAAAGCAATTGGAAATGCACTGGGGAAATGATTCTTCATTAACCATGTGTTGTGATTTTAACCCCAGCTGGCAACTCAGCCCTACGCAGCAGCTCACCCAGTCCCTCCCAGTGGGATGGGACAGAGAAACAGAAGAGTAAAAGTGAGAAAACTCATGGGTTGAGATAAAGACAGCTTAGCAAGTCAAGCAGAACCTGTGCATGCAAGCAAAGCAAAACAAGGAATTCATTCATCACTTCCCATGGGCAGTTGTTCAGCCACCTCCAGGAAAGTAGAGATCCATCACACATAATATTACTTGGAAAGACAGACGTCATCACTCTGAATGTCCCTCCCATTCCTCCTTCTTCCCCCAGCTTTATATGCTGAGCATGATGCCATATGGTGAGGTCATTTGTCCTGGCTGTGTCCCCTCCCAACAACTTGTACATCCCCATCCTCTTCACTGGTGGGGTGGTGTGAGAAGCAGACAGGACCTTGGTGCTGTGCAAGTCCTGCTCAGCAACAACTAAAACATCAATGTGATGTCAATATTATGCTCATTTTAAATCAAAAAAGACAGCACTGTACCAGCTACTAGGAACAATATTAACTCTATCCCAGCCAAAACCAGCACACTATGAGGTAGACAAGATGACCTAATAAAATTCGAATGTATCATAAGAACTTTGTTATTTAAATACTACTAAGAATTTTACAGTGCATATAGTGCATATAGGGGCTTTGTGAGATAACAATGGCCAAAGCTATGCACACACAAAATAAAAAGTGGTCTCCCCCCACAAGAAACATAAGATTTACAGAAGAATGAGACAGTCCTTCACAGTAGCTTGATGGCACATATTACCCAGGATTGTAGGACAAATTGAGGATTTGTCCTACTCTTTGGGATATAAGCAATTGCAAACATTTCATTGAAACAGGAAAGGAAATTTGTTCCTAATATTTCCTATTTTTACCACAAAGGCAACATGTAGTTTTAGTTTTTAATTAATGTTGTTTTATTTTGGTAGTGTTACATGCCTTAGATGCACCAGCAATTTACTACACAAGACTTCAGACTATTCAGACTGTAATTCAGTCTGAATATATCTGTTCTAAGTGAAGTCAAATGTAAAACTCCCTCAGCCTTAACAAGGATGCAGTTAGCCTGCAGTTCCCTTTGGTATGTTCTCACTCATATATCTCAAATCCAGCTCCATCTCATAGCAATATGCCGAAGATCAAACAAGTCTCTGCATATTTCAAATTTAGTTATTGAGAAAAGAATATCAGTATTATTATTTTTAATTTAGAATAAAAATGTTGCTTCAAAAAAGAACGAGATTCAATTTTCAAACACTAACAATTAAGCATACTGCAGATACTTTGCATTTTAACAGGAACTGCTTAGCTTTTCTTTTTTATTTATATCTTCAGATTAGCCTTATGATTGGCATGACCTTCAATTAACCAGATCAGACATCATACATTCCTACAAGCAATTTAAAAAAGGAAATGGTAGTTGATCCTCTCAAAGAAAGTCCATTCCAGATTATCAGAAATGAGCTAAACTAAGGGTTGCTCTGAAATGATGCAGCTCACACTTGCCCTCTTTTGAAGAACTCTGTTATAATAGGCTGTCTTTATACTCTGTGAGGGTACTTGGTTCCTAACTGTGATAAATCTTCCTAAAATCACTCCTTTTAACAAGATCAAACAGCTTAGAACATCCAAAACGCTTAATTCTTTCACGTTGATTGCATTTATCATCAAAGAATACAATGTGTATTGCATGACAGTTGGAAAATAGTTTTAATTGCCCTTTTATTCATTATCATAATCACAGAACATAGAGTGAACAGGAGTATCATGGAGTCTACTGTTTTCAGTAAACAACAGGAGCATTTAAATTTTGAACCAGATGTCCTTCGGGTATTCCTTCCACCCTACTTTATTCTATGATTCTATGATTCTATGATTTTATATTTGGCAACTCTATATACATGAATTGCATGCCAGAGAAGGTGTCAGACAATTCCTTCATTATGAAAAGTGGTGTGCTTGAAAATTCAGTCGTCTTTCCCCATGAAGAAGCAACACAGCTAGTCAAAAACAGAGTCAGAAATATTATGATTTAAGAAAGTTTAATTGTACAGGAAAGAGAAGAGTGAGAGGAAAAGCACTTGCTGAAAGTACTGTAGGAAGAAGGCATTACAAACCAGGAACAAAAGCCAGGAGGACAGTGGAAATTCTAAGTTTGATGGGTTAGAAGTGAAATTATGCATATGAAAATGTTGCAGTAAAATAAAGGCAGTATTTGGATAACTATCAAAGATACATTCAACAAATTGAGGAAGAGCAGCACAGACACCAGCAGTGATTGGGATAGAGACTGCAAAAATGCAGTTCATTTTAGAGTGTTCTGAGAGGAAAAAGACAACTCAGTCCACCTGGTGTTAAGCTAACACCAAAGGGGAAGGTACCAGAGTGTGAAAAAAAAGAAAGCAGTTGTTATTTAAGAGAATCAATGCCTTGAGGTGAGTGGTGGCAATATTTGTATTGTTGTGTGAAACATTTTTGCATCAGAGGGAGAAATGCCAGTTATATCCTGCTAAGTAGTGGTGCCCTACATGAAGTGAACACCAAACCATTTATTGCAAGTATGTTTTGCAGAAGTCAGTGGGCCCATACATAAGTCTGAAGAACTGCAGGACAACAGAACTGAATATTTTTCTTGTATCTTTTCTCAGTGAGGCTTTTTATCCTCAGTTTGAATGCAAGTGTCCAGAAGTGTCTTTTGATGGGGGAGGCGAGTGGTATGTAGTAAGTAATTATTCCTGAATTTAAGTCAAAAATGGCAGATAGCTCAAGCTGAAGGAAAATGGAAAACTTAGAAAAATAAATTTGTCTTTTTTACCAAAAAAATACCAATTTTTTTCTTGTGGCAAAAATTACTATAGACAATCAGAATTAATTTAAGGAAAAACTTCAACTTAAAGTGAAGAAAGTGTTCATCATAGATTAAATATTTTTTTAGTGTTTTACTTGTTCTCCTTAAAAAAGTAATCACTTTTATTGTGTTAACTAGGACATAGCCATTGCACAACCTCTCCAGTAAAATAAAAAGCCTAAATAAAGAGAAAAAAAATTTTCTTTCAGGTCTTTCCATCAGTCATTTGCATCCACCGAGTTGTTGCTACATGGAGAGAACTTGTTCTCTGGGCCATTCTACAGGGCCACCATGAGGGCTGCAGGAGCAGAAGATGACAGAGGCATCTCTTTGCGGCTGCTCTAAGACCAACCTGCCAAATACTCACCATATCATGGTGTCAGTCTGAACAACAGCTACGTGTGCCAGCGGACAATATACGTGGCTGACTCACTCCAGCTGTAAACACGCGCCAACTGGCACTGACTGGGAATTTTTCAGCAATCTAATTTTGATGGGAAACATTGAATTGTCAAAACTAAGCTACTGCAGTGGCAATGTACATACCAATTTTAGTATCCAGACACTTGTCTGCTGCAGGATAATCAGTATCACTATGGTAGGGTTCTCCCCTAGAAGACCAAGGTCCTGCTCTGAATTAAAACTATTCTTTTCTTCATTCATTATATAGGGAGCCTAGAAAATCATTATATAGGAAGCCTAGGAAAAATGGTCAGCTAGGTTATATATCTAACCTTAGTGTATGTAAATACCTACCCACATTTCAATCTTTTCAACCCAATGTCTTGTCACTCAGTGGGAAAACTGTTCATAATCTCTTCAGTATAAATGAAATATCTAATCTTATTCAATGATACAGCAGCACACCGGGTGTCTTACAAGGCTGACAGCAAATGTTTGAAGTATAAAAGGCCTATGAAGAACTAAGTAGTGAGACTTTTATTTGTGGTTTATGATTCATCAGTTGAGCTCTTTATTGGAACTTCCATAGGAATTAGCAGAAAATACATTTTTCACTACTTAAAGTTTTGAGAATCAAAATGGTTTTCTGTGCTCTTTCAAGATAATCCTGACACATAAAAAATGTGAAAAAATGTGAGAGCAAGACTGCAAAGAATGAATTTACCCCATATTTGAATTCTGGGAAATTTCAGTCCAAGCCTCTGCCTGTTTGGCAATTGCTTGCACAAACTGATCTGGAAGATGAGGTCCATAACTTTACAAGGGTTAATATCCTGTTCAACAGGTCAGAGAACTCTCCTAAGTGGTAAGTTTAACTTCTGGGATGAGTCAGATAGACTAAGGAAAATAAACAATTTAAATTGGTCCCCAAGTAACCCAGTTATGACTCTACTGGTATTTCCCCAATAAGAAAGATTTCATACCTTTCCTGCCCATTTGACATTTTTTCCTTCTGAGTTGAAGAATGTCCAATTCCTATGAACAATTATTTGAAAAAACAGAATATTTCATCAACAGAATGGATGCAATTGAAAAATTCCCTAGTAGTACTGATTTTTTGACTACTACAGGATATACTTGAATTCCTCTCTACTCTTACAGATAATCTGAATCCCAAGAAAGCTCTATCCACAAAGCTTATATGCCACCTCTATTTCCAGATTGCCCAAGTTTGCTGTAAATATAATCTCACACCAAAAATATGCTATTTCCCTCAGCTTAAAGCAGAAAGGATGTCCTGTCCCTTTTCCTACTTGCTTGTGCTTGTATGCTGTTAGAGCAGATGGCAGAAATTTGCTTTAGCAGTTCGTCTCTTCAGTTGGGGTCCCTGTGGGCAGACAATTCCCTTAAATTTCACTTTGAGCTATAGTGAAAAGCAAATTAAAAATATGAAAGTAACTCTCATTGAAATTCACAGATTATGTGTGAAACTCCCTCTGCTGATTCTCATTCTTCTTTTGGACTGTAAACTTTTTTCTGAACACCTGTAATAAATTTAGACATTACCAGATAATAATAATTTCTTCTCATCCTAGCCCTTACTTTGATCATATCCCTTTCTTTCTTGGCATTTGTTACACCACAGCCATCCTTGATCTATTCATGAGACAGAAACAGAGACTTTATTTTCCAGAGTAATTTAAGTAAGTTTTTCTTCCATCGGCCTTGTCGATGGAACTAAACCACTACAGGCCTCATTTCAGTACTGCTCTATAAATCCCACTTGAATATCTTTCTTAAACGTGTGTGGTCAGATCCTTATATAGCAGTAAAAATTAGTTCTCACCACAGTCTTTTACCTTAACATTTATAACTTCACTTTGTATGCTCACTAGAAATATATTGACATCACTTACAAATTCCTTTGTCCTCTTAAATACGTGTCATTGGTCATTAGTGGTCTTTCTGTAACCTTACATTTTTCACGTCTTTCTCCTCTTTTGTCTAACTGACAAGTAACCCAAAATTTTAGCTTCTATCCCATATATACATTATTTTCTACTTTTTTTAGGAACTTAACACAATGCTACTTATCTATTCCTCAAAATATTCACTTTACAGTGTCGTATTAGCAATTTTTTTTTAGCTTTTAATCACGTCTGGTTTCCTGTAGCATGTCCATTTCTGTGCTTACAATATTAATGAAAATATTAAACAAGATCATTTCCAAATAAGTAATTTAGGAATATTTAACCCTTGTCTGAAAACTCTGATTTTTCCACCACCTGCTGTTGTCTGTCCTTTAGCCCAGCTTCAGTTCTCTAAATCTCAATATCTTCGGTTCTTTCATACTTTTCTCCATATCTGCAGTTTAGTGATTTCCCCTGTACCCATAAAAAGTACTTTCTGAATTCCAGACAGGGCAAGCTTACTACATTTCTTCACCTTTAAAATAAGTTGTCTTGAGAAAGAAAGATACAGTTGGATAAAATCCGTCACTGCTGAAATTTGTATGAACTGCTAATTATATATTGGTTTTCTTTTCTAACTCTTCTACCTTTTTCTTTTTAATCTTACATCCTATTTGTGTCTTAATAATTTTCCTGCACTTGCTAAGAGTATTTTTTTTTCCTTTTCAACATGCTTATTATTTTTGCATCCTATAGACTTGGTAGGTTTATTTAAAGGCATAAGACAGCCCCCGTGATTTCAAATGCAAGTTCTTTCTGCATTTCAGTTCTGAAGAATTTGGTCTTGATCTTTGTATGTCTTGTTTTCATCTTGAACTGAGCTATTTTCATTAAACTGCATGTCAATCCCACTCACATTACTACGAACTATAAATTTGCTAAGGATATGTTCTGTCTTATTGTCCAGGTTATTGACAAAAGTACTGAGCAATTCTGGCTTCAGTTTCAACCACCAGGATAGTCCATGTGTTACTGGTCGTTCAATGAATTTCAAACCATTGGTTACAACCCTCTAAACTGTTCAGTCTGGTAAATTTTTAATTCGTCTAACAGGATTAGCCTTTAGTTCCTCCAGTTTCAAATGAACCAGCTGTACAAGATGATACTAAAAGCCTTGCTAAAGACAAGTCACATTGCATTCACCCATTTTCCTCATTCACATGCCAGTCATTTCATCTCAAAAAGCAGTCCCACTGATCAAACATGATATGGCCCTCATAAATCCATGTTTCCTGTTTCTGATTGCCTTCCTTGTTTGAAAATGGTTTCTAATAGGATATGCTATTCGGTTAAAGCCTAAGATGAAGCTGACCAGCCTATTATTTCACAATTCTGTCTTCTTGCCTTTTTAAAAAATGAGTAGAAGATTAACCTTTCTTTTGCTGATCATGAGGAAACTCCCCTGATGGCCATGACTCTGCATGGAGAATGACAGTTTCCATTTTTGGGTAAAATCCACCTGAGTCCAGATATCTGCATATATATCTGACTTATCGATAGTCCTACTCTGCTGTCCATCTCCTTCCAAAACCATGGTGTTGTGCACCAAGGTCTGGGAACAAACTTATCCATGAACAATGAGACAAAACATGTGGTGAGTACTTCAGCCATCTTTCTATATCGTATTTCCACATTTAACTTTTCTTTTCTTTATATTTCTAAAGAGCTCTTATTAACTGCTTCATTTTTCATATAAGGCTGAAAAGAGTTTGATGACACAAAGAGATTCCACTACAGCTTTTATTCTCTTTAGCCGTGTAAACTTTATTGATGTCTACAGATAGTTCTCTTTTATAGCCTAGGATTTGTTACAACCCCGCCCAATTTTCACCCAATTTTATTTCAATTAATTATGGCCCAATTTTATTTCAATATTCTTCTAATGTCCATAAACTTTTTATTTAAAGGTGTTGCCTACAATTCCATCTCTTCCATGAATTAAAACTGACAAAATTATGTCTAAAACTCTATTAACTCTGATGATTTTACGTAAAAATATTTTGGGTATTACACCCAGCAACTAGCTATCATGTTGATGCCTTAGGTTTTAATTTTTATATTTTTTTCAAATCCTGTACTGCTTAGTGTGTGACTCTGAAGTTTCTTGTGTCCTGTTAGTTGTTCTCTGATGTCAGCTGGACATCACAAAGCGTCTCCGATCTTGTTACTCAAGGACACTCAAGTTGTCCGAGGCCCAAAAGGTGTAAACTAAGGCCTCTAGAGAGGTGGAGAAATTGAAGAAATTACATCATTAGCTAAAGTTTTAATTGGTGAATTTATGCTGATATGCAAATGAACCAAACCTATAAAAGTGTGAAGAACTCATGACTTGTCGTCCATCTTGGATGTAGCCTCTGGCTCCCCAGGGCGTACCTTTGAAGGCCCTTCAAATAAATATCTACCTTTATTCCCTTATTCCTGTCTAGTCTCTGTTTCTAGGTAGCCACTCAAGGCATCAATTTAAGGGCTCTATCTCTATTAGTAACACTTTTTTATCTAATCTCTCTGAGACTTTTAAATGCTAATAACACAACACCCAAAAATTTCTCTTTTTTTAGTAGTCTTGCAGAAACCTATCTATACAAATGAATTATTTATTAATGCAGTAGCCCCTATTAATGTTTCTGTTGCAGGTAATGCATTTCACTAGACTATAAAATCCTAAGAAGTAATCTGTGTATAACTATGTATACAGAGATTATATATAGCATACATAAATATGTTCATGTTTTCCTTCACCTACAAAGATCTGCATCCTGACACTTGAGCATTATAAATTAAAATTGCAATTGTATTGCAGTATTTTTTGTCCTGATTTATATTGTCTTACTATGAAAAGTGAATTAAAATGAAACTGGTTTTCTAAAGTAACAAAGTCATCTGGTTGCAAATTAACTTTTTCAAAACCAAGTTTCTTTAGGCCCTGTTCTTTGCCCTTCTGTAGCTTTTGAAGGACTTTGTAGGAAGATATGTATGACTAGTGTGTAAAATTTCTAAATTTAGTAATTTTTTTGGTACATAGTACTGTTTTTTTAATTATTTTTCAGTAGCCTGTTAATTTAGTGCTGATTTGGAGAACTGATGATGAGCAACACACACAATTTTGCTGGAAAAGGAGATTGGAAAAAATTAGTTGATTTGTATTTAAAGATGTAAATATATAAGTTCATCCTATTTACACTGAATCACGTTTGAATAGACATCCTTGAACATAATTTTTGTCTAAACATAAGCAGTATCTCATTACTTTGTTGGACTCTAAAATATTTGCGGCTTCTAACAATTATAAAACATAGAATGAGAATAAAATGCATCTAATAATGATTAGATTAAATATAGCACACCGAAATAGCTGCTGAAAGCAAACTCATTCAATGTAGCTCTGTATAACACTACAGTATTCTCTTAATCTATGCAGCTTTTAAAGCCAGTAAAACTGAGTGGCAGATATGACTGATCCAGATGAATAAACTAAGTGCACTGATGAGACCTGACTGAAGGAAATTTTTCAGGCTGCAGTGATGCATATGGTATAAAATTCACTAGAACACAAATTCTGTGGGAGGGACTGCCTCTGTTTGTATGTATTTAATAATAAAATATATTTCTTTTTAAAGTCTACATCTTTCAGAAACTTCAGGGGATGAATAAAAAGAGATATGGATGATTTGACTGGCTACACTTCTGAGAATAATAAAACTTGACTGAAAGCCACTGAAACCAAAGAAGGGCTAGTTTGGATGCTATATAAGGAGTCGGTGCTCCTGTGAGTGAAGGTGACGAAATGCCTTCAACTCCATGCCAAATCTGCACCACCTTATGACAGACAAGTTCTCATTTTCAAAATTTGAAAGATTTGGCTGGTTTTCCTTTCTTTTAAGAGGCTGAACTAGTTCTTCCTATAAAGCTGAGCATTTGGATAGTAATGTTTCCATCACAGAGGCAAGTACATCCATATTTTTGAAGATAGAATTTGGAAACTGAGCCTCAGTCACGAATATGAAATAAAGATCAATTCGCATGTTCAACTGGCAGATAAAAACTAGTATCAGAATTACAAAAGAGGCCTCCAGAGGTAGATGAGATAGAAAATGAAGCAAAAGTAGCTCAGATTTGGAACAGGTTAAGTGTTGTACTTAAGCAGCTGCTATACATCAGTGCTACTTTTAGGTTGAATTTAAGCTGACCCTTTTGGTACATTCCCTTTTTTCATGACATTCTACTTCGATATCTTTTGATCCCAAAATGCTTTCATATGATCATTGGGATTTGCACTGTTGGATAAATTAGGCCTTTCAGTTCCTTGTTTGGAAAAAGCTGTTCAACATAGCTTCTCCATTCATTTAAAAAGAAGATCAGAAATATAAAACAGATTTTCTGTCTCAAATTAAAAATGTCACTTTCTGAATATATTCTTTGCCTTGATACAATGTGGGGGCAATGAAACTGCTTGAATGCTTATGTGCAGTCCAAATATGCTTGTGGCAGAGCCCTCTCCCTTTCTTCCCCTCTTTTGGATCTTTCTACTCATTATTTATTCTCTCCTGCTAAATCCTTTCTGCAGCTACATTCTGCTGGCAAGAGCAGTAGCCTGCAAGTGTCAGGCACATTTATCCTCCTTCTATATTTATCCATAGTCATTGGTAGGTTCTGTGAAAAAGATACCTAAATCAGACTGAAAGAGGTAAAGAGGGAAGATAGCAATTCAGATGGAAAAATAACCCCTAAAGTAAGTGGATATGCTGTTAGGATCAAAGAGAAAGCAGGTAAAATTTTATAGAGGGATAAGAACATATAATCTGTGAACACTTGGAACAAAGACAAGTTGAATTGTCTCCAGATTCCTAAGTCAACCAGGATGTCCGAACAACAGACTGATTAGGACTTCTTAAAGAAACTGTATATCTCAGCTTAATTTTACCTAGCTATGCAGGTATCCAATAAAAATAGTCTTAGAGGACAGACTGTCTTTATCCCAGCTGCTGACTGCCCACAGCCCAAGCTACACATTCTGACAATGGCCTTCCTCAGCAAGGATGAATTTGAAACTCAGAAAGGATAAGGTCACAATTTGCTAGGTTACTGTAATTCCTTTTGCCTTTCCTTCAGTACTAGGAGATGCATGGATCATATTCTTTTTTCAGACAAATAGACATGCAAATGTGTATCCAATAGCATGATGAAAAGTGTGAAGATGATTTCCTATGGCTTCAAATAAATTTTATATCTTAACATTTTATCTAAAAGAAGTCTTTGTGATGAAAGAATGCAACAAATTTTGTAGAGGCACAGTTATTCTGAAATAACTTTTTCATCAAAGCAGGTGCTTTTCAACATATGTATTATTTTACCCATACCCATAAACAGTAATTGAAATCCTATGAGGTGAGAGCTAGAATTCCATAAGAGGAACTAGAATATTTTTCTTATGCTGTAGGAACCTAGGTAAAATATACAGTGAAATCTTTATGTGTTTTCACTTTGGAAGACATTAAAATAGCACAGGGGCTTTAGCTGACACACAGTTATTTCTGATTACAGGGTCAGTTCTGGACATTTCAATTACAAAGAAAAAAAGAAGTCAATTGCAGGCTAATCCTATTTGAATGAGTCATACATAGTTAAGATATGCCTTTAAAGGAGGAGCCTTTTACCTGGAAATTAAATAGAGTCAGGGAACAAATGGGCCCTGAAGGTGAATTCCTTTTGCCATTCAAATACTCACTGAGGTCCACACAGCATGTCCCAACTTGCACTCCTGCAGCAGCCTTTCCCAAGGATCCAGTTGTATCTCTCCACACCCGAGGATGGCAGAGTTTGAAAGCTGGGATGCAGATAAAGTTTGCCAGAGGATACATATTGACAGTGTTCAGTTTACACATACAAATATACCCCTAGTGTCCCACGTACATCTCAGGTTAGATGCTCAGCTTTCCCTGGTTTTTCTAAATGTGATTTGGGAAATGAGACAAGCAGAAAATGTGTAGAAATCCCACAGTGAATACTTATCTTGTATTATTGTAGGTGGAAATTGAGTAAGAAAAAGATTTACGACGCACTTAAATGCTTTCAGAAGTGAGACAGGTGTGTGCTTTAGCAAACACAAAAAAAAGGCACAGAAGTGCATATTTTCTTGAAAAATTCAAAGGCTCATAGTGTTAAAGTGACACATAATGTCCACAGAGAACCTGCAAACAGTACAAGAAACTAGAACACATATTTTTTTCTGGGGTTGGAATTTAGGTGGAGAGTTGGTTTCATTCTTTAGTGACAAACCACTGCAAGTAGCAGTTAGGGGGAAACTACAGTTTTTAGCTTGGAGATCAAGTGTCATTTAGCCAGGATTCTGTATTGCTCCAGTAATATAATGTCTAGACATCAATAACTAAAGTTGAATCACTAAGGGACAATATAATGATTTATTTACTGAAGTCTTTGTGAAAGCAGTTGAATTTTAAATGCTCAGTATCTGCAGAGACCACACACACACAGTACTTCAAATTACTCATTCCTTTTCCTAGAACAGCCTCATGAATTAAACTTGTACATGTTCTATTCTATCATTTAAAAATTAATATTTCTTTCTACAAGACATAACTGCTGTACTTTTTAACTCTTATATGATTAGGTTGACCCACCCTGTATGGAGGTGCTTTGCATATTTTGTTGCACAACCACACCACTTAATCAACTGCTGGAATGTTCCATATGGCACCCGCTCTGCTTGCTTCCTTTGGGATCAAGGGGAATATTTTTATTTTAGTCTTTCAAAACTATGGTGTATGATTCCTAAGAAATCATTTTAACATAACTGAAGCGTTCTGTTCATAAGAAGAGAAGAGGAGTAGGGGAAAAGGAAGGAAGGAAGGAGAGAAAGAGTAAGAGAAAAAGAAAGAGAAAGCAAAAGAGATAAAAAGAATGAGTTAGAAAGAAAGAAAGGAGAGAGGAAGAGAGAGAGGGAGAAAGAATAATTTTTTTTTTTAAAGAGAGAGAAAGAGGGAAAGACTAAATAAAAGAAAACAAGAAAATGAAAAGGAATGTGGAAAAAATAAAAGGGAAAAAGTAAAAGGAAAGAAATTACAAGAGTGAGGCAGAGAGATCCCAAATTTGCTTTGACCAAGAGACCAGAGCTTCACGGGATCTACTGCCTCTTGTAAATCTTTTGTCAATCCAGAAGGAAATGGTAATTGGCAGATAGAATGAGTAACTGACAGATATGGTCTCATCTGTTAATCTATCCAAATATGTGTCATAACAGAGTGGAGAGAGGTAGGAAATAGCAAGAGTATGAGGAATCTAAATTTAGACTTACTGTAATTTTAGACCAAAGACGGCTACTGCCTGAAGCAAAGACCCAATTACTAAGTGCCAGATGTTGCAATTCAGAAACACATCTGTAGCATGGGAAAATAAGTAGGAAATCCTCTCAAAGATAAAAATGCCAGATGATAAGGCATTTTAAAATTTAATTAATTTTATAACATATGGTAATGCTTTCAGAAACATTGAGTGTGTTTTGAAACAACCTAAGTAGAGGGTGTTGACCAAAAGTAAGTTTGTTTTCAGAAGCAACTGTTTACCACATATATTTAAAGTAAACAGGGTTTGTTTATTCAAAATAAAAAGATGGGAGACATTGGCTTTTTAATTAAATAAAACATGAGCAGAATCCATCTGCTTACTTGCTGTGCATTGACAAAACCTAGGAGTGTTAAAGGAAAAAAACAGAGAGATCTATCTAATATGCATCAGGCAGTCATCCAATGACATCGCTTCTAGTAAAGAAGAAAACCCACAAGCTTCAATTTCCTTCTGTTACACCTAGAATTCTCACTAGAATATTGTCTACTTTGAACTATTTTCAAACATCTTATGGGGGGTTGGAATTGTCAGAGTTAATGTCTGAATAACTAAATCAAATGTACCATGAAGCCATGGCACAGAGCTCACAGGCAATTTTTTGCCCCTATGTGTTGCTGTTTACATTTTGTTGATGTGACTGCACATCTTTATCATACTTGTAAAATATAGCATTATTTTATCTTATTATTTCTCTGTGCTGCATTGAATTCATTTTTATAAGCAATATATGGTTTTAGACTAAGCTGCTGATCTTTTTTAAAGGTTCTTTTCCTCTAGTGGTCTAACTCTATCAGTAGTCAGACAATTTCATATATAGTGGTCATTTATATTATTTGTTAGGGCGAGAAGTGGGATTTCCCTTAATCCATTATAACTAATTTTGAGAGATTCTGTATGTCACATTTACATTAATGAAGATACAGGAAGAAGAAGACAGTGAAAGAGAGATGATATGCAGAAACTGACTTAATATTTGAAACAGGTGCATTGAATATAATAAACACCTTAGCATTGTCAACCCTGACTTCTGTCATTTTTCTGATTTTCACACTACAGGTATGTATCAGGAACACACAGACACAAGTATTTCTGGTCCTAGTTAAACTTTAAATAACCAAATCCTTCAATAAGGCTTCAGCTGGGACAAGTGGTGCTGACTAATCTGGTGGCCAACCAGATATCCTGGGCTGCATCAAGAGAAGCGTGGCCAGCAGGTCAAGGAAAGGGGTTCTCCCCTTCTATTCTGCCCACATGAGATCCTTACTTTCAGTACTGAATCCAGGTCTGGAGCCCACAGTACACGAAATGCATGGAGCTGTTGGAGCAGGTCCAGAGGATCAGAGGCCTGGAACTCCTCTTTTATGGAGAAAGTATGACTGGAGAAGAAAAAGTTCTGGGGAGACATTATTTTGGGCTTTCAGAATAAAAAAGGGGCTTACAAGAAAGATAGAGGGAGATATTTTACCAAGATCTATGGTGACAGAACAAGGAAACGTTTAAACTGAAAGTCAGTAGGTTTAGACAAGGCATAAGGAGGAAATTTATCTTGAGTACTGTAAGACACTAGAACATCTTGCCCAGAGAAGTTTTGAATACCTCATCCCTGAAGTGTTTAAGGTTGGTTGTATGGGGCTTTGAGCAACCTGGTCTAATGGATAGTGTCCTTGCCCACAGACAGGGCTAAATTATCTTTAAAGATTCCTTCAAACCCAAAACTTTCTTTGAGTTTAGGAATATCTTCTAGATGTCTAGCAAACTAGAATTGTTTCTGCCAAAATAGTTCTTTCATTCTAAAAGGTCTTGGTGTATTCTAGCTAGAAGTGGTGGGAGACTGAAGGATATATAGGTGATCACACTGTTACAGCAAGAGGTGACAGGAGTATATAAAACACCTGCTCTTTTATGGGGTAGTGGTGTCTTTTGAAATGAGGGATAGCTTGGCAAAACTCCATTATTGACATTAAAGTCTGTAGTGAGGCCAGAGCATATTGTACTGGCCTCTGTGTAGATGTGGGAGTGGAGATTTGAGTGGTAGTCTACCTCAAAGACCTAGCATCTGAATGGATGGGAAGGAAAATAATACTACATGGAGTTAAGAGTATTTGTGTGCAGAAATACAGAAAGAATGTGAAAGAACTCAAACTGAAAGTTGCAGCTCTCGGAAATATTTTGCCCATTGCACAAGATGGTGCTTCAAAGTCCTGTATAATGCTGGTTAGTGATATTTTCTTTAATACTCTTAGATTCTTATTTTCAAATCCAGTTTTTTCAGCTGATGCTGATTCCTCAGTATATACATAATCACTGTCTATTAAACAGTGTTTCACAATGTCTAAAATTTTTCATCATCTTTTTTGGTGTATCTGTGCATACTGGTTAGAAACCACCATAACACTTTCTCCTTCCTATGGTGTGCTCAAGTTTACAGTACACTGCACTGGATATTTACTGGCTATTAAATTTTAGTATAGTAAAATCAATGTTGCATAGTTTTATCAAACAGAAAATAAAAAAAATTCAGATCATAAGCTTTAAGAAAATTCCATCTTCTGGAAAATTACGAATATTTCCCCTGTGGATTTAATTAAAAAAACCCTAACCCATAGTTCTCCTGCTCTTACTTTCAGTTCATCCAACCTTCAAAGATTTTCCACTTAAAAGAAAAATGAGCTCCCTCTGTTTCCAGTGTGCACATTTTCTTTCACGAAAGTCCATGTACTACTGCTTTAAAATTATGTCTCACATTGTGGCAAACAGAAACCAATGAGGCAATCAGAATCCAGTAATTGCAGTTGAATAGCTTTGAACAACTTTTTATTAGGAACAGGAAAACAGTAATTATAGAGCTGAAAATGTACTTAGGGAAACCACAGAAAACACAGGGGTTTTTGACATAAAAACTCCGAGTCCTTCTGTTTTTCCTTTGCTTAAAAGAAGTGTCTCACAGTATAAATAAAACTGATTGATTTGGGGTAGGATTTGGGAGCCTGAGTTCCACTGACAATCAGTGGGATTTATCCTAAGTCTCTAAGTTATTTCTAGGAATCTCAGCTTTGAGGAAGATCTATTGTTAAACACACTGGGGTTTTTTGTGTTTTTTTTTTCTCACTGTGTATAGCAGAGATGTATTTTCATTACTAATCAGTGGTTTACTCCCTACATCCTATACTCACATGTGTATTTTCATTGACTGTGAAACAAAGATGTTCTTTAAAGAACATGTTCTTTTTACAGATCAAGAGCTACTGTAGAAACAACTTTTCAGACAGAAACATATTACTTGCTGCCAGCTTCTATTACAATTCTGTAGCAGGCAATAATGAAAAAAAATAAAAATTAATGCATTAACCTAAAAAATGATAAAGAGAAGCCAAGCTTGACTGTATGCTAACAGTTGATGCTGAAGAAATACAGCTTGGCCATTTGGATTTTCTCAAAAATGTGAAACTTATTTATAGTTGTTGCTTTTTATACAGGAATAATGTTCCCTAAGCCTTATGGCAAGCCTTTAGACTTTAAGGGTGCCTTTGGGAAGGAAATATCACTATGTACAAATTACTAGGCTGTCACAGGGTGTAGGGGAAAAAAAATGGTCATTGTGTCCTGGGACTAGAGTCATCACTATGGAAGCCAAATAGATGGTCTGAGGGAGAGAATAGCTGTCACGTTATGTGCAGCTCTTTGAGTGACACATTTTGAACAGATAGGAATGAGTGACGGCATTGAAATTTTTCTGACTTTAGCTGTCTCCCTTATCTAATTTATCATAATTGGTTTTCATCCTTTCTTTTCTACCTTCCACTCTTTCTAATAATCTCTCCATTTCTTATTTATTTTTCCCCTCTTTCTTTTTTGAAAAACTTCCCCTGGGTTGGTTTCCAGTACAAGACTTGTTCCAGTAAGAAGAATTCTTCACATAAAAGTACACTGGAAAATCCTTCTAAGGGAAACATGGCTGCTGCCAGTAAAATAAATGTTTTTAGTTCTTGGTAATTGTTCAAAGTGATTAGAGAGCATCCAAAGGAGGGCAACAAAGGTGGTGAAGGGCCTTGAGGGGAAGCTGTATGATGAATGACTGAGGTCACTTGGTCTGTTCAGCCTGGAGAAGAGGAGACTGAGGGGAAACCACACTGTAGTTACAAATTCCTTATGAGGGGAAGAGGAGCGACAGGCACTGATCTCTTCTCTGTGGTGACAGGACATGAGGGAATGGCCTGAAGTTGTGTCAGGGGGGGTTTAGGTTGACTATTAGAAGAACGTTCTTCACCCACATTTTGATACTTGTAATTGTCTCAGGAAGCATAACTCAGATTTGCTTTATTCTGAAAATATCCTGAAATTCCATAAATGTTAGAAGCAAGAAAATTATATTGCCTACATAGTTTATACAAAAACAGAAGGAAATTGAAAGATATTCCTGTGGCCAGGAATATCTTTTGACAGCTGATAACTAATGTTTTACTCTGTCTGTACTCAGATTACAGAGAAAAACGTCCTTTGCAACAGTGGTAGGAAGAGTCAGCACAGGGAACTAAAATGGTAGTTCTAACTTTGCTCTTCTGCCTTTTCCTCAGCTCTTCCTGTCTGACTTTGTTTTAAAGGATACAAGTTTAGATTTCAGACATAACAATGACAGAGTCTCCAGCCCATCTGAACCAACTTGTCTTTCCTCAAAAAGGACAAGTGGTGCATCCAGTTTTACTGAGCTGGGGTTTTGTTGGGGTTTGTTTCTTTGTTTGTTTGTTTTGGGGGTGGGGGTTTCAGGGTGGGAGCTGATTGGGGTTTTTTATAATTTAGTCAAATATTTCATTTGCAATAAATGTACATATAGTCCCATTCCTCCAAAACCAGCAGGAAGAAAAGGAGAGAAACTGTTTTGGCAGTTTTTTCAAGGCAACCAGGTTTTCTATTTACTCTAAATTAAGTGCTTTTTCCAGTGTTACACCCTGGACTTCCCGCTTGGCACTCAGAGACGTGGTTCTTTACAGATGTTCTTAGTAACCTGTCCCCAAGTGGATGTCTCCAACTTCTGTGTTTTCAGTCAGTTGCTCCTATGTCTTCAACAAGCTTCTTTGTGTTCTGGGTTTTGGTCTCTGCCATTACAAAAAAAGATTTTGCAATTTGATTTCCCCTGAATGAAAGATGTGACCAATATACATGTTCTCAGCAGGATCAGACGTTACCACAACCAACCATCATTCTGGGGCAACTGCAGTTACTAAAATTCTGTCCAATAAAATTTTGGTAAACAGATGTCCTTCTCATCTGTTATATAGGTTAAGTGACTCCCCTCTATATTGCCTTTAGGGGAAAACTCCTTCATAATACAGGTAGGTACATGGGTCAGTGTGGTTTTAATCTCAAATAGTGTATTTAGACCTTCATGCAAATAAATTACTAATGAAAGAGAAAGATTTCAGTAAATAAAAAAAGAATCCCAGCTGTAAAGCCATGCAGAGGTCTTCATAGTTTACAAAGTAGGACCTTGAAGTATTTAAAGCTTTTTTACAAACATGATTATTTTTCTTTTGGTTTTGGTGTTTGGTTTTTGTTTTGTTTTTTCTCCTTAATCTTCTCCATAAATTGTATAGCTGTTCTATAAATATTTTTCAGCACCAGCTTAAGTATCTGATACCCAGAGTTCATATTAACCAGAATAAAATAAGGATTTGGGGAAAAGGGAAAAGCAAAATCAACAACAAAGCAACAACCAACCAAACAAAAAGGCACCTCAGAAGAGGATAAAAAGAACAAAATTAAGCAAAACAATAGAAAAGAAAGACAAAAGTATGGATGAGGCATGCAGGCTTAGGAATTTGAAATTTTCCCTGGTTGCAGAATCACTCATTGCTTGAAGCACTAGGCTGATATGTGAATTGCACCTTTTCAAGGTGAGAACACTTAAGGCACAAAATAAGGGTGGAGGGAGAGCGAGCAGAATTCACACCAGACGGATGTGTGAACTCATAGGGAGCAGTAGAGACAAAAGTTCTTCTCAGAGACATTACAGCTGAGGGATAATAAAGCTGTTAAGGACTCAGAAAATGAGAGCATAGTTTAAGTTCATTGCACATTAAATATTGAGATCTCAGACAACAGCAACTTTGTAAGAGCCTTTCACAATTTCTGTACAGTACGAGCAGCCCCACAAATTTTTGACTTTTTTTTTATTATGAGTTTGAGTCTGTAGCATATAAAGAAAATTGTATGAATAATGTTACAAACCATGAAAGAGGGGATCAGTGCATTTTAGCATAAGCTTTCTTATTTAATTTCTAGCAAACACCTCTGTTCTGATTGCTGACAGATTCATTTAGGCTGGCTTGACTGAAAGACGAGCACTCAAAATTGCCACATCTCTGTACTGTACCTTGCAGCACAGAATGTAAAACAGAAGTGGTAGCTTGAGCCAGGAGAAACCACAGGAATGGGAGATAGGGGACATTTCTTAGAAATCATTGTCTTTCACCAACTTATTTGGGGTAGAAATTATATCTTGAATTATAAAAGCTTAGTGTACACTGGAAAGACAAATGTATGAAAAATGTAAATGATTGCCTGCCTCACACACTCCTCTCAGCCACTCCAGTCCTTTTGTTCCAGTCACCATTTTAATTTAATATCTTCTCTGAGGCAAATGCAGCAATATCAAGACAACTTTCACCCAGTAAAAGACACTAGAAGTGAAATTGACAGTAATGAAAATGGTGGTGCCTCTATTTGCTGAAATAAAGTGAATCCTACTTTTTAGTGATGCATTAATTTCCATAAGTAATCTGATTGTTTCTTGTCCCTATGTACAGAAGAAGAGTTCCTAAGATTAAACTGCTGGTGGCATTTGGAGTGCTTTGTACTGGGAACCTGAGAAGAAAGTTCAGTTTAAAATTTTTTTGTGGGTTCTACAGTGCCAACCTGTTAATATTGTATAAGGCAATGGGGCTATTGACTGTGGTCCAGCCTAGTTTCTGCTGCCACATTTTGTTTTTGTGCAATACAACTGTACACTGAAGGACATTGCTGGTAGCAAGCCAGGTTGCTCCCATAGTAGTGTTTACCAATATATCACTGATGAATAGGTCTTGGGGTTAATAGGTAGATAAAGACTTCAGGCTTCACTGATAGCTCAGAGACACTAAGATCAAGCATTGAGGGTTTTGGATGTCAGTAATTTTAAAATGTGAAATCCTGAGTGGCAATGCCTACTCTGAGCTGTGAGAGATGACAGCTGGGAGGGAAAGGGAAAAAAAAGAGCAGCCTCACAGCAGACTGCAGTGGTTTGGAGTTTCTTCTATGGACAACAGTGGGGGTGAGTCAAGCTTGAAGAGCCATGTCTCTCTCTGTTCCCAGTAAAACCACACACGTTACTAAGGCTCCTCTGCCTGTGGAGACACTGCAAGGGTAGCACTTGCATTAATGTTATCTCCTCTGACCATGGGCTGGAAAGCAAACCTACTCATGCAGACACAGCAAAGTCAGTCTGCTGGATGCAGGCAACATACAGCTCTTTGGCACACAAGCCATACTAAAAAGAATGACATATTTCCTAGAAGATCCAAGGAGAAGGAGATCTGGTCTATTCAGTTCAGATGCATAAATTTTGATGGCCAGGATCTCCTCCTTTATATTATCAAACACACTCACCTGTCTCACTGCGCTGTAGAGGGAACATGGACACCCACCTCAGATCAAACACAGTTTGATCAGGAGCAATTGTCATAGAAAAGTACCACTCTTCCCATAGCTGAGAAACTCCTTAGTTTAAAATCCTGTCATAAACTGCCTGACAGAGAATATCTTGGAAGGGTTTTGTATTCACAGAGTGCAAAGTGAGGTCTTTCCCTTTAAATTTCTGTTGACCTTCACCCCACCTCCCTGCAGGCAGATCTTTGCACTCAAGAGAGCTCAGCTGAAATCAGTAAAGTTCAAAAAGAGCACAGGGCTTCACAGCTTATATGAAATAGGAGGATAATTAAGGAAAAGACACAACAAGTGCACTACAGACAGTGGAAGGCAATAAGAGGCAAGGGACAAGTTTACAAACAATCCTGCCCTTATGTAGGCCAACAGCATGCACAGCTTGATACTTCAATATATAGCTTGTAAATTGTATACAATTTTGTAGTTCCAAAGTATTATATTGAATCAGTACTTCAATAAATCCCAGTAATCATTGCCGTGCCTCAAACAGTACACTCATGAAAGCATCAAGCTGCCTTACTTGTTTTGAGGTTCCTGGCATTTTCTGAGTTCTAGGTCAGGCAAATTCTCTCATCATAGTAACTGTCAGATCCCCGTCCTTATTCTTGTTCCACAAAAAGAGATCCACACAGCTCCACAGCATTCCACAGCATTACAGTGAATATACAGCGAGGCATTCAGAATCACATCTGCAAAGCCTGGTCTGCACCCTGTTTTTCTTAGGTTCCCTTTAAAGAAAGCAGAGCTGAATGTGTGTGTGGAAGAAGTGGGGGTAAGGCCTCCCACTGGGAATAGCAACCACTGGTGTATAAAAAGCTAACAAATTACACTAATAACTTAGAAAAGGCATCACTTCATGTCGTGTTGAAACTACCTATCACTGTCAAATACATACAGCAAAATTACTTAGCATTCACATGTAGTGAAAAATATTACTGTAAAAGCCTGACATGTTGCTATAGATTATCAGTTCTATCTGGCTTGCTACAGAAAAGAAAAAATAACTGAACACTATGATGGACAAGAATGAAACCAGAAAGGAAACAAAAGCTGAAGATGGTGAGTTAGAAAGACCATAAAACCACATGGTTCTTGGTTTGGTGCCATGCTTTTCTGCCATCGTCACTCCTCCCAGTACCCATCTTTTATGCCCATGTCTGGCAGTTGTCTGGAATAACCTCACCCTGCTTCTATACTGTGACAATGATTTATGTATCGTTGATGGACTCCTTAAGCCCAGGACTTCAGAGTGATGTCCTGACTGGAAAAGAAAAAGCCTTGGCCTCCATGACACATATCAGTTTGTAGTTGTACTCTATTTTGCCAGAATTTATAAGTAAGTGAAACAGAAAATAGAAGTTTCTATATAGCCTAAAACTAGACTTCTTACAGCTGGATGGCTTCCTCTAATTTGTGGTCCATGAGAAGCAGAGGCCCAAAGAGAAATCCATATATCATGGATTACGTATCAGGTGTTGCAGAAGCTACCCAGCATTATCAGGGTTGATGAATGACCAAGAAAAATGTTCCTATTGCTGAGGACCTAATATTTGGATTGCATTGAAGGAAATTATCATGAAAGCTGCTGAAAAGCTTCAAATTATAAACTTTCTGATAATTGTAATTGTATTTCATTCAAGATTTGTATGGATCTCTTTATATTCCTTGGGTGTTTCAGCAAGCCCAATTATCTCAAATATCTCAGTCACAATTTAATTCAAAATGCAAATAAATTATCCTACAACTTCAGAGAAGAGACCTCATTATTCAAATAAAATCATTACTAGATAATCAGTGTAATTTTGTAGAGATGATGTGCAAAATTAAAGTGTGCATTTTAAAGGCTGTCTCTAATAAATCAGTAGAAATTTGGCAGCTGATTTAAAGGGAAACAGGATTCCACCAAGTATCATTATTTCAATAAAATATGGGTTCAAGTCATGATGAAAAACATGCATTAACTTTAAATCTATCCAAAACTGATAATTCTCCTTCTAGAAAAAAAAAAGAAAAATACCCAGGGGTGCTAAATGCTCACATTTGGGTTGAAGGGCCATAAAGTTGGTAAGAGGACTGGAGCACCTCACCTATAAAGACAGTCTGAGAAAGTTGGGGCTGTTCTGCCTGAAGAAGGGGCGGCTGTGTGGAGACATCACAGCAACCTTCCAGTATCTGAAGGGGTGTAAGGGAAGCTGGAGAGGGACTCTTTGTCAGGAACCATAGTGACAGAACAAAGAGTAATGGGTACAAATTGAAAGAGTGGAAATTTAGGCTCAGTATTAGGAAGAAATTTTTTATTGTTTGGTAGGTGAGACACTGGAACAGGTTGCCCAGGGAGGCTGTGAATGCCCCATCCCTGGCAGTTTCAAAGCCACGTTGGATAAGACCTTGAGCATCCTGGTCTAGTGAGAGGTGTCCCTGCACAGGGCAGCAGGGTTTGGGACTAAGTGATCTTTAAGGTCCTTTCCAGCTCTTAACATTCTATGATTCCATGAATTAACAACAATAATTTTATTTTAAAAATATGAAGAAGAATAAAGATCCAGAGGATTTTCTTCTTTCTGTAACTCATTAAAATAGAGGTGGTCTCTACTTTAAGATGAAGCTCTAGTAACCCACAGTGCATTCTCTGCTCATGTACACCATGTGTTGCACAACTTTTCATTTTCTCAATTTGAGATAATACCTTAGTGTATGTTGTGTTTTATCCGTTCCCCTAGATGTAAATACTGGAAGAGAATGATGGATTTTGCAAGATGTCCAAATCATGTATTGTTTTCCTAAAAGTTAGTAATCTCTTCATTCTCTGTAATATTTGTCACAGTCATATGTACCCAGACAGCAGTACGTAAATACAGTATAAGTTTGTTTATAAATGCCCCCACCCAGGTGTGGACGTTCAACTGTTGTGGCCCAAGCATACGATCAAAGACAAATATGTTAATATATGTTCAAGAAGAGACATATGTTTTTATCCGGCAACTTTTCTATTCTCCCCTAATGGTTTATGGCATCATACAAATATCATCATTCTAATTTGCAAATGCTCTTCCAGAATTTGCAATGTTGCTGAATGCAGAAGGGACAGTAAGTCAAATGGATCAGACTGGATTGTTCCATGATGCTCATTTTCACCTTTTATTGGTGCTGAGTAGATTGGTTATAGGACTGTGCATTTGTTACTATGTTATGTGTTTCTAAATTCATCTTCTCACCTAAATTACTCTGTTGGAGCTTTCTTAGTGGACGGTCTTCAGGGTTGTGAAACAGGGTTGTGGAACACTTCTGGTTTGCCAGAAGTAGGTTTGATAATAGTTCAAAAAGGGGCCCTAGATTCCTTTCACTGAGCTTCTTACTCACATACTAATTGCATATATTATTGTATTACTATATAATATATAGCAAAAATTCATATTCTTATTTTAACCTAAGTTATAGTGACTGAGAATTCTCAACGACCTCTAAGAAGCAGTTCATCTGGTACACAGTGTCCACATTCTCTCACAAATGCCAGCAGGATTGCTAATATGAATGTCTCTGTATTCTGCATCCCACAAAACAGTGTTCTGTACAGAGAAGTCATTCAAAGTATAGTAGTACAAGCAGAGTGGCTGATTCCAAGGAAGGAGACGCCCTCATCTTTCTCCCAAGGACTCCAGGTGGGATGGAGCCAGAAGGGAAGCACTGATCTGTTGGCTTCTCATGGAGAGAAAAAAAGAGAATGAGTTAATGAGCAGGCCTTAGACATATTCAATTTTTGTATGTTCTTTTATGATAAGCAGGTTGTTTTGGTTAAGAATAAGCAATCTTACAATTAAGAAGTTAAGGAAGATTTAATAATTTTATGAAGGTATAAAAATTTTGGGTAGTCAACTATGTCTGACCGCATATTGACTCTGCCCTCTGTTAAATCCGTTGCTTGCCACATTGGGCTCCAAATGTTTAGAAAAACAACTAAGTGAGAGAGAGAGGTGAAAAACCCTGTGTACTTGTTGCACTCCTGTTCGCAGTACAGAAATCACAGTGGATCTACTTCTTAGCAAAGGTGTGGGATGGTGGGAGGGCCTGTGAGCACTGAGTGTGATGGGCCCACAAGGCAGCTAAAGCTGCAGAGCAGCTCTGCCTGGGGTGAAACCTTTCTGCCCCTCAGGGTAAACACAAAACCCATGGGACTTGACAGTCCTAAATTAGAAAGAAGGTGATACTGGAGAAGATGGCAAACAGTCAGGTGCCCCAACAGTTGTCATACCACGGAGCTAGAGAGGAGAACTGTGAATAGTTACCTAAACTATGAAGAATCTGTCATGCATTTACCCTCTTTCCTCCTTTCAGTAAAGGATTTTTCTTCAAGACAAGGATATCTTTGTGACTAAGGGAAGAAAATTATTTCACTAAGCATCAAGCAGCTCAGGTTTATTCTTGCATACTTGCTGATCAGGACCTGAGCTAGTCCTTCTTAATGATCCCAAAAATTTAAACTCTGACTTCCTTAATGACCATCAGCACAGGCCTTCCACTACAACAGCTATGCAAAACCTTAGAGATGAGGGTCAGGGTTTGCATTTTGCCTATTCAATTCAGCTAAATTAACCAGTAAACCAAGAAAATAAATTCTCTACTGAGAGTTTGTTTCCTTCAAGTCCAAGCACATCCACTGTGGCACTGTAAGAAATTTGCCTAAACTTGCCAGCATGGCTGCTTAACACAGGAGGCTTTCAGAAAAATAAACACATCTGTTTTCCAGCTGTTTTATGATCCCTTAAGAGAAGGACTTAGAAAATGGCCAATAATTTTTCATACAAATATAATCTGAAAAAATAGCACAATTGAAGAGAAGTTTTTTACCACTCCATATTGTAAGGCTGAATATGTACTGCATAGGGACATCACAATTAAAGAGTAATTCTACTTTCAGGTGTTGTATTCTTTCATGAAGGCTCACAGACTTTAGAAAGTCATCTCTCAAGAGACGAGGGCTCACAGTATAGGACTGTGGTAAGGTTCTTCCAAAAATAAAGAATCAATAGAGAGCTACCCTACTGAGTGAGAATATTGCAAGGAAACAGCATGTTATGGAAAACTACATCACGATTTTTATAACTAAGCAACAGCAAAAAGAAAGGAAAGATTGTTAAAACTGCAAGATGTGCAGCAAGACTGTCTTCAGAGCAGGAACTGGTAAGTGAAACTGAAAAATATTAAATTGCCTTTATTCAGATACAGAGTTACAGCGTCTGAACTGCTTCCTTTGTATACTCTCTGAAGGCATTAGGAGTGACACAAAGAATGCAAGATCAGGAGCCTGCAGCAAAACCAGGGCTTAGCTCAGCCGTTCAGGGAATTTATGTTCTCTCTGCTAAGATAAATTAGAATAACAAATATTGGGAGAGACTAGACAGGGAGTTCACCTTGCTAAGTGGTTACCATTTGTGCTCCAAGTAGAAACATAAAGTAACAAGATTATGTCTGATTTACAAACAGGCAATTCTTTACTCTACTTGGAAGAAATAAGGATTCATTCCTGCCTTCATGTGCACCTTTAAGTCTGTTCACATGTAAGAGTTAGACTTTTTAAGCCAAAGCTTTCATTGTTTAATTTATTATTTATATTAGTGTTAGTATTAATATTTCATAGCCATTGGACATCTGTGAGATGAAAGAGAAGCCCAAGTCAAAGAACCAAATATATAAAACTGTATTTTCAAATTTAAAAATTGTTACATTAAAACAATAATACAGAAGTTCTCTGCATATAAACTTCTTTTATAATTCAAAAGCTCAGATAACAAATCCCAAAAGTCAAGTCTCTCAAGTGATCTGGCTGACCTTGGAATCAGTCTGTGGGCCTCTCTCAGTGCTCTTAAGCAGTGTCCCCTGAGGCTTAGTGGTATTAGACGTTTTAAGCCTGGCAGCCCTCATCTTTCTCATTTCTTTCACGAATCATAGAAAAACTCAAGATTTCAAGTGTCAAGATATACTGGATATTTCCACAGCTTCCTTTGCCCATCATGTGAAACTATAAAACGTCTCACAAAATTACTATTATGCAGCATGCACTTATTCAAATCAATAATCTTTAATACTTTCAGTCACAGCAAGAAGTAGACCACAGCAAATAGAACTGCTGCAATGCAACTTTCTGAGCATCAAGACATTTTCACAATAAGCAACGTAGCCACTGAGCCATAGTAGAGCACACCAGAGCAGCAAATGGCTGGTGTAGCTCCTCAGTCTGGAGTGAGCAGGTCCAGAGAAGACAACTGCAGCAGCTGGCAGGAGGCAGAGGGCCAGCTGAGGCAGCATCCCAGATGACAAAATATCTCATTATGGTTCTGTACAGACATGCTTAGTTTAGCCTAGAGTCTGTACCACAACAGATAATTTTCTGTTTGCTTTAAATTCTATTATTGATGTAGGACTCCAGATCCCCCCTTACTGTTTTATTGAGACCATCTTTCAACCTTGTATCTTCTAAATCTAGCTACTAAATTAAGTGAGATGATAAAGCATAATTTTCAGTTTTAAACAGTAGAATGATGGATACATGTTATTTACACACAATATCTAAGAAAAGAATCCTGGTTTTCAATTAAATCTCTACTAAAATTTTCTTAGAACACTATGTAATAGCAGCTAATGAGAAAAGCAGCATTATCTGTAAATATGCATGTACCAGACAACTAAATATGACATAATATTTACAGGTTTAAGCATTGTCTTTTAATAAAAAAATAAAAATCTTTCAAAAATGTGAGTATGAGAATGGATTCTTTGTTTTTCCTAATGTACAAACTCCCAGTGTATGACAAGGAGATTTGTCATGAATGTTGTATGCTGTGTTTCAAAGAGTTGAGTTCAACTTCTCAGGGCAATATCTCATTTTTTTATTAATTGTAAAACATTCCATTTTCATTGGGCTTCCATTGGGCTCTGCTTTTATTAAACAGAGGCTTTCCTGAAAGAAGCTTACTTTGAATTAGGAGTAACAACCCATTTGCTTCACTGATCCAATTTATTCCCTGGGACATTTCTAATTTTGCCTGCCATTCCCAATTAACCTCTTTTTCTTTGGAGATATTTAGCTCTAACTCAAGGCATTCTACAGAAATATGTAGGATTCACCTGACCTGGTATAGACATCTATATCTTACTTAACCAGTCCCAAATTGTTTAGAAAAAATAGGCAATTATAATTCATCTCATTCTAATATAGATGCCCAAAATAATGGGTCAAACTTCATTTCCCAAATTACCTTTTTTATTCACAACTGACAGTAAAGGAAATAGAAGGTGGCTTGTTCAGTGGACATATCTACAATCTAGACCACTTGCCCAGGTGTGTAGATTTCTTACAGATACAAGTCCTTTAAAGTGTAGTATTCTAATTTGCCTTTTGAGGCACATTCTTGTTGATTGCCTCTGTATGATCTCTTTTTCATGATGCACCAAGACCTATTTTGGTGTGATCATTGATTAGGTGTTTGACCAGCTTTGCAGCATCACACTCGCTATGTGTTGGAAAGTTCCCAGTGGAAGCTGTGTACCATTCACCTCACTTTGCAAACTCAGGAGCTTACTGAGGGACAGATCTATGGTTACTAGGCAGAAGTGTACATTGGAAAAGATGTCTTTTAAGTTATGCAACACAGCATGATGGAGGCTTAAATCTTTACCCATCCCCAAGGATAAATAATGAAGTATATTACTGTATTCAATTACAAAGTATATGTAGAATTTTAAAGCTTAAGTACTCAGGTGATAAATATAGTCTAAAGGCTCAAACACAGGAATTAATATGTACTAAATTCATCCCAGTAATAATTATTTAGCATTTCAGTAGTGCAGTGATACCTCAGCATTTAGATTATTATTTCATCTTCAAAACACTGTTATTATTTATTTTATTTTTCACATTTCTTTCAACCAGTTCTGAAGCAAAAATAACCTGACAAAATTATAAAATAAAATTAAAACAGAAGGTAATAAAAACTGGCCCTGCAAAGTAATATCTGATTGAGCACCCTACATAAATATACATGGGTAGATCTAGATGAAAACTGAGAGCATGACAAATAAATCTTGCTCTGAATCTTTTCATTCTTCTTGGCTTATATTTTAAAGGCTTCTGTATTAAAGACATATTTGTATTTATTTGAGATACCTTAACTGTAAATCATTATTTTTCTCCCCTCTTAATCCTAAATTGCAAGAACATGATTTACACCTAATTTTAAAATTAACAAATTAATGAGTTGATATTTTAAAAAAAAATATTGACAAGCTAGAAGCTAGTCTGTGAGTTTTGTTGCATTTGTTTTGTTTTGATTTGTTTCTAAATCTTTCAACATCTTCAGATATGTTTACTTAATACATTTCTGTGAGAGGAATAAATTGCAGCAGTAATATTTTTTTGATGGTATGTCAGCTGTCTCTTCCACTAAGCTGGTGAAAAGACCTAATTTCTTTCTTTATAACATCTGATAATGCTTGGAAAAGGAGTTATCTCCAGTCTTTAGATGAGGATATAGCTCAGAAGACTGAACTACTGATATACCTTGACAGTTAATTGACTAGCAGCAAAGTAAATGAATGTGTTTGTAGGATGAAATATACTTTAAGCAGAAGGCTCACCTAAGACCAACATTCTCTTTAGATCGCAGGTAAGCTTCACTTTTCAAGCTTACGAGATTTAATGATGTATGGCTAAACTCTCAGATATTAAAAAGTCACCAGATACTTCAAAAATAAAATCTACAAAGTTTAAACTGAAAATATGACTCTTAGAAATGAGAGTCATAAACCACTACAAGAACTTATCAGTGAAAGTGATAAATTTTCCATTACCTGGACTCCTTATGGCCTTGTTTTAGCAAAGCACTTAGACTTCCATATCCATAAATTCCACTGTGCAGGTATAGTCACAAACATTTGTGTCCAGGAAGATGGGTTTTGTGAACTATCCAGACAAGAATGTAAGACTCTCTCTGTAACATGCTCGAGGGAGAGCTGCAGAATGCAAGCGTGACATTAACCGTGGTTCTTAATGGAGTTGAAGGCCTTTTCCTTTGAGCAGTGTCTGCTGTAGAAAAAGTGCCAGTGTGTGTCTCCTGACATAGGTAGAACAGTGCCTGGCCATCCCATACATTCAAATTGGACTGTGCACACAGCAGGTGCAGGCAAGCAGTTGGGTTACAAGTTGCAAGCAGGCACAGAATCAAGGAAGGGTGGTATGGAACAGAATCTCCTTGATGACTTAATTGAATGGATTGAAAGCAAAGCAGTTTTGTGCACGACTGCATGGTACTTCACTTCTCCCTGTACCTCAGCATAACCTTCAGTAAAGCAGAAGCCAAAAATTAATCTTTTTCTCAAACTTTATGAGCACGACCATGCTTTGTAGTGAAAGTAATTCCACAGAAAAATAGCATTTTTACATTCTCCAGATAACTCTGCCAGCAAGGAATCATGGGGAGCCACAAATGGTCTAGCTTTTTTGTTAATAATTAATTGGTGAAACTAGAAACTCTCTGTCCAAAATTATATAGATTCAAGGATCAACATAAAATACAACTCTTTCCTGGATCTCTGTAGAGATATAATTCTCTAGCTTCCAGTTAAATCAGTTAAGAGAATGTCAAATCAACATTCAACCCCTGTTCTCCTTTCAGAAATGACAGAATTGCAATTTAAAGCAGAGAGAAATGCTATCTGCAAGTTCTACTGGTAGGTTGTTTCTGAAGATGACAACTTCTCCTTTCCTGTTTATGTGACTGAATTCTGAATGCCTGTCTAAACCCTTCCCTCTGGGTCTTTCAAAAGTGTCATATCTTAATAAACTGCTCTTTTGGATTAATAAGCATTGACAGCGCAAAGGTTGATAGAGAGATTCATTTGCTTTTACCGCCAGGAAGTCTGTGCATAAAATTTTCCTTTACATACAGGTTTTACAGTCACTCAAAGCAGGAAACTTGTGTTCATCTAACATTCAGTTGTGTATCAGGAGTCATTATTCTCAAAGTGCTAATTTTCCATCAACAGAAATGTCATGCAGTGGAGTGTAGGACCTTAGTTCTCAGTAGTAACTCCCTGACCAAAGCATCTACAGCTTTGTCATTCTACTGCTGCTCCACTCAGATGAAGAAAAGCCATGAGTATATTTGCATTCATAAACAGATACACGTGACAGAAATCTACACCATACTGCATATCTGAGTTAAGAAGAAGTTTGGTGACTCTTTAGGGAACCTAGTAGTCTTTGAAATGTATTGTTGGTTTGCTGATGCTACTCAGATTTCTGTCTGGCTTCAGAGAAATCTCCCAAGGTGTCATTCCAGATTACTAGTTCTGTCAGTAGCAGACCTAGTTTAAGCTCCTCTGTCCAGACCTTATTCCATTCTGCCTCTTCTCTATTAGAACTTTCTTCTCTCTCAGACATGCCAACTCAACTATTTATATAACTGTGTTTCACAAAGTTTTTGTGAGAATGTGTTTTGCTTTTCTCATGTTGAAGTTTTCAGTTTCTCATTTTGGAGAGTTGCACAAACCTGGTCACCTGAACAGTACAACTGATGCCAGTTCCTGGTGAAAGACTGCAACAATGCATAACTCAAAGTATGAGGAGGAGGGGGGAGCTGATCTCCTGCCTATCAAGTATTAGAGAGGAACTGTGTTGAATTATTTTCTACGGCTCCAAATCCACATCTAAAAAGAGAGGTAGCTATGGAACCTAATATATTAAAGATTCAATACATTTTACATATTAATTACTCACCCAGATTACATTCATGAATATACTGAGTCTTAGAATCCACTTACAACTCGCCTTTGCACTGGTACTTGTTCAGAAGCTACCTTTTCCTAAACAGTGCTGGAGTTACTGCATGACATAGATTTGCATGTGCCAGGTATATCTCACAGGATTTCTAATGTGTTCCTGAGATCCTTTTTAGATGACGGAGAGAGAAATGCGCTCCTGGAAGCTTCCAGTGGAAAAAAATACCTGCATCGGTTCAGGCATCTAAGGTAGACAGAGATGATCTGCCTACTTGATGCCTTTAGAGGTATCTTTGTGTAAGCTGGGTACTTAAGTTAGACAGATTGGAACCCATTTCAGGATGTTTATACCAACTCTGACTGTGCAGCACTCTTCTTGCAATGAGAAGATCAAGTACTTTACATTTTTTGATGTTATTATGCACTTCATATCCTTGGCATTTATCACCATTTTCAGCATACCCTCAGGAGGATAGCAATGCCTATTAGCCTCTAAACCTTCCCAACAGGAATATTTTTCAATATTGATGGCTTCTTTTAAACCATATTTAAATAGATTGATGCATCTGTACATTAGCAAGGCTGCTTGTTTGTGGGTTTTGACTAATGTTTGGATTAATGTATATTACTTAACCTTAAGAGACATTAGGAAGCATGTAAGAGGTACAAACTCAGACCTTGACTTAGCAGGGAGTTCAAAGACTGTAAAGGGTGCCTTCTAAAAGCTAGATCTAGTGAGGGTATAAGTACCTCTTCTGATTTGATAAAATACATCCTAATGGATGCAGCTAGTGGTAACAATAGGAGTCAAGACCGTATGAGTTAGATCCCAACCTTATTAGCCCACATCTGTCTTCTTATTTGAACTGTATGATAGTATTATCAGTAAACAAGTTATTTTGATCTCAAGACTACAAGACTTTTTGAACACACAAATCAATGTCCCAGTTTTCTTCAGGACTACCATGTACAATTACCTAGTTTAAAACCAAAATATAAAGTTCTTTGGACTATATGTATCTTGTTTTAGATGAGCCTCACAGAGCACAGTTGGGCAACATGTTGTAAGATACTTGCTTGCTTCCCCTGTCCTGAGAATCTCTGTTAATGCATAAGATTTTCTGGGCAGTGAGTATATAGAGGGTGTCCCAGGGACAAGCCTCATTGCAAACCGTTTTAATACATTTCTTTTTACTAAACTGCCCTGTTGGTTAAAGGAGCCCACAATGGGAAGGCTCTACAGAGTATATTCAACATAACTGCTATTACTACATTCACTATTAAATTATTTATGATATTTTATTCTGAATTACAGTAATAAGACTATTAGAACTGGCTTCAAATCAGAGTTCTGTGAAATTCACATTTAATGCCCCACAGAATTCCATGCATTTGAAGTATGAGCTTACCTACTTTCACATATTTCAAATGTTGTTTTAAGGGAATATCTTCACAGAATGGCTGATTTTCCATTGAAAGCAAGTCAAAGAGCACATACATCTGGCAAAGACATTTCATGCAAAACATTTCCATTGAAAAATGGTCTTACTTCAACACAGTTGTTCTTCTATCTTGTGTTAAGCTGTAGGCACCACGCTGGTGAAAAGTTCTGCCTTAGGTAACCATTGTCTTCAACCAGGTGAGTGCATACTGAGAGAGATCCTCAGTGAGAGGATTCTCTTTGATGTCAGTTTCTCACTCAGGCCCTGCAAGAAAGCAGCTTTTGGGTGGTGATTTCTGCTTTGGTCTGAGCCCAAGAGTAGGATTCAGATTGCCAGCTCTGGCACAAGAAATTGAAAGACTATTGTCAAAGTTAATTTAGCCAGAACTTTAACAACTTGTCTTGTGGTGACTTTATGATGCTGTATCCCCTATCACCTGCTCTATTCCAGACATGAATCCTGTGCCTTTCTGTGCCTTTAAGCTGGGTCCGAGAGAAAGGGGGGATGCCAAGAGAATTCTTCAGCGTGGTTTGTGCTCAAGGACACACACATTCCCCTGCGTTCACGCTGCTGCAGAGCCGAGGAAGCACCTTCCTGCTTTTCCCCAGCTCTCAGCTCCTTTCTTCTCAGGAGAGAGATGGAGAGTTAAAATTTTTTGCTTTCTAGCTAGCCTGCTAGCTGAGGCAAGAAAGTTTTCCTGGGACTATGGCTTTTTCTTCTTGTCCTGGAACTGTTCAGCTCCAGTCTGGAACACCATCACTGGGAGGCCCCACTGCAGCCCGGAGGGGCCCACACTGCACCCCAGCTCTGGAGAGAGCAGAGCCACACCTAGAGAAAGGACTCTGAATCTAACAGGTTTTTCTCCACAATGAGAAGGTTTAATACCTAACATTATCCATTTTGTGCCTGCATGCACTTTGCTTGTTAAATAAANACACACACACACAGTCTGGGCGTTCCAGAGACGAAGAGGCAGGAGGGATTCTTTGTGTGCAATTCCGAGGCGTTTATTGGGCCCGTACCACGGACCGAGAACAAACGCACCCAAAGGGAACAGAGGCAAAGAACCCCAAACAATCATGCGTGCGTGGTTTTATCTCAAGGGCACTCAGGGGTGGGCAGAGCATCAGAAACCAATAATCTGAGGGCTAGAGGGTAGAGGCAGGGTTGAGTGACATAACAGGGGCCAATGGGAGACGGGACGGGAGTGGGGAGAGGACCAGGGGCCAGTGGGGTCCTGACAAAGGGAGAACTTTCTGGCACAGTGATGTGGGGAGAGACCATTTTGCAGCAACATGGGGGGTCTAATGTGGACTTGGCCACAGCAACACCCCAGTTTGTCTCAAACCGGGACACAGATCTTCTAGAAAAAAGAGCACTTCAAGAGAAATTGTTTTGGGCTGTCTACGTGGTCTTTTTTTCCATGGTCATTAGCACATGCTCTGACACTGAAGTGGTCTAAACAGTGGTGGCTACTGGTTTGTTAAAATTTTCTGTTCAGGACTTGCCTCTTCTGGCCAGCTGATGTCTAAAGTGAGAGCTCCCTAGTCTTTCTCTAAAACCGCAAAGGCAAGGGTTTAAGGATCCACCATACCTTTTTTTGCTACCAGTATAAAAATAGTTCATATCAGGCTGGCAGTGCCTCTCATGGCATGTGCTTTGCACTGCCAGTCTGATCTGATACCCTAGATTCCTGAAAAAAAAAACCTTCTACCTGAAATATCCCAGCAGTGTTGAGCAACAGCTTAGCAGCCAGGTATTTATCACACTGGGAGTCTCTCTGCTGCTTTTAGTGCAAGCACATACCTCTTTCCTCATTTGACCCTCCCCACGGAGGAGTCTCATGCTTATGGAAGAGTTATAGCATATGGAACTCGAAGACCCAAGGGGCTCCCCTGCAGCTGCAGGTCTCACTGCCTGTCTGCACAGCCTGCTGGATAGACACGGCTGGAGGCTGGCGCTCCTCTCTTTACAGGTGGAGTAGGTGTGGCACCAGCCACACAAACTTCTCCATCAATAGTTCACATCTGAGCTGGATTTGAACCAATGATCTAAGTCACTGAACCTCTGCAAGGATTTGCCTTGTATTTCCTGTTCCTGACAAAAGATTACCTATAAGACATGGTGTTAGCTCCTTCCTTCCAGTCACAGAACTTTACACTTTGGTGCTTGGTGTCTGTAAAAAGAGATCTAATACTTGTTGTCAAAAGCTTCTTATAACCAAAAAGACAAAGAGGATCATTGTGGAAGACATCCTACTCATTTTGAGAAGAATCTGTCATGGGTATGGTATCCCCAGAAACAGTTTACTTAATTTTTTCAGTCCAGCTGATGTAATGCACCACTTCGGGCAGCAGCAGTGAAATGAGAGGAATCTGCCCCACTGCTTCACAGCGGAACAGAGAGAGGCTCACAGTCAAGTGTCACATGACATAAGTTTTCTGTGGTCTGAATGAAACCCATGTATCTATTAACAGTGTACTGGCCCTTCCCTCCAAGGACCAGTTGGGAAAACACTGTTCCTAATGGCTACAATCTCATTTGCCAGAGGGAAAATGAGCATTGTATTTCTTCCTTGGGAAGCATTATGTTGTTCATTATTTTAACATTAGAGACAAAGTACCAAAAAAGTTGATGTGCTGCACAGCACTGCAGTACCAGGAAAAAATGCCGATCATCTGCAAAAGTGACATATCACATTAAATGAGTTGGCCAATGCACACAAATTTTTATGTAATTTTCCACCAGCTACCAGGCAAAATTATCTCAATTACATAAAAATGCACAATTTTTCTATGTCTGGCTCACTGAACAAAATGATACCACTGCAAGGGCTGTTCAAATTATCAAACTCTATTAGCAGAACGAAATAAAATACCAATTCAATGCAAAGCTATTCTAAACTACAAGAAGAAGAAGGAAGGGGAAAAAACAGTGAATCTTCCTCCTTTTTATTTTTTCAAACCACCAGAATATATTAACATCTGCTCAGCCCAGTTTACAAGCAGTAGATAAATGTCTTGGTTAAGTGCTATTCCTTGCAGCAGCAAGAATTATTTTTTTCCCCTGTAAACTTTATTACTATTATTTGTCACATTTTTAAATACATAGTTATTTATACTGGGAAGGGGCTAACCAGGCAATCACCTGACAGGCAAATTCAGATAATACGCTCTAGCAAATAAAAATGGTGACCGCCTGCCAACCTCCAATATCATTTTCTCAACAGAGCAGCAATTCATGAGTAATTCAATCAGGTATTCAATAGAAAATTATTCCTGTTTTACAGACTGCCATCACTAACACTGTGGCCTGATTTTGCTGCTTAACCATTTTGGCACACAACCAAAGACTGTGCAGTATTGGATTTTCTCCCACGCTGTTTCAGCAAGAGCAATGTGAAAAGAATGAGACAGAAGGTAGAAATGTGGACAGAGGCCTTTGCATGTTACCATAATATAATCTGCACTTCCACAATAATTTTCGAAAGATTCTTAAGTGGGAAAACATTCACAAAAATTAATACCTGATCCTTAGCACATGAGGAGCATGGTGGCAATGCATTTCAGCTACGACCAGCTAACAGGTACAGTTACTCTGTGCTTCACAGAGGTGTCCAAGAACAGACCTTACAGTGTGACAGACATATTGCCTTTTATGGGAGCAAAGTCTGGCTGAGTCCTTCCAGGCACAATCCTGATGATAGAAAATACACCTTAGCTCCCAAAAATATAGTCCCAGATCCTCCTTGCTGTAAGGGTGGATGGGTTGCACAAAGGGCCGTTCCCACTGCTCTGCCATCCTTCTTCAGAGCAGCCTGTGCTTAGTCCGTGGCTGTTCCCACCCTGTCAATGCTCTGCTAGCTTCTTTCCTGCCTGTGGCTTCTTTCTCCCATGTTCATTGTTTTGCTAACAACCTCCACTGTCTCTCAGTTCTCTTATCTACATCATACACATGCATACACAGCATGCATCATACACAGACCTAAATCCTTCTGTCAGCTCCTTAAGCAGCCTCTTTTTTCCTTTTTAGAGCAAATACTCTAAATACTTGGAGTATCGTACCATTTATTATATACCTCCTTTTTCATGCAAATGCCTCCAAGCAAATGTAAGGAACAGCAGCAGATGCCTCCAAGCCTTCACTGATTCCTCTCATCATCCCCTTTTCTCCAGTCTGTTGCCAACTCTGGTTGGTTCCTCCGCCTAATGAAACTCTCTGACTTACACATAGGTAGAAGAGCAATGTTCCAGCACACATCCTCTGTAATATGTGGTACCTCACAGAGACCGAATGAGACTCACTCCTTCAGTTTCACAGGAACACAAAGTAGGCAATTTCAGTTATAACTGGAAGCCCCAAAAGGTCCTCTGAACATCTGCTCTGTTTAGCACAGGCTATAAAGCATCTTCATCTCCTTCAGGTAAAAAATTGGGAAATCAAGCTTCACCAGGTTAAATTGTACAGGACATGGTCCCTGATGTATCTTTTTAAATATACAAGAATATTCAAGCTCTGTCACAGGCTGAAGTAGAGTCCACTGAGCCTTGTAGTTTTATCCTCACTTTGGAAAGGATCTGGACTACTTAAAGTACTTATAGACAGGACCCAATTTTTTTTCCTGATTATAGCAAGAAGCATGGAACTTGATTTTCTGTCGTATCACTGCTTTAGTTCAACTACCAGAATTCCAGTTCAACTACCTCGTGAAGGGCCAATATCTTACACTTAGTAGAATCATGCTGTAGCATCAATGTTTTTGTCCTCTTAAGGTACTCTTCATTATGATAACAACAGAACTTCATTTGAAATGTTCATACCTTTTTTTAAGTTCTAGAAAATTTTTAAGTTTTAGAAGTCATTTTGATCTGAAAAGTTCTAGCAGGATTTCACTGTCAGGGGAATGCCCTGTCAGAAAGAATCACCCACTGGAAACAATCAGAGAGCAGCCCCTGTCTTATCACAGTCTGTCATTTTTTAAAGTCCAAAGCCTACAGATGAATGATACTGACCTCCAGATATTAGCTGGGAAAGCAGGAGTTCAAGAAAGCCTGCAAAAAGAGATTAGCCTTTCATGGTAACAGACAACAAGAATTCTACTTAACAACTTGTCAATCATGAAGATGCAACATGGCAAATTTATGTGCTACAATAGTAAATAGAAAACATCTAAATCCTGAATAAAATTAATAAAAGGAATAAAGGAATTAGGTTTGGAAAATAGGGAGTAAAAATCTTGAAGAAATGCTAGTTGCAAAATTGCCTTCTGGGAGAGGTGTTTCATCTAATTGTTTTACATTTCAGGAAAGGTCTTGACTTCCACAGACCGCAATAACTGCCTATGTCAGGGGCAGATAAATGTAGTTGAACTGCCAATAATGTAAAATGCTTTAAGTAGTCCATGATCTAGCCCCTCTGTCTTAATGTGATAGTGGTAAAATATTTTTATTCGCTGCTCATTCCTCAAGTTATTCCTTCTAAACTATTTTCTTTGGGGAAAAAAACCTCATAGGTCTTACATATCTGGCCTTAAAAGTTCTTAGCCCTAAAAACCTAAGTTTGCATGAGCTACCCCAATAGCTTCACGTATGTGCTCTAAAGCCTAAAATAATTAGGGCTATATAATAGGTCTGAAAAGACAACTCTTGAAAGACTCTCTGAGGTAAGAGCCATTAAAAACTTTAGGGCCACAGTTAGTAAAGAACTGTATTCTATTTTGGATTCTTTTCAGACATGAAGGATTTTAATTTGCAAATAGCAAATCTATATCAAGCCACGTTAAGCCAGTTCCATGCTGATCTCTAAGGCCGACAGAGTGAGAGGCTGATATCTCACCTGCAGTTCAGGAAATGTGAGGAGAGATTTCAATTCAAACCTCGGCAGGAACAGAGAAGCCTTGTTTGGAAGTTTCTTTCTTGGTGGTCCATACATAAAAGAAAACTTCTTAAAAGAGAATGGATTTTGATTTCTCATTGCAGAAGGGGTCCTTTTAGTCAGTTTTACATTGCAGAATGAAGGCTCTATGCAAGCTAACATCTACAAATAAAAAGTAAAGGCTTTTCTTTCCATAAAACATGCTCCTCATTAAAATTTACAGCTTGCACATTTTTTTCCAGTGCCACTGCTATACTGAGACTGTCTGCTTTGCTCCTACAGCAAACAATCCTTTTCCCTTATATCTATGATGGAGCTTTTTACATTAATTCTTTATTTTATCAGGCAGCACAGAGAGGATTGTTATGGATTCATGGAGTAGGAAGAAGAAACTGATGGTAAAGGTATTAAAGCTGATTATCATACACATAAAGAGATAGTATAATTACTCAAAAAAATTATGGGTTCCTGCCAGAAACAGAAAGCAATTAGTAACATGAGCAGAAGAAAAATGTAAAATGCACTGCAAATCCCAGAGAAGATTTACAGAAACTGGAATAAACTCCTACAGATTTTACATTACATTGGGGAAATTTTTAAATCTTCAGCATTGTAAAGAAAATCTTGAAGGAGAAGAAATAAAAAAGTATTCAAATTGCTTGACTCATACAGACATCTTCTGATGAACAGCACACTCTCTAATAGACTGTGGAAGGAGGTATGGTAGCAGGTCCTTGTGAGCTGGATGAAAAGGGCTCTCATTTTGTGTTTGCAGAATGTTTCTGTGGTGATGTTCTGTCAGGTGCCTGGCCCTGTGTAATTCTGAGTCATTCCTAACTTTGCAATGTTTTGATAAGTTAAGATGGTTGAAAAATGAGAAACTGCTCTGGGAAAAATGAAGTGGAAAAGCCATTCCCCATTCAAGCGTTGGAAAGTAGATATTTCTGGGCATTTCAAAATTTTCTCAGGATCATTAACCAAATCATTCTATCATTTTATGATTCTATGATTATCAAATATGTTTTCAAAATGCATAACAAAAGGAATTTTTATAGTTAATCCAAATCCATTTGAGGAAGAAGAGTTAACTGAACAAGTCACATTTTCAGTATTAAATAGTTACTAATCAAATTTTCAGACATTTAAAATCAAGATTTTTTTTTTTTATGACCATTTCAGAAACAACAATCCAGCCTTAGTTTTCAGGAAAGTAAAAAAATATTTTAGCTTGAGTCAGCCTTCTAGGAAGCACTCTGCTCATAAGTGATTGCTGTTACAGAACAATTCATATATTCAAACCACTAGTGCGCTTAACTTCTAAATGAAGTCCACAGTCAATAAACTACCATTTCTTGCATTGTTAATTGTTCACCTGATCAAATCTTGCAGCACTTTTTGCAGTGGTAGAGTGCTCAGTCCTTTACAATACAAATATGCACAATAATTTTTTTTTGCCCAGAAAATCCAGTCTATTACATCTTCTACACATCATTCACCAACACAACCTTGGAGCCCATTCAGTTCAGAGGTGCTGGTGTCCTCAGGTTTGGAGCCTCATCTTCCTGACCCTTCGTCAACTCTGGCCAGTTAGGCTTTGTAATGTTTCTGGAGTTATCACCATTTTTTTGTTTTTTGTAACCAGAAACACAAGGAGGCCTAGGTCTTAATTTACGTATCTCTGTGTTGTGTGAGAGGTTAGGAGAGATGAAGCTTCATCTGAAGGCACACTGACCAGCATTTCAAACAGAAGGTACTTCAAAAACTGTGAATTTGGTTCAGCTTTTAGTAAATCTGAATTTATATGGCTGGATTGAAAGTAGAACCTTCAAGTCATTGAAAATTAAAGAAAAATTACATTTGATTTCAAGGTTATCTGACTTCCTGCAAGTCCCTCATCATTCATATTTTCCTATGTTTAGCAATGCTCTTTCTTTCCTGTACAGTTTGTCAGGGCTAGATTGGTACATCACAGTGTGTATTTATGTCACAAAGTACAGAGCCAGTGCAACAAGTCTGTCTTTACACTACGTAATGCAGAGAATAAAATGGAATAAGGGGACACCTAAGTTCTTATTTTTTAAATGTACCGACACACCATAGGAGATAGAGCAGCTAGAATTTAATTTGCTGTTTGCTTGTTGCTCACTGAGAAAGCCTGATTCCTATCAGTTCCCTGATGAGTCTGAAGAATGTTAACACATACTGTGCCTGGAATTTGCCAGAGATCTTGGGTTTTTTATGCTACAGATAATCCCTGTGGCTGCTTCTTCATGCCATTAGGAAATGTCCTTTCCCCGAGTAACCAAGAATCAAGAATACTGCGCCTGTCCTTTCAAGCCTTTTGCACGTCTCAATGGGATCTGGATAACAACCTTTTGTTCCACTCTCTTCTCTGTAGATATCTGCCTTGAGAGAAGAAACATTATTAAGGTATCTAGGAGTAAGCTTTTCAAAATTTCAAGTTTCTAAAACTCTCACAGGATTTGTAGTAGAGGATGGCCTTTACTCTTTTTTGCAGTAACTTTCAGTTAAAAAAAAAACATGTCAAGTAGTCCACAAACCACTGGAATGGTTGGTGAGTCATTATAACCAAGGGTCTATAAATAAATCATATAATTCTGTGTTTGTATTATACTATGCTACAGGGTCTATCCAGAGCAATCATTACTCAATGAGAGAATTGCTTTTTCAGTTTTTTACTATCCACTGAAGGGTACTTTTGAGAGTATTCATTGACAATACACTGGCAAAAACACTCTTTGGCAGCTAGTAACAGAGAGATTGTGATTCTAAAAAAGTACAGTAACTTTCTGAGGGAGCTAATGATACTCTATTAGTGAATTCTTCATTGCAGAAATTTTCTACCTGATTATACCACTAATTATTGTCTCTGGTACAGGGCGAATAGCTATTGAATAATATACTTGACATTTCCCTCTATATCCAATGAAAATTGGCTACCACTAGTATACTTGAGTAATGTATTTCAAAAGATGATAATTTTATCGTAAGAAAAAGGCCTCCCATGGGATGAGATTGAATTTTTGCAGCAAAAGTATATGTAAGGAGTCTGTCCAACAACAAAATTTCAGATTATAGATGTTAATAATGCTTTGCATTTGTACAGTATGTACAGCCGGTCTGTGAATGACTTACTCACTACTGAATAATCTTCATTCATATTAGTAGTCCCATTTCACAGGAATGTAAAATGAAATACAGTGCTGATTAGGCCAGCACTGTAAAATCACTATGCCTAATTTTATCAAGCTAAGCATTAACATTCATCCTCCTAAATCATTGGACTTGATTCCCAAAGAAGCTGAGGGAATTTACTCCTTACTGAACTCTCTGCTTAATATGTTAGCTATATTTACACATTCAGACTTTAAAATGTTGCTGTAATTGGCTTAAATGCAGAAAAAAGTTTATTCCAGCTATACATAGGCATATTCTGGTTCCTGGGTTTGTTTTCTAAACACCAAGAAAAACGTCCTCTATTCTATTACAAAATACAGTATTTGCCATTTTTTGCCAATTTCCAAAAGCCAATGTTAAAATTCAAGTTTTCTTTGGATACATCATCAGTTTTCCCATCTCTTTAATAGATTTAATTACACAGCTTTACAAATAAGTTCAAAATCATATGTGGCACTAGCAACTAATAGAATTTTAAATACTGGCTTTTATGTAACCTTGTAAACAGTTTTATCATTCTGCTTTTGCTTGCCCACTAATTGGTCAGTGACTTCAGAAAATCATTATTCTTTTATAACTCAAGGTCTTAAATATGAGTTATCCATCCAAAAGTATACTACTAAACATGCATCCACAGGAAGCAATGTCTTTTATCAGCAACAGTAACGTGGTAATTTCCAATTCCTGTCAGAGAAATTGCCAGAAACTTTCTGAGCCCTCAGTACCTTGAATGTTTGGTCATGCCTACAGTGAGGAATGACTCCTTATGCTGGGATGATGATGGCATGTGGTTTTTCTGTGTGCACTGGGGTACCCTGGCACAGCTGAACGTGGTGCTGTAGTCATGGCCCTACACTGAGGTCACATGGCCATCCTGTGATGAGGCTGGCTGGCAACCAAGCTTCTTTGTACTTCACTCCACAGTGCAGTCATGTCTTTATTCCACTGGGTTTAAAAAAGTCGAATGGTTCCCAGATCTAGGATAGGAAGAGCACTTTGGGCAGGGACCTGTCTTTTTGCAGCTGTGCTGGCAAGCTTCAGGCAATGTTAATTCTGTCAGTTAACAAAAACCTTCCATAAGGGCATTTAGAAAGCCAGAAATTTCCTTTCTGGCTCACTCACTTCTTGAAAGACTCAGATCCTGAAATCCCATCCATCATCCCCCCAACAATTTTATCTTATTTTCATTAATTCCCATTTGGAAAAAGGCAAACTTTAATGATGTAGCTTTTTCACCAAAATCACCTACTATTTTCTGTCCAGCTCTTCTAATGAATGAATGGATTTTTTACATCTCTAGGGACTGTATGTCAGTGAAGGGGGAAATTCTAACCCAAAATATTTCAGCTGCCCTGGAAGATTCTGGGAATCCAGATAATTTGCTCCTGCTCTGAGCACCAATGGTAAAATGAGATGGATGCAAAATTCAATTAGATTTGAAGGGCTCAGCTGGCCATCATTTTAGAACAGTATCAAAGGCACTGGAATCAGCATATCGTATTTCTTTTGACAGCTTATGGAAAAGCAACCAATGAGAGAGTACAAAATGTCATCCTGGCACACCTCATGTGTCAGTTTGCAACAGGGACCCCAGGAAACCTCTTCTATGGAGTTGTTGAAGAGGAACAAAGGATTTTGCAGAAACATTGCAATCCAAAATTGAAAACTCATATTCTTTTGTCAGAGGTAAGTTGAGAACAACTACCATCAAAAGGATATAAGTTTTTGTGGGAAATGTTTAAATGTTTCACAAACCTGGAAATAAATCAGAATCCTGACTCGGAAAAAGCTTCAGAGGTGATTTATGTGGTACAGATGTAAATAAAACGCATGGTATGTAGAACACATCTAGATGCAAAAATTAAGCCAAATTCCTAAAGATTACAGAAGGAAATAGCAGGGGGATACAAGATTAGGGATTTAACTGTAACAGCTGAGAATGAAATGGCTGCAGCAGTAAAACAATTCTCCAGTTGTACAAAACAACAGTCTCTGACTCAGATTTCTAACCAGAAACACAAAAATTCCCAGAGTAAAAGGAGAGAAAAAAAATCAATCACAAAAGCAAAAGTTTGCAGGGAAATTGCAGTGTTCATCAAATCAATTTTTGTTGCAAATGTGAAAATTTCCTGTCAGAAAAAAGGCATTGTTATGAAAGGTTGATTTGTCCCATATGTATTCTGAAAAATTCTAAAAAGATTTTGTTTTGCTTTCTGGTTTAGATGGCCCATAATGACAGTCACTGTATTGGATTCTGTTGAAAAGATGGGTCAAGCTGAAATGGGGGTCTTAGAATCATAGACTATGCTGAGATGGGAGGGACCCAGCAGGATTATCAAGTCCAGCTCTTGGCATTCTACAGGACAGCCCCAAGAGTCACACAACAAGAAGAGTGTTGCCCAAACACTTGAATTCTGTCAGGCTTGGTGCTGTGACCACTTCCCTGGGGAGCCTGTTCCAGAGCCCAACCACCCTCTAGGTGAAGAACCTTTTTCTAATATCCAACCTAAACCTCCCCTGACACAGCTTTCAGGCCATTCCCTCAGGTCCTGTCACTGGTCACCACAGAGAAGAGATCAGTGCCTGCCCTTCCTCTTCCTCTCACAAGAAGTTGTAACTGCAGTGAGGTGTCCCCTCAGTCTCCTCTTCTCCAGGCTGAACTGTCCAAGCGACCTCAGCCGCTCCTCATACAGCTCCCCCTCAAGGCCCTTCACCATTTGTGTTGCTCTCCTTTGGATGCCCTCTAACAGTTTAATATCTTTCTTACATTGCAGTGCCCAAAACTGCCCCCAGCACTCAAGGTGAGGCCACCCCAATGCAGAGCAGAGCGGGACAATCCCCTCCCTTGCCCAGCTGGTGATGCTGTGCCTGATGCCCCCCAGGACACACTTGGCCCTCCTGCCAGGGCACTGCTCACTCATATTCAACTGGCCAGTGACTGGGATCCCCAGGTCCCTTTCCACAGCATTGCTTTCCAGCATCTCTCTTCCCAGTATATACACACAACCAGGGTTGCCCTCTCCCAGATGCCTTACCCCTGAGACTGCTGGCTGCCATTCATTCAGAACACGTTATTGTTCAGAGCTTTAAAAATTGAAGCTATTTTCCAAAATATGGGCTGCATATATATGGCTGATCAGAAACCATGCTAATTGAAGAGGTTTTATTTCCTATTTTCTTGGTGGACCTTTCAGAATTTATGCTTACTAGGAACAGTCCAGGAATCTTCAGAAAAGGCAGTGAATTCAACCCAGAATGAGAGAAGAACCTGTTATGTGAAACGGAAATGGAGAGAAAGCTTTGCAGGTAAACTTCTCACTGAGAAAGTGCCTTGGAAATATGTGAGAGAAGGTACATCCCACTGTTTTGTTTCTATTGTGTACAAAAAAATGAGAGCTTGCGTGTATTTTCCGAACATAAAATAAGACCTATTTGGCTCCATTTAGCCTTTTTATCTTTCTAGCCCGTGAAACCTTCAGATCATACGTTCCGGCAAATTACTGAACACCAAAGGAGCATCAAAAATCCTAACAAGTAACAAAATTTACTATTATAGGCAACTGATGAATAATGCGAAGGACATTTGGGGGCCAGAGCAACAATTCATTTAGTTAATTAGACCATTGTTAAGACTCACCTGTGTTGGACTTTGGGAATACCTGCTCAAACTTGTCATTCCCCCAACCCAATCTAAAATACACAAATACTTCAAATCTAGATTCATTCACAGGCTAATCAAGACAGAAAAATTTGGGTCATGTATAAGCCTAAAAATGCATTTAATTAATTTTATTTCTAAGAACATGACCTTAACCACCTTAGGTAATTAATCATCCACTCCTAGTAAGGGTCATCATTAGCAATTAACCAGTCTGTTTACTATAGCTATATCCATATATTCTTGTATTTCCCTTGGTTATTATTAGACATCAGTAGAATAGATGACAGCACCAGGCCTTTGTCATAATTCCTCAGGAAAAGTTTTATGATTGGTTGCCTGTTAGCACAAACCGGATCTCACAGCTCACATACCCTAAGCCCTCAGGATCAATGCTAACATCACCCAAACGCAGGCATTTAAGGGATGTGCACTGCAGTGCCTAAACTTCCAAAAGAAACCGAGCATCAGTCTAGTTCTTAAATAAGGTGACTGGATCAGAATGTTATGCATAAAATTGGTACAGTTAGAAGCCATGAATCAGCCCAGATTCTAAAGGAGTTTCTGAAAGAATAGGCTTAAACTGAAGGATGATAAAAAAGTGTAATGTTTGCTCATGTCTTCTGTTGTGTTGTTGATGTTGGAACTGTAATCAACATTTATATTATTATCTAAGTGAAAAAGTGAAACTCAGTCATTTTTAGTTCTGTCCAAGTCATCCTTTTCTACAATGACTACAACTCATGGTTTTAAACAATATTTACATTACATCATCAGGTAAATATTCAGTTTCTTTTATTAGTATTTGTTATTTTCAGACTATATGAGGAACATATTTTAAGAAAAATATGTGTACTTTAAAAAATAAATCAAAACTTATTCATATAACACTTTACTACTTACACACTGAAATATTTTCAGAAAATTGTATCAAGTGAGTAATTGAAAGACCGTAGTAGACACAGTGCCCTAAAAGTGTCCAAAAGTGAAATGTCAAATCTACAAAGACTACTAGGGAAGATCTCTGCTACAGATTCTCAGCCATCTATTTCTTCTGGAGTGTTTACTTGGAAGTGCAATTCTACAATGCAGTAAATTTTAATCAGATATATGAAAAATATATAACCTGAATATTTCTCACCATGACCATGATGTCCCTTCTACTGATCCTATTTGTAAGCAGAAAAAAATTCTCTATGCAAATTTGTGGGTGGTGCTGAAGAAAACATTTACTGTTTGACTAATTTGTCAGGGACTCCATGTTTAACTGTAAAATTATATACATTAGCACAAGGATTCCTCACGTGACAAAACTCTAACTAGTCACTGAACATTTGAAGTGATGTAGACCACCTTTTGCTCCTAGATAATAATGCAGCATTTCCAGATGCAGAGCAAAAGATGGCACAGTTAAATATCCTTAGTGTGTACCCTTAGTTTCCACTGAGATGGATTAATATCTCAGTTCCACGCAAGTTGCCTTATTTGTCCCTGCAAACAAGCCAATATCCGAAGAACTGCACAAAACCAGGCTTCACATCTTGTTGATTTTGTGGCATTAAAGCCATTTTTATAACCTACTTAGTGATAAGGTTTTTAAAATTATATTTTATATGAAGAGGTCTGAATTCTACAAGTATTTGTACAACGAAGGATTTATAAAGCAGATTTTCAAATTATAAAATATGCTCACCAGACAGCATTCTGCTTAAGTCCAGAACAACCCTGGCGTGCTGGATAAACAGTGATCATAGTTATGCAGATGCAGTACATCTGGATGACCTTGTTTGCAGAAATTGAATGGCTTTGAGTGATGCTTCCTTCGGATGTAAGTAGACTGCTTTTACCACACAGAAATGCCATTTGCCATACCAGAACTTTACAACCTTAACAAATATCTTTCCTCTACATCATAGTTTCCAACACATGCCATAAGGAAATTCTTCCACATTGAACCAATTCTAAAATTTAATAGATTTATAGTTTTAGAGGCAGATTGTTTCATTTTGCTGTCTGTGAGAGAAGATCATATCATTCCGCTTTACAGTTTCTGAACTAAGATAGAAACCTCTGGTACTGGACAGGCTTGATGCAAATCCTTCTGATAATGAAGAACCTACCACAAGTTCTCTGTTTTAAAGTAAGTCATTCTAGTGGTTAATTACTTTCATACCTAGACAAATGGGGCTTTTTCATGTTTGAATTAGTCTGCCTGCAGCTTCCAGCCACTGAGGCTTACAATGACTTTTCTAACTAAGCACATCTCTACTGTCTGATACCTATTGTCCATTTAAGTTCTACAGAATCAAGTCATCTTATAACATGCAGGTAAAAACTGTGTTCTCTCTTGTTTGCCCTTCCTCTGCCCCACTGTGCTCTGGCTGCAACTCTAATGAACTACATATATTGGCTTTTGTGACTTTTATGTATTTCACATAAACTGTGAAATAGACAGGTCAGGCGGATGAAAAAGAGAAGGCAAAAGTTTGGCGAATCCTTATCTACAGTTAAGGAAGTATGGTCATTGAAAAGGAAGCATTTAAGTTCTTTCTAGGTACAAGTCTTGGATTTCATTATGTTTCTTTCAACTACAGTGAAGTTGGGGTACACAGGGTTCCCTGTCTCAAATATCTCAATTTTCACTTTAATGAAAATTGAAGAGTAATGATGCAAGCAGAAATGCTTTGTGACTTTCATCAGAATAGCTTTTTTCAGCAGAGTTAGCTCCAATAACCCACTCTTAAATCTACTCACATAACCAAAGAAAAGTATCAGATTTAGTTTGAAGCAGGAATATTATAAATAAACAATAATAATAAACAACAAACAAAAAACCAAACCAGACCAAACCGACAGTTAGATGGGTAGCCTATACCTCTTCAAGCTGTCTAGGAACTTTTAAATTTAGATGTTATCCTTAAAAAGCAAACATTACATTATATTTTACATAATTTGAGAAACAGAACTACAGGAAAATCAGGGTGTTAAGTGAACAACCTTGGTATTGTATATTCAAGAATGATTTAGCATACATATATTGAAGTCACCAGTAGCAACTGCATAGTTCAATTTGCTAAAGGTATTATACTATTAAGCTATACTCCCTTCTCTTTTTTCTACAATAAATCCTCCTGTATTTAAATTTGTCAATCTCAGTGCCAGCTAAAATTGAATTTATTTTGGAAAATGTGACTATCCTTCCATATCAAATAATTACATCTTTCATTAATTTTAATGTTATTTCACTGATATAAAAATAATTCTTTTTTACCTAGGTTAGGCAACAATGTCACTTCATGTATTTCACTAATGAACTTTTACATTAAGAGTCAGAGCTAAATTATTTTGTCTAATTAAAAGAAAAGTTAATGTTTTGACATCCACAGGTAACATTTATCCATTCTTCATGTTCCTGACAATAACAGGCTGTGCCAGAAATGCTAGGAGGAAGTATGTTTCTTCTGGTAAAATGACTGGATCAGGACTCAAAAGACCTGACCCTGCTGCAGACTATCTGAGTGACCTTCGGAAAGTCACTTGATAGATATATGCTTAATACTATATCTGCAATCAGAAAATAATATCTTCCAGGTGTGGTAGGGATGTATTTGCATTATATTTAGGGGTCTAGAAGTAGTTCAGAATGCTGAATCCTCCATGAAACAATGAATTTGAGAATATGACTGGAATATGAAAGAAATAAAAGAGTTCTGAGTTAGAGAAACACTACTAATCTACTGAAAAGAACATATAAAAATACTATTCAACATAAAATCTATTACATGATAATATGTAATATCAAGAAAAGAAACTTACAACTACTAGGCATTTTGGCAAAATTAGAATACGAGTATTGTTCACAACTCTGCTTTTCTTCAGGCCCCATACGTAATCACTGTCAATTCTTATTCAGTATCCTTTCCTACTGAAAACACTACAGTGTAGTGTCATGCCTGAAAACCTTTCCCTCCAGTCTTTTGTAGGGTAAATTATTCCTAGTGCTTCATTGTTACTGCAAAGGGATACCTGGAAGGGAAGGGCAGAAAAGGAGAAAGCTAACTGTTAAATTGGTATTCCCAAGAGAAATTTGGTCTCTTGGCTATCCTGAAGTACTGATGATCATAGGGAAGGAGGCAATACCAGTATCTGATTTGGCTGGCATGAATCTGAGGGATTCACTTAGCACCAAAAATCACTGTACAGAGTTCTTGTTCTCTTAAATATATTTACAGTCACTCCTAACATAGTAAAAAAGGGATAGGAAAATTATTTTTTCCCCTGTGTAATGTAATGGCAGCTAAGTTTACAAGACTCTGGGAATGATGTCTTTTAAAGCTCAGACAAGTTTAGGATGCCTACTGAAAAGAGCTTATACTCTGTGACCAGTTTGCACTACATTCAATGGGCAAGAACAGGGAGAAACTGCACTAATGGAAAAGTCAGATGAATCATCCGGGATGGATCACCCAGCAAAAGGCTGTTTTAAGTGCAGTGGTGCAGGAGAATTTAATGCATGAGAGAAGGTTCTGTGTACAAGGAGAAAAGGAGAGAGAAAATACAGGCTGGTAAACAGCAGCCACAGACAAGACCTGTGCCATGTTGCAAGCAAAGAAAAGATAATCATCAATGTACTATAACTCTAAACATACTAATTAATAAACCCTAATTAACTGGTACTAGTAACAATTACAGCAAGTGCTGTTGCTATTTCACAGTGATGTTGTGTCATTTCAGGATATCTACATCAACTCTATTCAAGTGTTAGTACACTTTGGGCCCTCAGAAAAGACAGCATTACAAAAGTCTGAGTACAACATCTTGTTTCATAGGGAGAAAGGAGGAAAAAAAAGGAGTTCTTTCTTTCATCACCTTTTCTTACCCTTTCTCTTCCTTTCTTCCTTATCCTTGCTACTGGGCACATCACCTACCTGCCAGTCCTCCCATCTCCTCTTCTTTTGGTCCTGTCAGTGGGTCCAAACAGGACGGGGAGCCAGGACAGATGCTCCAGGAGCTTTTTTATTATTTTATCAGTCTCACATACAGAGTTGAGACACAGGAGATGATACAAGCTCGCGTTGTTTAAGGCATTCCGGAGATTTCTGGAATACAAAGCGTTCTTAAAAGCTTTTAAGCCAATAGCATATTTTTAAATGTTCTAGACAACTGTTTTAACCAATCCTCATTAGCGCACGTACACCTGTTATACACAATACTTGCTTGTTTGTACCTTATATAACAATGCACAGTATTCCATTATTAAGCTTAACTTTATCTATCTTGTTAAACATATTTTTGAAACTCTAAAAGCTACCTCAGCCAAACTTAGAAACTCTAACCATTGTTTTAGTGTCCTTGCTTGATGTATAATTGTATCTTCTTGAAGTTTTCACAGCCAAAGCTAATCCTAAACTCTTCCACTTTATTTCTGAAACTTGCTTTTATTTCTCACCCTTAAGAATCTTTCTACCTTTTCTTGTGTTTCCCACAGGTCCCACTTTTATGTAGCTTGCAGAAAAGTAAGGCAAAGGAAAAGTAAATACAGTGCGTACTTGATAGACAGATGAGAGAAGGTGGAACTCCTTGACCACAGAGAGTAGGTAGGATAAGGGTAAAAACAGAGTGAAAGCTCTTCTTTGGAGGTGGTGAATAATGTCTGATAAATCATGCACTGCTTACTCAGAAAACTCATTTGTATACAAGTACCTGAAAAGGAAAACAAGTTAATTAAAGATTAAACTTCACAGTGACATATGGAAATTCTTTTAAGCTACAATATCAAATGCTATTTGAATGACTGCAATATCTTTTCGTTGTTGGGTAGGATCAAAGCCATCAACTATGTCAGTCTGGGACATTCTCACTGTAAAAAGGTTCAGATCACAGCCCTCAGCCCCCTGCCTGCTGACCAAAACTGTGGTCACATATTAGAGAATTAATACTATTAATACTGCTACGGCTTAGTCTGAAATCCTGCATGTAGTCACCAAAACTCAATAAAATTAATCGTAAAGGGACAAGAAAGGGTGCATTAAAATGTCATGTATGATGTAGAACATATTTCACATGAGCAGAAAAAGAAAACAAACAAAGTTCTTCAGCCTAGCAGGGAAAACCAGCAAAACCAAGATTGAGTGAGGATATTATTGTTTCCTAAAAATACTTCAGGGGAATAAACAGAAGAGAAGGAAGTTCAAGAAAAAAAGCTATTGCCTAAAATGAGCAAAATAACATTGTATGGTAAAGGGCAATGCTGACACAAGAACAAATGAGCAAAACATAGATGTGACTCAGTTTAGCCTACAATTTATGATATTTTGCAACACTAGAAGAATAAGATTTTGTAACAATATTCTAACAGAAACATTGGGCAAGAATCTGTATCTTTTAGTCTTAAATAGAGCTTATTATGGTCAGGCTGATAGGACTACTTGATAGAAATTGCAATATATCATTGGGCATTATGATCCAAGGATCTTTATGTTTCTATTGCAGATGTCTTGGGCATGTAGATGAAGACGGCTGCTAAAATTGCAGAACAAGAATTTATTTAGCAATATTCATAACTTTCTTCCCCATATATTCTAAATTTTTTATTATTATTATTATTACTTCTCCAATTTTCCTTGTTTTGTGAAGTTATCATCAGAACACATCAGCGCACAGCCTCATCTTCTTACCCATACAGTCCCATTGCAGCAGCACCTACACACATACGGCACATAGAAATTGCTCATGTCTACCTGCATCTATGAGTTTCTTCTGTATATATATCCACAGTTAAAATACCTTTTTTAAAGAGATGTCTGCTATTAGTGGTTGCCTGTTTAACATTCTATGCACCAATTACAAGCAAGTGCACTGTGTATAACAACTTCACCTAATGGGATGGAAATACTTTAGCATGAACACTGAAGCGTAAGGATCGTACATATAAATAATTTCTTTTATGTCATGGGAAAGTTTATTGCTTTTTTTAAATTCAGATACTACATTGATAACAGGGTAGAACAAAAAATACAGATTATTTTGTTGTAGAGAAGACAACAGAAAATGGTTCTGCAGACACTCCATCCCAATCAACATTGAGTAAGGAGTAGCTACACACATGGAACTACATAATATGAATCAATTGTAACTTATAATTAAACTTCTTGCTTAAATTTATCACTCAGTCCATTGTGTTATTCCTGTGCCATCAGTAAGCATGTTACCTTTAGTGAGGTGCCTTTGTTTTTCAGTGAACACACCTCCATGAACAAGAAGGATGTTAAAAGGTTTATTCATAGCTACAGCCACAGTAGAGCAATAATACTGTAACAGCCCTATAGGTATAACAGTATAACCTTTTTTTCCAGTATAGGTCTTCAAAGACAGTTATAATAGGAGTTCTATAAGAGTGTATTTTTTCCATTATCACCATACCAGTGAATCTATATGATCCTTCCTCAATCCTGTTTTGTAATGGGATGTCCCATCTGTTATAGATTGAGGCCCTAATAAATTGACAAGGAGCCAGTCCAATTAGATTAAATTAATTTATTAAGCAAGCGACAGCAAGCAAAACAGCGCTGGGCAACCGGGGGAGTCTCCGATCCACCACAGCGCAAATTGCAGCCCCCAAGACCCCCTTTATATACAGTTCTTAGTTTCGTTTCTTTACAGTCTCCTCCTAATTTCGTTTCCTCGTTTCAGCGTAAGCTCTCCGTTTTACGCAGGCTCCTGCTGTTGCCAGGGGGTCGTAGGTTCTCCTCTGGTGGTCATAGGATGAAGGCTCCGGGTCTTCCTCTCCTGTTCTGCGCAGGCGTATCTAAATCCTTATGTAATACACCTAACCACATCCTTTTTGCTGATTTTTCCAAGTTTCCTTGGCAAGGACCGAACCGGGCTGTTTCTATTCTCGGTTTCATCTTTACCAAACAAGGACAATGGCCTTGAATACATTCCGCAATTCCCTAAGTAATGTTAAATAATCTTCTAACTATGATTTAAGCAAAGCAATGCTAAGCAATCTTCTTTAAGTGATCTTTACAATATATGATTTCCCACATTTATCTAGGTTTAATGAACAAACAAGTATTTGCCATCTATTACACCATCCAATTTCATTCTCTCTGTCTTCTTCCCCCTCCCTATCCCCCAAAAAGAATAATATAAGAGTGTTGTGCTGATCAATTTTTCTATGTAGACAAGATGAAAAAGTCCTCAGTGTTCAGAAGAAAAGGCCATACTTTGTGGCAGTAAGCCAGAGGATTTCTGATAGTTGAAATTCAACAAACAGTAGTGCTTTTGAGAGAACATGGCAAGCAACTGAGGATACAAAGTTTAAATTTGTTTGCATAGCTTTTGTACTGTACAGTAGGTCAACAGTGACAGATGCAGACACACCTGAACTTACAATGTCTTGCCAAAGCCAGAAAGACAGGTTTAGAAGTGAGCTGGCAAGTCTGTCTGTGATTGCTGTACCAAGTGAACTTTCTCTGCTGGGCCTGAGCCAGGTGAGGGGTTTATGTACATCGCATTTTTTATTAAGCACAGCATGTCCTGTACATCTGAAAGTCATCTTGATCCCCATATCATCAATACAAAGAACAGCCAAAACTAGAAGATTCACAACATATTTATTACAAATTATAGTCAACTGATAGACTGATAGCATTTCCATTTTAATGCAAAGATGGCCTTCTGGGTTGAATTCATAGACAAAAAACTCTGCAAAATAGTTTATCTGCTTTCCTGCTGTACAAAAAGATATTATTTTTCATTTCCCTCAAAATTTGTTTGGCCTGTTCTTAAAAAGCCTCTTAATAGCTATTCCATAACCTCTGTTAGACAGAAAAAACATCTAGTTTGTAAACTTTTTTCTGCTACTTTCCTTCCCTATGACCCAGTATATCCTCCTCAATATGATAAGAAAGTATTCCTTTATGTGACAATTCAAGTCTTTTTGAAAGATTAAGAATGCAACTTGCTTGGACATCATTTTTTGTTGAACATGGGTCTATCAGATATGGAAGAACCTCTATGTTTTGCTTGTCTCTGGTACTTCCTCTCCCATATTTTTGTATGAAAGCAGGTGCTAATTCAGTGCTCATGCTCTTTCTATCTGTCCCTGTTTGAGACAAATTCAAAGGAATGTCCTCTGATAGCAGGCAGGTTACAACCCACCAGGTTCAGGAAAGAAATATTCCTCGGAGGAAAGTGAAAGAGGGAAAAAAGCCTATTTATTTAACAAACACACAGAAAAAGAATAATGCTAAATAATAAAACCTCTCACTGTGGAGAGAACCTGGTAAAATTCAAAGTCCTTCTGTAGGTGTGGCTGTCCTCTCTCTGGAGCTGGGGTGTGGCCCCTCCAGGCCCTGGAGTGGGCCCCCCGGTGCTGGTGATCTGGACCGGAGCAGAATAGTCCAAGGAAAGTTCTTGCCTCAGCTAGCGAGCTGGCTAAACAGCAAAGAATTTTAACTCTCTGTCTCTCTCCTGAGAAAAAGATGAAAAAGCTCAGGGAAAAAAGGAAGGGTGCTTCCTCCGCTCTTGCTGCTGAAGAAGCGTGCAGAGGAGTGTGACCTTGGAGCACAGAACTGCTTTGAAAAGTTCATCTGGCTTTTTTTTTGTCTTTCTCTCACACCCAGTTCTAAAGGCACAGAAAGGCACAAGATTCATATCTGGGCATGGAGCAGCAATGGGGGATACAATATCATAAAGTCACCCCAAGCCACTATCACATGACGAGAAGCTGTGACATCATGTGGAGAAGGCTGGCACATTTTATCCACGATAGATGTTCATTTGTCTGTTCAACTATGTAGCAGCAGTACAAAATCTTTAACTACATCCAAAGTGTCATCTAGTGCTCAACCTCAGAGATGGCTCCTCTGATTTGAAGCAGCAGTAACATCCCGTGAAAAGCTGCTAGTCTAGCTGGAGCTCGCTCTGTACCTGTGATTGCAGTCAATATTTTTTCTGTTACTAAAAAATATATCAATAATGGATAATATTTGGAGTAGAGGGCATAAAGGAGAAAAGGAACTGCTATGGATCTGACTGCTCTCTGCAGTCCTGCAATAATCCAATTCCAATCCACAATAACCTTTTCCTCTTGTCCCTTCTCCATACAAGATTTCCGTTTTGGAAACAAAACTATCTAGAACATACTGTCCTGAGACTGTATATTTCGTTCTCCACAGCAAACTTTCTTTACTGTACAAGTAAATTCTTGTAGCCATGTATCACACAAAGTGAGATTTCTTCTACAAAAATTTGTGTGTGTATATATAATGGTATCTTGTTTTTTAATTTATGGAGTGTTTCCTTCTTTTGCTTTGATTAAGGATAATCAAGAGAGTCTGTCTGACCTCCTCAACAGTAGGAACTATTATATGTGCTGGTTTTGTTATATCCACAGTTGTGCTTATTCTTTCCATAATTAGCCCTCACTTCTTTAATCTCTTTTCTTATGGAAGCTCCCATCAAAGGCTTACACAGAGAACTGGATTTGGTTTTAGAAAAGAAAACTTCTGTTAAACTAATTGAGAACCTCTTTGAGGAAAATGGAACAAACGTATCAAGATAAAGGGGGACAGCATAAAAAATTAAAAGTAAGCTTTCTTTTCTTTGCATACTGGAAATACCTCAGGCTAAGAGCTTATTGAACAGGGCACATATATTATTATCTCCTTCTCAAGGGACTTGCTACCAAAGGCTTTTTGTCCTCACCATTAGTTATGTTGGCAGGTGTTCCTCGCAGCTCAGAACTTGGCCATTTGGATATCATGATTTAACTTATATCAGAATCTCAGTCTCCTGACAGGTGCAATTTGATGTCATTTTGTGCTACACAAAAATATATTTCTTAAATGCAACACATTGGGCTGCTACTTTTTTCCTGGCATAGAGTAAAACTTTAGTGAATGCTAGCATTTGATCTCAGCACATGGCTTGGAGCTCAACTGATTGATTTTTAGTGTTCATCTTATTCTTGTGAATCTGTCTCTGCTATTATATGATTTTGGTTTAATCTTACTAATAAAGCTACACTTTTAATTTTAGCAAGATCAACACTGACAGATTTTGCATTCTGTGGAACCTGAGGGCTTGGATAAAAAGAAAGTTCTGTCATGCATATGGAAACTCATTAGAACACAGATACTGGGCTAGGTAGTGTCATACAGAATCTTGGTAAACACTAACTTCAGTGTTTTTTTCACAGTATATTTTCCATGAGAATTTCAGATTACATATGTTATGATCTTTCTGCCAGGACTGAAAAAGGACAAGGACCAACACCCAGTACTCCCGCTAAAAAGTAGTTAAATGCCACCAAGTGCTTCCCACAGGAGCCTGGGAAAATTATCATATCACCTGAACATGCTAAAGAACAGGACTTCTCACCTGAGTTAAAAAGGAGCTGAAGAATTAGTTATGTGACATGGGGAAGGATGAGAGAAACATGTTAAGGCGATTTGGAAAACCCAAATAGTTGAAAGAAAGCAACACTGGCACTTCTGGGCTTTGTTCATTATCAGCCTGTCCTCTTCCTACAGCTGTCAGTATGTTGGCGGAGTGCCCCTCTCCTTTCTGGGCTATTCACCACTCACAGTTTTTTGCCCAGCCTCAGAGAAATCCAACTGTTTCACAGTCATCTGCTGTTGTTCCTAAGTGATGTATAGTTTCCTGGGACTCTATTAGCAACATGTTCTGAAGCTTTGCTGAGCAAGGAGCACCGGGGTTCCTGTCCAAGGTTGCTGCTTTGGGGCCCTCAGCCTCAACAGCTGTTAGTTTTGCCCCTTGCTCTTGGTTGCCGTTGTGAGCCATATGGAGGCATGCTTCCTATCCTCTCTCAACTCTTCTGGCTACATTTCACAAGAAGCTCTGCAGCAAGTCAGCTTTTGTTTAGGATTCCTGTCTCAGAGACTTGGCAGACCTCTCATCCTAAAAATCCTGTACAAGGCTTTCTTGTCCATCCATTGTGAACCAGGAATAAAAATGTTGTGTTCATTTCAACTTTATGGAACTCTTCTTTTCTAAGACACCACGGCCCAAAGTGTTAGCTCATATGCATGCAGATGACATATGTTGCTGAAGGGATCTCTGTGTGTGCCAGTGACTGCTGGCAGCACACCTCTTCCCTCAGAGGGATGTCTCTCTATCTGAAGTTCTCAGAACCTATAGATTACCCCTCTCTCTGTTCCCCAACAGATGTCAACAATTGTATCTTGCCTTCAGGCTTACACCTGGGGTAGAGACATTTCCAAATTACATGAACGGGCCACAAACACAGGAAAAATATAAGAGTGCATTTTAACACAGCCATCCTCTGTGCCTATGAGTGTATGTTGTACTTTACACATGGAAGAAGTGTGCAATGGAAGACAAAACCCACTTTTAGTTTATCTTCTTTTAGACATAATTTTAGAGTATATTCCTGAAAGACAGTCAAGATAATTTTGAAACATTCACAGTATTTTTAAAAACAAGTGTCTCCGTGGCTTTTCAGTGGAAACCAGTATTTTAAAGTCAGAGATTTTCTCAGAAGTTCAGACAGAACATAACACGGTGTTGACTGGCTGGAAAATGAGATTTGCCAAATCAATTATGTCATTGATTTATCTACATGGGTAGCTCACCTCCTGCAGTAGCCAGGAAAAGCACTTCCTTAAAGACTAATGCACCAATCCAATCTGCCATTAGCTATTTGTGTTGGCTTTTTTTGGCATGTTATCTATCAGAGAGAAATATACACATTTCTTACACCTCATCAGATGGTACTCTTTTTCCTGAGACAAAAGGCTGGATGTTTTACTCTCCTGGAAAAAGAACTTCTTTAGATACCTAACTTAAAGAAGTCTTAAAATAGTTTTGAATGGATCTGGGAAAGTAACCTGTCCAAAATTACAGTCTTCCTTTTCCCAAAATTTTTCTGGTCTTCACATTTGAGCAGACTTGTGCCTACATGTCAAATGGAATAAATCTGTTTTGGTATGAGCCTAACATGACCTAAGTACGGTTTGGGTACAGTGTTGACTCCTCTGTGTTTGAGAGAAGTGCAGGATGTAGGAACTAAGTAAGTCCACGGGAATATCCTTCCTTACCCAGTAGTCATCAGAGTTTGAATCTTTGGAGGAGCTGGTGAAGATTGTTCCTGTTCAGTGGAAAAAAGGAGAATGACAGACAAACTGTATATCAGAGGATGGGAGATGCCTGTTACTTTCTTGGGATGATGCACCACTCATGATTCAACTCTGAGTTAAGGGTTTGCTGTACACTAAATGTACATCAGTAATTATAAGATATAAAAATGATTCTAGGTCATATGTCCCTTGAAAAGAAGAAATGATGCCCAACAAACAGAAAACCTGTAGTGATAGTGGGTAAAGTATTCCACGGAAAGAACTGTGTAGAAACCGAGGGGATAAAAACTAGAAATGGATAAGGCTGGGAGAGATAATTTCTCTTTGTAAAACCCCTTGTACTATTTTATTCTGTCTTTAGTGGTCTACAGTCCTTTATCACAGCTTGCTAGATTCATGTACTGTTGAGCATGACATTGAAAATGATTCATGCTTTTGTTGCTAATTAGATTACTCCTATCTCATAATAAAGTCTATCTTAAGCATACACCAAGCTATTCAGAAATCTGCAGTTCATACTCTTTTCCAAGAATTATAAATTCAGCATCTATCATAGAAGCTTACATCCCATCTTTGATATTCTGAGTGCATTATAATTGATCTATTGGGGGCTATTTCTCAATTTATTTCTGCCAAATTGTCACAAAATTTGTCTCCATACAGTATTGTACAGTAACCATGGATCTTCATTATTTCCAAGTTAGGAGTGACCATGCTTGGACTTCAGGTAGGTATTCAAGACAAACACAATAGAGAACTATAGAATCAGAGAATTCTCATAAAATAATTCAGGTTGGAAGGCATCTCCAGAGGTCATCTAGTCCAACCCCAGCCTCAGAGTCCTGATGAGGTTATTCAGAACTGTATCCTATCCAGTCCTGAATCCCTCCATGGACAGAGGCTCCACAACCCATCTAGGCAACTTAAGTATTTAATCATTTTTATGGTTTAAAAACCCCATTTGAATATTGAATCAGAACTTCACGTGTTCCATCTTGTGCCCATTGCCTCTCATCATGTTGCTGTGCACCTCCAACTCTAAGGCTCTGTCTCCTTTGTATCCTCCAGTCCTTCAGGTGTGGCAGTAATAAGGTGTCCTTTCTATTTCCCATTTACAGGCTGGACAAAAACAGGTCTCAGCCTGTCCTGGTCTGATGTGTGCTTTATTCTCCTCGGCTTGGGGTCTTCACTGGACTCACTGGACTCACAAGTATGTCAATGGCTTTCTTGTATGTACTCATGGCAAAGGAAACACTTTTTTCAAATAGGGTGGAATTTCTGCTTTCATCTAGATGTGTGGGAGAAGTGAGATAAGGAAGCAAGACCTCAGTGTTTATAGCCCTGGTAGCAGTCTTCCTGAGGGCACCAGATGACAGAGGTGGGTCCAAATTTCAAGATCTATATTTTAATGTGTCCTAAGCAATAGCATTGGTTTGGATTTTTTTTTCTCCTTTTTTTTTTCTAATCCAGTCTATTTCCTTTTTCAGAGTTTCATGAGTTGATTTCTAAAAGCCATAGATATAGGCCTCTAAAAGACCCAAGGAGCATTCACACACCAATCAGTTTCTTTCATGACCTCCTGGGAATGAAATCCTATGTATGTTTGGAATTACTAGTTAATTATTTATGGAATGTATGATAGCTGAAAAATATTCCATACAGATGTTTAAAAGTACTTAATACTATATAAAATATAATGTATTAAAAACAAAACAAAAAAAAAACAAACAAGCAAACAAGCAAAACCATACACACAGCAAAAGACAGCCTTTATTTAACAATTTGAGAAACAGAGAGAAACACACAAAATAGTATGCCTCATTTTCCACGTTTTCAAAACACTCTAACGATTTATGGTTATTTAGGATCTTTAGGATCCCCTGAAGCATTTATCATCCTTCCACAATGCTAAGAGTATATTATATTTCACAGAATCTCTTTCTCTGGTGCTGTAATATTAGTCTCATTGTTAGCCTAAAATTTCTATACACGCCCTCTACCCTGCACTTCTGAAGTGTTTAAATTTGCCTTAGCAACATCTCACTTACTTTGTTCATGAAATTTCTAATCCACAAACTCTCATCTTTCATAGGGTATTTTCCAAGATAATTTTCAGAAAGTCAACCAGAATTTTCAATGTATGTAATATTCATCTGTGTGGAGACAACCTAGGCACAGGAAAAATCCCTGGCCATAAGGGATTATTTGCATTAATTGCACTATTAATTGCATTTGTTTGCCTTTACTTAGAACTCACAAAAATATTTTATAAATTTCATTTTATGGCAAAAAAACGCAAAACCACCCAGAGAAATTTTGGCTTAAATTGTTTTTCTGAAATAGAATATTCATTTTTGGTCAGATTGGAACCCATTTGCCCATGCCTCCTCACTTGAGAGGCAGGCAAAGCTCTTTTCCCAGGAGAGGGTACTGAGCAGGATCATCTAAATGTGGCAGGAAGAAAAGGGACATGGAATAAAATTTACTACCTTTCAGAAGAAGAAGAGATGAAATTGGGTACTTTATGTCATAGAAGTGTTGTGCATTAAGCTGTTTTTGGGAAGTATGCCTACATCCTGCCTGTGTAAAGGGCGAGTTTCTTGTAAACTGTTATGCAATTTTACTTGAACTTCATCTGAGTTATTCTTGACTTTCATCAGCATTACCTTCACTAACTTTTCAAGTTGATATAATTGACCCTTATCAGCCCTTGCTATTGAGACAGTCCTGAGAGTCTAGAGGGTCTTCAATCTGAATGTCTTACTGTGACCAAGAGTTGATCCATGTCAAAGTTATAACTCCTTGTGCTTGACCTAATTGTCTGAGCAGGAAGGAGAGAGAAATAGTCTCCTGAAAAATAACATTACTATCCTACATTTGTTAGCAAGTTAAAACCTACCAGGACTACAACACTAGTGGAACTGTTGACAAAAGTAGAACGTGCTGTATGCAGTGAGTTCGACTTATTACATTAATAAGAAATGTCTCATTGTCGCTTTGGGCTTTCTGATGTTTGTTGCTTTAAACTCTAGCTGTTTAAAGGATGTCTTTTTATGACACGCAAACACAGCATCCAGCAGAAAGTCTCCTAGCTGGGAGACAAGACAGTACTACAAAGCACTTAGTAAAGGCATCGCTAACAATGACTACAACAATCACAACAAAAAGAACAACGACTACCAGTTATTATTTTACAATAACATTGAACAATATCAATGGTCATGTTACTGTTATTGTTACCACTGCTACCTGTCTGTACTTTGGACAGTTTTTCTCAGATTTCTGGAAACAAGCAGGGACTCTGAGGCTCAGAGCTGTGCTTTGCTTTAGTATACTCTTCTTCCAGCAAAAACTGAGGCTGGGATGGGCAATACAAAAGATCTATTACTGTTGGAAACTGTCAACACTTACTTCCAGGTCAATGAAGTTACTGAAAGTATAACCAAATACTTTTTTAGGTCCCTACCTGAGATGTTCTGTCCGTGACTGATGACAGGTTGTTGTGGCTAAGATTAGCTTTCTAAGGGAGAGAGTAAAATATAGCTAAGGCTAACTATTAGACGCCTTACAAGTGACTAGAAACTCACCCAAAAATTAGGAAATAGAACTGCTCCACAAAGGGAAAGGACTTAAAAAGGAATCCACTTTGCAGAAGGGAGCTATTTAGATTCATCTATAGAAAATGTTGTAAAGAAGAGAGGCTGCATGATATGTTTAATTCCAGAAAAGATGGATATGCTTTCCTCTGCTTGAGATGTACAGCTAGAAACTCTGTCCTAGAGTTGATCCTGTAACCCACTTTTTTTTTCTTCTAAAATAATAGTGATTCTGCTTTTTTCTTCAGTACATATTCAGTTGTTGGAATACTGTGGAGTGAGTAGACCAGGTTAAATTGTCTAAGTTACAATACCAGTTTAAACTTGTGCCTGTACAAATGCACAAAGCCCTGGCCTCTATGAGAAGGCCTCTTGCTTTTCAAGACAGGAATTCTTAATTAATCTCTATTTAAGTGCTTCTAATATGAAAAATAATTACATTTTGGTGGAAACAGCATGGCTGAGAACAACCTTATAGCCCGTATTATGGAATTCCTTTGGCAGCCTCGAGTTCAAACCAGCATTGGAACCTCCACTTAAAATTTTGCAGAAAATGGAACACTCCAAAATCAGAATTAATTAAACCTGTCTTTTCTGCATTGCTGCACTGCATCATTAATTTCTTCTCACTGTTTTGGGAGGGTTGGCTCTTTGCCTGGAATTTCCAATGAGGTACTCCAAGAAATGCTCATTACACAAGTTTGTGTTACACACAGGAGTGGGATAGACCTTGAGATACTCAGCAGTGTTCCAGTTTGTTTAGTGATGTACAGATATAGTCATTGAAATGTAAGTATTGGGACCAAGACTCAGAAAAAATTTTAACGTCCTGAATCTGAAGCAGTCACCACTTCTATTACTTTCAGTTAATTAAAAGCCAGCAGGATAAATCCCTTTGGGGATCAGCTTTCTTGCAGCTATAGACTTTTACAGGTTTAGGCATTGGTTGAGTAAGGTCTTGTAAATGCTACTGGCATCTGAATCTTAGAAACCCTTGGGTGTTTGAAGAAAAGAGTTTAATTCAGTCTTGTCAATCTATCTCCTTCTCTCTATCTTTAATCTCATTTCATCCTGTCAGAGTTGAAGTTTCCTCAAGGATAGATTTACCTTTGTGCACAGTCTATATTTGCTGGTAGCAGTTATTTGGTATAGGGAGGATATACAGCTATTGCTGAGAATTGTGCTGTTCATGTTGACTAAGATTCTTTAGGTGATATACTTTGGAAGATATTTTTGTTTTAGTAACTATTGTATTATCATTAGTCTTTGTTAATATGGCTTTATCAGACAAATATGACTTCATTATTTGGTTAAATTAAAAGGCCAGATACTGAAAGATATAGAGTTAAGTAAGATACTTGTTTTAGAACTTCATGACATTTTGATTAAAAAATAAGCACTATACACTATCATCCATGTACATTCCAAATGAATTAAAAAGTAGCTTGCTGACATATTTCATGATTTTTTTTGGGTGAGCAGTCATGATTAAATAGAGATAGTACTAGTGGAGGTACACATTGACTGATATGTGGAACTCACATTTTCACCTGTATGCGGTTGTAAAACTACAGTTCACAACATATGTACCTGACACACAGACTGCAGAGTGGCAAACTAATAAGGACCAATCAATTATGCAGAGGAATCAGAGTTTCTCAGCAAGCCACCACCTTCCATGTTAAAGATGAATGCAAAATATGCATACCGAGCAATTAGGAACACTGGCCATAGCTCCAGAATAAGACATTATCCCCTGGAAGGTAAAGCTTCTAAAACACTTTGGGTCACTACGAATTAGTACCTGAACATGAACCTACATGCAAAACAGTGGCAGAAAAAGCTCAACTTTGAACCGGGATTTGAGGAATGATTTTATCACTGCATGATGCATTGCTGGGACTAACTTGACAGAACTATATATAGGGTTCCATTACAACTGTTGAGATTGACTTCTTAAAATAGAGACATGGTTCTGTTTCCTTCTGTTAAGAAGATAATGGGAAATCTGAAAGCATACACAAAAGAGCTGTTGCAATAATTCAATAGCTTAAGAAAAGGGAACCAAGAGATTTAAAGGAATCACTTTATAATCAGTTTATTAAAAAAAGATTGAAAGGTGACTTAATCATAGTTTATAATATCTTCCTGGTGAGAAAATATTGGCTTTTAATGGATTCTTTAATCTACTAGAGAAAGACATAATAAATCCCCTTAATATATATGGCGATCACTTCACCTACCAGTGAAACAGAGATACTTCTGGATAAGAATACAGAAGTTAGCAGTGGTCAAGAGCAATAAAGAATAATTAAGGGCAGAAATAAAGCAGGGCAATTAAATGTTATGGGCAATTAAAACTACAGGAGTAGTCTTGAAGGGGAGGATATAGTTTTTCCAAATGGATTTGCTGAGAACACAAGGCCAGAAATTCCTATTCTTTGTGAAGTCACTTTATAAAGTATCACAGCTTCTTTTATGACCAAAGGGGGCAGAACTTCTACTTTTTGCACCACTCAAAGCATATTCTTTCATGTGAGGTACATTAAGTGTCACAATGAGAAAACAGAGCAGAATCTTTTTCACACTGGGTTTCTCTCAAGCTGTGCTCAGCTCCCAAGCACCCATATCCCATTCGTGAAACGATGTAGCCGCACCAGTAATGGCTTCTCATGGCTGTGACAGGTTTTGCACAGAGGAAACTATTCCCAGTGGTACATTGCTGCTCATTATGTATGAACAGTATGCCATCATATGCTCTTGGGGTGTGAAAAAAGTATGAGTAGCTGCTCAGATCTGTCATTTGTTAGAACAAAGACTAAGCTGACAACTGATACAGTGGCTTGTGTTAATTTGACAATGTTCACTTGAGACTGAGACCAGAGCATTTATATGTTATCTAAGCCAAATCCTGTCATACAGATGAACAGGTAGGGCATTCACTGTTTTTGTGTCACTTTGTCCCCTAAGCGTTGCAAGGACAAAAGAGTAGGAACTGTTTTATATCCAGTTTCTGCCTCAAGCAATGTTCAGAGTTTGTCTCCAATTGCCTGAGAAACAGAGACTTTGCCTTTCTAATAAAAAAATTGTGATGAAGTTTAAAAAGTGACAAAAAAAGCTTAATGTCTACACAGAGTGATTGCAACCATCAAATTAAACCACAGCTCTGGGGAGAAGAGAATGTGAAGAAAGTGGCTATACAGGCAAAGTCATGAAAGACAGCAAGCAGAGAAGCAAAGTTTATAAGGAGACAGAATAAAAAGGTAGGCTTGGATATTGTCAAAGTAGACCTTCACGTCTATCTCAGACTAGTGGAAGTGGAACTCCCTTATTCTGAGCTTCCAATTCTAGGAAAAGAATGGTACTATAAACTACTAATGCTCCTAATCACTCCCTACAGAGAAAAAAGATTGAAGAAAAATGAAAAAAATTCTTCACCCAGTATTCCCATAGTGAATGTGTACAAGATGGCCTTATGATAAGATTTCTCTAAATCACACAAACACTTACGATCTTTCCATTTTTACTCTCAGTAAAGCAAACCTTTGATATCTCCCACACTGTCTTTTCAAAGTCTTAGTATGAAATTAATGAAATCACAAATACTTTGTGAACATGCCATTTGCCATGAAGTGTTCTGAATGCTAAAAGTTCTCTCTATCATTTTTTAGGCTTTGTTGTTGTTTTTTCCCCTGCATTTCTGATGACTGAAACTTGTTTGAAAAATGCACTTAAAGAAAATCCAAGGGTTTGCAGACAGTAAGACTCCCAAGATTGGGGTTTTTGAAAATTCACAACAGTTATGAAACACAGAAAAAAATCACAAGGCTTGCCAGCACAGAATGAATAAAGTGAGAAAATAATCTTCCTGCTCGTGTCCCAGATACCTCCGATACCTACAAGCTTTTGCTTGTAGGCTCTGTATTTACAATCAGAAATTTTACTGACACATTTGAACTAACGGATTTCAGATTTGTACATCTGAAGATTGATGCAAGGATTTTCTCAACAAAGCAGTCTTGACTTGTGGACTCACTTCGGACAAGAAATAAGCATTAAAGTTGTATGAGAAAAGCATATCAGTAAAACTTGAGATTCAGTGGGAAAAAGCTTAGGTGATACAGAGAAAAGTCTTTCCTGATCTCTCTGGTTTTGCTCAGGTTTTTTCTCTACTCTAAATTCTTTCTGGTTTTGGACAAAACTTTTTGGCTTCTTATTTAATTCATTTGGCTTTTTGCTTGCTTGTTCTTAGCATCCCTAGATTGCAGCAAACGGTGTCCCACAGTGTTATCAACTTCAGTTATGCTTATTAGCTATCTTTTCTGCCCCTTATCAAAAGCTAGTCAAAACAACAAGCAGTTGTATCTAAGTAATTATAAGGATTAATTATGAAGTTTCATGACATAAATTGCTTATATACATGGATTCATCGACAAGATGAATTTACACGCTGTAAATTTTTTGTTTACCCTGATATGAAGAAAATGTGCATTTAAATTCTGTAAACAGGCTTATTTACAACTGAGAGGCTCTGAAAAAACAGAAACATTTCTGTCCTGGCAAAAAATGTGTATTGTATTGTGTATTTTATCTGTGCTACACCAGTTCTGCCCAAGACTGTTACTGTTCCTTTAAGACCCAGGGCCAAGAAGCTGGTTGGCCCAGGGTCCCTTTAAGAGAGAGGGTAACACTCATACAAGGTCTCCTTCTCTTTCTCTTTCTCTTGCCATTCTTGCAGGGCTGCTAAGAGAGTTGCTTCTCCAAGCCGATGCAAAAACCTTCTTTTGTTTCTCTCCGAGCTCCTTGTTTGGCACAGGTCTCCAAGAAACTGCATTTCCCAATCCTAAACTGTCCCTGGACAAATTCCACAAATACCTGTCTACAGCCACCAAGCCAGGAGCGGAGGCAGGGGCTGCCGTTTTCAGTGCCCAGCAGGACTGCTTCTTTTCCCCTGCAACGTGGTGCCAACTCAGAACTGCAGTGCGGACACCAGCTGGGTCCAGCCCACCAAAAAAGTAGAGAAATTCACACTGCTAGTTCCTGCCACTGCCCGAGTTCCAGCCACCGCTGTCAACGGAACTGCCACTGCCAATAGAGCAACCTGTCGAGCGGCATGGAGCAAACGGCTCGAGGGGCATTTGACTGGTTTTGGAATCAGTGTTTCTTTTTGTTTTGTCCTTGTTGCCTTTTGGTTGTTGTTTGGGGGAAGAGGGAGTTTTTGTCACTGCAGAGGTTCAGTTGCTCCCTTGATTCTTTTTCCCCTCTGCTCTCTCTTTCTCTGTGTTCTTCTCTGTCCACCACATGGTCAGGAGAAGGGGGTTTATCTGACATCTTGGCTTTGTCCCTTGGACCACACATCTTCTACAGAGCCTGTCATCTTGAGGGAGGGGCTTATCTGCCATCTTGTGTTGTTTGTTCCCAGGCGGTCCATGGGTTTCAGCACTGTTGTATCTAGTGCTCATGACTGTTATATTGATTGTTGCTGTTTCATTTTTTTAGTAAACCGTTATTTTTCCACTTATATCTTCTCACACACATCTCTCCCTATTGGTGAAAGGGGAGCAGTTAAAACTAAAAGGGGAGGTAACCCATTTTGGAGTGTCTGCCCTGTAAATTGTCTTAAGCCAAGACAGTTTCTTTGGCAGAAGCCTTGGTTTAAGCAAGCCTTCTCTTCTTCCACTGTCTGTACCACAGTTTGGTGCAATACATCTTTGGTTGTACAATTTCAGTAGTTTGTGGCAGGGTCTTATAAACCTCTGAAAGAAAATTGCTAAATGGAAGCCATAAAGATAGCACTGCAAAGCCAAATCAGAGTATCATTGGATATTTCATGCTGGAGGTAGCAGGTGTTTAAAGCATGTTATTGCTGCCTTACCATGTACCTTCTTTCCTGATCCTTGCATTTCAGTAATATAAGATAAATTTATGTCTGCCATGAAGAGAGAGGCTGCTGGAATGCTTCAGGCATTTCTATTGCTTAGAGCAAACCAGTCCCAAGAAAGGGTTAATTCTCCTCTCTCACTGTGTTGGTCAGTTCAAAGACGAGTCTCTCAAGATTCAATAGGATTCTGCTTCATTATCTTGCAAGGACCCATTTGGTTTCTGACCACATCCAACTATTCTTAGGAAAAGAAATCTCTAATTACAAGGATCAGAAGGGGATTATGCCAGAAGCTGGCCTGTGCCTCAAAAATGAAATGAAGAAAAACAGCTTTCCTTACCCATTTCAAATATTTTTTTATTAGTTCTAACTAATTTTAGATTAGTTTTAACTCATTTAGATTAGTTTTATTATCCCTCTACTTTGAAATCTTTGCTTACCATTTTATCTAAATGTATACATAATATAAGGTAGTGGGAGACGAACTCTGAAATAATCCAAATTGTCTTCTATACTTAAAATCTTATCTTTTTGAAGTGTGATATCACTTTGAACCAATCTAGGGGCAATGAAGCAGGTAGCAAGAAAGAAACGATCAGGCGAGAAGCTGATGCTGGTGGGAAATAAAGCTGGGTGACTGGAGGAGACACTGGGACATGGTGAGGACACCAAGGGTGGTGAGCAGTAAAGCTGGATTGATGTGAGGTGCTCCAGCAGAGTGTGGAACTGGGCAGGTGTATTGGTTTGGCACGGCCTGGTTTTGGGTAGCAGTGGGGCCTCAAAGGTGGCTCCTGTGAGAAGCTGCTGGGAGCTTCCCACCATGTCTGGCAGAGCCAGTGACTGATGGCTCTGGAGATGGACATGCTGCTGGCCAGAACTGGGCCAGTGAGAAAGGCTGGTAACGCTTCTGTGATGGCATATTTAAGAAGAAAATCAAAACAAAGTCACGGGGTTTTTTCTGCTTGTAGTCAGAGCAGAGGAGGAGGTGAGAACATGTGAGGGAAAACAACACGGCAACACCAAGGTCAGTGGAGAAGGAGGGGGAGGAGGTGCTCCAGGCACCGGAGCCGAGATTCCTCTGCAGGCCGTGGTGCAGNTCACGCTGCAGCAGGTGCGGTTTGGCTGCTGCTCCTGAGAGCGGACCCACGCTGGGAAGTTCCCGGAGAACTGTCTCCTGTGGGAAGGACCCCACGGCCTCACAGGGAAGGACTCTTCTCCCGGAGCAGCGGAAGAAAATCCTGGTGATGGACTGACCAAACCCCCCTGCCCTGCCTCCCTGTGTTGTCAGTGGGAAGGAGAGAGAGAGCCTGGCGGGGGGGGGAAGGTGTTTTAAGGGCTTATTTTACTTCTCATTACCCTGCTCTGATTCTTTTTGTAATAAATTTCACTTAGCAACTAAGGTTGAGCCTGTTTTTCCCTTGAAATATTTCTCCTGCTCTCCTTATCTCACCCATGAAGCCTCCATTAACCATTTTTCCTCTTTTCCCTCCTTTTGCTCAGCTGGTAGGTGAGGGTGAGCGAGTGACTCTCCTGGGTGCCTGGCAGTGGGCCAGTGTCAAACCAGGACAGCAGGCCAGGATCGAGGAACTAGGGACAGAGAAAGGGAGTCAACAGTAACCGAAGAGCCAAGTCCTGGGGTGACTGTATGATACTGTATTCCCTATCGTCTGCCCTATGCCAGACATGAATCCTGTGCCTTTCTGTACCTTTAAGAGAGAAGGGGGTGGAAGCTGGTGGAATTCCTTGGGTGCTTCATTCAAAACCAGAGATAGCTCGCTAGCTTCTTCTGCCTGGCTGCTCTGCTTCTGCAGCAGGGAAGAGAGTTACATTCTTTTTTGCTTTTTAGCTAGCTTCTTGTTTGTTAGCTAAAGTATGGAGCCCTGGGACTTTGGCTTCTTCTTCTTCTTCTCTTCTGGGCTGTTCAGCAACACCAGAACCTCACCAGGAGACCCTACACTGCAGCCTGGAGGGGCCCACCCCAAACCCCGGCTCCAGAGACAAGAGAGCCACACCCACAAAGGACTTTGAATTTTACCAGGTTGTCTCCACAGTGAAAGGTTTTATTATTTAGCATTATTCTTTTTTCCATGCCTGCATGCACTTTACTTGTTAAATAAATAGAGTTTTTTCACCTTCCTCTGAGGAAAATTGTTTCTGAACCTGGTGGGAGAGGGGTGGCTGTAACCTGCCTTCTATCAGAGGACGTTCATTTCAGACGTTCCTCCAAATTTGTCTCAAACCGGGACACATGCAAGTATGGTAAATGTCTCTCTGAGTGCTGACACACAGTGGTAGGACAGTCTAAAGCATCACACCTTCTGATAAGTTTCAGTAACACACTTTTCAGATTGATTGTTGTTTAGGATGCTGTTAATATAGGAGTCTTTTGTAGACAATTTGATAAAAGTGTGTAATAAAAGTGTGATACTGAATAAATTTGTGACTGAAATCATTGAAGGAATCATTGAACCAGAAGAGGATAAGGTTGTCCAGTATAGGTACTATAGAAGACAATTTACTTCTGTGGTACAAATGCTTATAATTCACCTCTAGGTGGGTAAGGCAAATGTGGCACATTGTGGAACCAAAGCTGTACTCACCACCATGCCAATGCAACAAATTCTCTGGGGGAACCATTTCAATTCAGAAATTCTCCTGAATATCGTCCTGCATAATCGAAGAGAACGCTTAGCCATTTTTCCTTCTGACTTTTCTGATGCAAGCTCTCTGCATGATCTCTGAAAATTCCCCTGCAGCACTTCCTGTTATACATTCTATACCTGGCAGAATATGCCTAGATTGCCTTGAAGAAATAAATTCATAGGTTCATAGATTACCACCCTTTGTGAGAGTCTGTCTCTTTCTTTGTCAAAATACTTTGAAATCATCCTCAAGGTAGTCCAGGTTAAGTGCAAGTAAAAGTTGGTAGTTACAACATACAAAGTAGACAATAGAGTTACAAATAATTATTAAATACCAATGTGGAAATTAAAGAATAAATTTAGTTAATTTGTGCTAGGATTAAACAGAAAAGACTCCTGGGAGCTTTTTTTCAGTCACTGATGCCATCGCTAACACCTGTCTGCGAGGTGTTACTCTTCAGGCTAAGCTCATCATAGAGCATTACAGTGACAAACAACCAAATTTAAAAAAAAAAAAAAAAAAACAAACCCCCAAAACAGAACAAACCATACATTCCTTCCAAACAAACCTATATGGTTTTTTAGTCTGGGGGTTTTTTTGTGTGTTTTTAAAAACTAGCTCAGGAAATTCTATATACGTGCAAACCCTTAAATCGTGGTGGGCAGCATAAGCACGCTGAATTTAGTAACTGCTGCAGTGAAGGTTGAATAAGAAAGAAAGTTCTCCAAGCTGTTTTGTGCTGGTAAGGAAGGGATGCATTTTATTTCTTTGTCAGAATTCCTGAGTGATAAGTAAATCACTACAGCCACAGTTATCAAGGAACATCAGTAAATATTTTATTTCATCTTCCTTAAATTTAGTTGTTTTAAGTGTATGTAGTCAACAGAAGGACAGAGGCATTTTTAGAGGGTGATTCTTCAAATCCCTCTAAGGACTTTAAATGGCAGAAATCACCTCTGGAAGTTCTTGTCATTCCTAACTACAGCAAACTAGTTTAGAACCAAACACCTAACTTTTAGACCTCTGCTTTTGGCCCTCCCAAAGACTGAAATTCATCTTACCTAGGCTACAAACAAGGCAGGTTTTCTCTGCCAGTGTGGAGAGGCATCTACAGAAGGCAGTTCATCCTGTTCTAAAGGGTTTTTCTAACAGGTGGAGGCAATGGCTCTTGTGAGCTGCCTGTCACTCCATTAGCTTGAGAAAGAAGCAGCTTTAACAATTAGTTCAGGTTAGATGCCTTAAATAGAAATTACTTTCAACCCATGTTTGCTTTTTCAGCTTTGGATTTGGATTCTGATTTGCTGAAGTTTTGAGTGCACCTTTAATCAGCAGGAGGCTCAGCATGGTCTGAGCAGGGAAAAGACCACACCATACTCAGAATTCTGTAAAATGAGCAAAGAGATAACTCAAAATGGATCTGCTAAAATTAGTGACTAATCACTAGGAACAATTTCAACGTGCTTCAGTTCAGCATTTATAAATTGGGATAATGCCAGGCTTTAAATATTGAGATATTTTGTGAAAATTAAGAAACTGATGTCTGAACAGTCTAATAATATGTGTCACAGAATAGCTCCTGAATAAATTAGCAACCACTGTTAGAGCAAGAATTTAATATTATGTAGTAAACAAGCCTTGAGAGAAATGCAAAATATGAAACAGTCATTCACTGAGAGCATCGAGCACACCAGATGTTATAGTTCTCCTTTGGGCTCAAAACTAAGAAATGCAGCTCTTGTAAGAGTTCACTTTAAGGCAAATCTTCAGTTCCAGATCTACCTAAATTTGGATTTCCTTACTTCTTTTTTCTTTATTTAGCAATCTGAATAAAGCTTAAGTAATACTTTGATGTGTACCATATTACATTTTTGCACATAGATATGGGAAAAGGATGAGAGAGGTGATACTGCCCTTTTACTCAGCCCTGGCAAGGCCACATCTGGAGTGCTGTGTCCCCAGTACAAGAGAGACATGGAACTCCTGAAGCGGGTCCAGTGAAAGGCAACAAGATGATTTAGGGACCAGAGTACCTCTCATATGAGGAAAGGCTGAGGGAGCTGGGCCTGTTCAGCCTCAAGAAGAGATGACTGAGAGGGGAATTCATCAGTGCCTGTAAGTATCTGAAGGGAGAGTGCCAAGAGGATGTAGTCAGGCTCTTCTCGGTGGTACCAAGCAATAGGACAAGAAGCAGCAGGTAGAAACCAGAAGACGGAAAGTTTCACCTGAACATGAGGAAGAACTTTACTGTGAGGATGACTGAGCACTGGAATAGGTTGCCCAGAGGTATTTTGGAGACTCCCTCACCGGAGATATTAAAAAACTGTTTGGACACAATCCTGAGTAAGATGGTCTAGGGAACCCTGCTTGAGCAAGGTGGCTGAAATAGATGATCTCCAATGATACCTTCCAACCTCAACCATTCCGTGGTTCTGTGAAAAAGCACGTTTATATGTATGCCTGAATATATTTATACATAAATTTATATATTAATATTTTTACATATGTATGTATGTATATAAATGTGCATACACAAACATTTGCATTTGAAACTGTGCTGAGGTTTGGAAGGTTAGCTTAAGTCAGTGGAAGATGATCTAGTGTACAGCTGGAAGGTGACATGGTAAAAGTGAGCAGTAAATAATGTCTGGCATGAGCTATAACTTCCTAGCAGCTAGAATATCTAAATTAAAATACAGTTTAACATACCATTATTCCAACTATAGAAAAATTTGCAAACATCCATGATTCTAAGCATAGAACTGACAGCTGTATTAATAGTTGATAAGAGTGTTCCAGAAAAGAAACTACAAGGCCATTTTAGACCTGTGGTACATGTAGAATTTGATATTTCTGTTGTTAATTGTTCATGCAGTTTATGTCCACGGAGATATTTATATTATTATTTCTGTTGTGGTGCCTAAGTCCTAAATAAATAACACAGTAAGATCTGTTCAGTAGAGAGTTCTGGAAAAAAAACAACCACCATCACAGAAGAACCTTCAGTGTGTAATATTCATCTAAATGGCAACATTATCTTCAAAAGACAGTCCTTTCGGAAAGCAATTGCAGAGTAGATAGACATATTCCTGTCATGGAGCTATTTGTTATGGAGCTAACTTTGCAACAACTCGTTGTCAAACGTCTAGTTAAAGTCAACTTGTGTTTCTCCAATGAAGAAAACATGCTTTTTCCTTTACATCTGTGTGAAAGTCTGATATAGGCAAAATAACTGCCTGCATTGGAAAAGAGCAACAGATAAGTGCACAGTGTATACACTGGCCAGTCATAAACCAATACTTGGATTAGCCCTCCCAGCTTCACTATACATCATGAAGGTCATGAAAGAGACAACTTTTGAATTAAAGCCCATCAAATCTATTGCAACTGGCTACTTTTCTCTAAATTTGGGAGAAAGGTGATATTATGAGATTCCACTGACCAGTTTGACTTCCTGTCCAGTCAATTATATTTAAATGACAAAAAAGTAAGAAATCAAAAAAACAACAGTTGATCTCAGAACATGAACTCATGAAAATTACTATCGCCTTACAGTAGTCAAGGGTGAGTCATTAACTTATGAAAATGCTGAAGAACCTGCCCATGCTGTTCATGTTGTAAACCAGCTGATGGATAAGCAGTGCAGCTAATTGTCATGGTATAAGCTCAGCCAGCAACTCAGCCGCACGCAGCTGTTCACTCACTCCCCCAGCAACGGCATGGGGTAGAGAATTGGAAAGATGAAAGTGAGAAAACTCATTGATTGAGATAAAGACACTTTAATAAAATTTCCACACAGAAGCAAAGGAAAATAAGTAATTAATTTACTGCTTCCCAAGGGCAGGCAGGTGTTCAGCCGTCTCCAGGAGAACAGGGCCTTGTCACACATAATGGTGATTCAGGAAGACAAAGGCTACCTCTCAAAATGTTCTCCACTTCTTCCTTCTTGCCTCCTCTTTATATACTGAGCATGATGTCATATGTTACAGAATTTCCCTTTATTAGTTATATATTATCCTTACTTATCAGTTTGGGTCAGCTGTCTTGGCTGTGTCCCCTCCCAGCTTTTGTCTACCTACAGCCGCCTCGTTGGCAGGGGTTGTACAAGAAACAGACAGGCCTTGGCTCTGTGTGAGCACTGCTTAGCAATAGCATCTGTGTATTATCAACACCATTTTCAGTGCAAATCTAAAACGTAGCCCCTTAGCAGCTACTTTGAAGCAAATTAACACTATCCCAGCAAAAGGAAAAGGTTTCCCCTTTATGTTTCATTGCTCTAGTTTCTTGTGCACCCTCTCCTTTAAATCATGAGAAACTCAATTGGAGGAAAAATAAAAATTATACTGGTGCAAATATAGTGGAATACAGTGAGTGAACCATGAAGTCCCAGTAGTTTGACCCTAGTCTAATTGAAATCAGTTAAAAATAGCCCCAGTGACTTCAGAGCTGCAGAATCAGCCCCTAATCTCCAAGAAGCCAAAGATTTTACTATCCCTGAATGCTGAATGCCTCATTTGGGGTCTGAAGAAATATGTGATTAAAATCTAATTTCGTCACAAGATGTACTCAGACTGAAGCTGAGCAAATAATTGATCATGAATAATTTATATGAGGAAGTTTATCTCTTTTCTTTGTCCCTGAACATCCATGAATAGATCATCATTTCTTCAAATTCACTTTTGCAGATTTTCTTGATTTTGAATAAACTACGTGCAGTTTTCTTCACATATTGATTACTTGAGCTTCACTCTTTCAGCTGTGTTAATTATTTATGATTAGTCAGAAATCTCATTATGTATCCCTCTAATAGCATTTCTGGCACAGATACTTCTTTAAATTACATTAAAAAAAAAAAAAAGGCCAAAAGCTTGCACAAGAGCTTAGTAAATCTCTTTCCATTTCTTACTTCAAAATGCAAATATAAAGGGGCACAAACATGAGCAAAGAAAAGTTGTTTTCTTTTGTTTAACTGACTGATTAGTCAGAGGATTTCCCTGTCTGACTTTCGATCTCTGTTTTAGAGATTGTGTTGCAGTAGAGGATTATATGGAACTAAGTTGCCTGTCCCTGTGTATGTCATATGGCTGCAATCTTGCAATATTAAATGTTATGTTTTCTCTCTCTACACATTTATGACTGCTGTTGTCATCATTTCAATTTATACAGATATGCTGGTATTCACTTTTGCAATTGCATAGATCAACTACCTATTCACTATATCTATTTCCCTGCAATTAATAATGTTGAATTTGTGTTTGAGACATATTTATTATTTTCTTAGTCTCTTTTAATTTTCCCTGTAATTTTCATCTGTGCATTTTATGCAAAAGTAAAGGATTATAAACTGGAAACAAAATCACAATGAGAAGCTGAAAAATGTGGGTGTAGTTGTTAAAAAATTAAATCACCTTGTTAAAAGAAAAGGTGCAACATTTTTTCCTTAACATTTTGGAAACGACATAGGACAATATTTTCCCTTAAGAAAATATTCCTTCAATATTATAATTGGTACTGTCAAGAAATACATAAAAGTCATCCAAAATTGAGAATGAGCCTATATGTATTTCCAAAGTATCCTCTAAAAGCGTCTAGAATTGATCAAGAAAAATCTGGCACAGTAAGTAACTCTTCAGAAGCTATGAATCTTGAAAAAATATTCTATGTTACAAATAGTTATTAAACTAAAAGCAGTAGGGGTAATATGGTAAGATTTTCATATTGGACATTTAATTTTTAAGAATGCTGTCTTCCTGAAATTCAGTGTGAAAATGTGACAGTGAAACTAAGAATATATTCTCACATGAAATTAGATCACATGAATCTAAAGAAGTACTGTAGTTATCACTCTTAGACCTCTATTTGAAAAATACATTTGGTTTTATTAAAAATAAATTCTCCATTAAACCAGACACAAACTGAAGGGAAGCTGAAAAAAGGTCTAAAATGTTTCTTTAAAATAAAAAATATTTAATTTTTAAGTTGTTCTTCAAGAAAAATAACAAAGAAGGAGAATTTCTGAGCGGAAAGGTTGGAAGAGGTCTTGGAAACTATTCAAGGTGAAATATTAAATAAAACAACAGAGTTAATCAAAAGTAATTTTGCTGACTTTTTTAAGTCAGTCACTGAAAAAAACCCACCAAGGCAGCCTCAGTATGCTAGCAGCAAACACCAGCTGAACTGTAATCAGAATGACAAGCCGAAGGATTATATTACCACTTTTAGTAAAACAAATGGATGATCAAAGTTATAGGTTTGTAAGTGTTTCTTCTGCTGTTCTCAACTGATCCCACTACTGCCTTAAAAATTGACCCTCCCATGGGAGTAAAGGAGGAGCTAAAAGCATTTTAATTTGCAAAGGGATGCATTTGGACGATTGATAAAGATACAGAAAGAAGAAGTAAAAGTGTGGAATTTACAAACAGTTCATTTAAGATGGTGTGTCCTGGTTTGAGACAAATTAGGAGGAAACGTCCTCTGAGAGAAGGCAGGTTTCAGCAGCCCCTCCCCCACCAGGCTCGGAAAGAAATTTCTCGGAGGAAAGTGAAAAAAAACCTGTTTATTTAGCAAGCAGAGTGTGTGCAGGCACCAAAACGAATGAATAATGTTGAATAAGAAAACCTCTCGCTGTGGAGAAGACCTGGGAAGATTCAGAGTCCTTTCTGTGGGTGTGGCTCTGCTCTCTGCAGAGCTGGGGTGCAGCATGGGCCCCTCCGGACCGCAGTGTGGGGCCTCCCGGTGATGGTGTTCCAGACCAGAGCAAACAGTTCCAGGAGAAGAGAAAAAAAACAAAGTCCCAGGAAAAGTTCTTGCCTCAGCTAGCAGGCTAGCTAAAAGCAAAGAATTTTAACTCTCCTGAGAAAAGGAGCTGAGAGCTGGGGAGCTAGAGCAAGCGAGTTATGTGTTTTTGAGCACAGGCCGCTGAAAGAATTCCACTGCCTTCCCCCGCTCTCCCGGAGCTGGCTTTAAAGGCACAGAACTCATAGGGCATAGGGCAGACGATAGAGAATACAGTATCATACAGTCACCCCAGGACATGGTGGAAAAAGTAATTTCTCATAGAAATTTGTTATTCGGGTGGTGAAGAAACACTGCTACTACCAACACGGAATGCTTATTTTGTCCTGATTTGTAACTGAATTAATTAGAGATGTATTTTGCTAGGAATTGTTTAGTGCCATTGTTTTTAATACAAATGCTAATTTATACAATTTGATTCTTTCAGGAGGAAAGTATCAAGAAATATATAATTAGGCAATATGTCTCAAAATGTAACAGTGTAAAAAGCAGTTGCAAAGACACATATCCCCAATACAACAGTCATCTAGTAGTATCACTTAGATATCAGGTTGTCCTTATTGTTTTGTTTTCTCTGATTTGAACCCATATTTCAGTGTCCAATGGGGATGCCCAACAACCATGCTAAGAGTCCTCTTTCTCCATGCCAGGGAACATGTATTCATTTCTATGCAGCTTAAGCATAAAAAAACATAGAGGAGCATTTGAGAAAAGTTCTGGATGAGCTTATTTATTTTGTTTATTTTGAACTAACAGTCAATGCTCACATTCATTTCAGAAAGAGAACTTAATAGTTTATATAAAGAATGAGTAGGATACGGGAAAGAAAGATTGTTTCCCAGTAGCTAGGAGCCTGCTGAGGGTAAAAAGCAAGAATAAACAAACAGGTCAAAAATTCTGGGTCATACTTAATTCTTTATAATGACTTCCATATATTTGTACTGGGAAACTGGAAAAATATTCTGTAATAATGTTATTCTCAGGTGTTTTATCAGGCGTGATTCCTCCAATGCAGCTGGTTAAAAATTTGAAGTCTAAACATTTGATGTTAGAGCCCACAGTATTCAGTAATACCAGATGCTGAACTGGTGACACTGGCAGCATATGTTCTGAGATCCTGCTCATCTAAATGCAGAGTGATTAAGAAGAAAAATATCGATTATGATCAGAGAAGAGACCTGCGTTCAGATCTTCACCCTGTTAGCTTCACACATACCTTTAGAAATGTCAGTCCTGACTGGCAACATAACTTTTTTATTTTTGTCTCAGTCTGTTGTGAAAATAACTGTCAAAAGTTGTTAAAAACATTTTTTTTTCTTTAAGTACATGCTAGGTTATCCTCAGACATAAATATGCCACATACAGTGTTATGCTCATTTGATGACACGCAAGGTCATCAAACAAGGAGATGGTTTCTAATGTTGCACCTATTAAATGCAATAGAGTGATTTTGTATTGTCTAAAAATTCCTTGATGCTTTATCTTTCTCAATGCTTGAAACAAGTTGGGAGCCAGACATTTTTCACTACAGATATCTATTGAGGAAGTACATTATCTCTGGTATAATTTAAAGCAAAAAAACAGGGGGAAAAACAAGCAAAACCAACAAACAAACACACAAAAAAAGCCCCACCACAACCAAACCCACAACCAGAACTTTTAGCTAACCCACCTGATTTTGCCAGAGTCATATCAGGAAGCCTATATATTAATCACTCTGCTACAACATTGTGAGGGCAGTAACTTCCAAGAAAACAACAATAGCAAGCATCGTGGGGAGCACAATTACTTTGTCCAGCACTGACATCAGAGGAGCAAGCAGCTGCCTGAAAGGTTGGTCTTTGTGAGCTAATGAGTTCTTACAACTGAATGAAATTTTGCTCCTGTTTCCACAACTCCGATGTAAAAGAGGAAAGCCATCTTCACTCTGCTATTTGCCTCTACTGGCCTGGACTATTTTTTAACCTTTTCAGTCTGGGCAACTTCATTGGCTAAACTAATTCAAACCTATAAGAAGAAAGAGCCTTTTGGCACTTTCCAGTTTCTAAAAGTTTCAGACACCCTGGTGACAAATGTACTTTTAGAATATATTAAGGAAACATAAAAACCTGAGATATGCTGCATGTTTAAAGTAAATCCATAAAAATTATCTTCCAGAATTCATACCTTGTGGCTCAGTGGTATTAAGGAGAATGTAAATATAGCCTAGCATCTTCTAAAATAATTTTAAAGCACATAATAATGCTAAAAAATAATAAATATACATCTTCATACATATCCTGTTGTCTGTAATAAGGTCAGGTAATAAAATTTAGGAAGAATAAAGGCAATTTAATTATTTCTATAGGTCAGCGAGCAGTTAACATTGGAATCCTGATATAAAACTAGATTTAACACAGATGGGATAGGTTAAATGTTTGAGTATATGTATGCCCAAGATCATAAATAACTGTCAGAGGCTTACAAGAAATACAGTTCTCAAAAGGACCTTTGTAAAACAGGAATGTGAGTCCCATTGAAAATCTCATTTAATTTCAAGGTGTGCTCTCAGGATTTATATTCCATTAAGTATTTACCATATGTGCTTCTCTGAATCAGATGGCTAGAATCCCCATTGAATTGCCAAAGGGAAATGAACACATTTGCTAACCTGTAAATGTCTCTTGTTGACTTGGAAGTCACGCGCTATGTGATCTATGGTTTGGAGGCTGCTGGTGGAATGGACATCGATCCATAACATCAAAATGAAGAAAAAAATAACTTTTCTGTCGGTACCTTTGTCATTTCTGCTGTCAGCTGTTTCGAGACTGTCAAGAGAAAAAGAAAAATAAAGTCATTTCCCTAGACTGTAATGAAGAAAGAGAGGTAACTTTCATCAATTAAAGCTGGCAAAAAACTTTAAACAGAGCCATTTCCACAAGAGAGTACCATGAAAGTTACTGGAAATCTCCTGGGGTTTAATCATCTTCACTCAAATTTAATACCAATAATTAAATCAAAGCAAAGTTAAAATTAATTGCCCAGTTTAAAGTTTCATGTTTTGTCTCTCATATGATATTCACCATGTATTGTATTGTACATTATATTTAACAATATTCTTTTGTAAAATACCATGAAATAGATTTTCAACTTTGAAGGAAATTGTTTCAGCAGTATGAGAACTGATTCCAAGATCAAATTGGTCAGAATTTCCATTCCCAAAAAGATGGACATTTTGTGTCTGTTTGTGAACAGTCTTGAATTACAAAATCCCAGACTAACCCACCAACTTGAAAAATTCTGCTTTCTGGACATCTCCAAGTTTTAATTTTTCTATGGCATTATTATGGTCTTAATTAGGCTCAGCATTCTTTTCTAAATAAGCAATCATAAAACTTGAATTATGCATACAGGCACCATATTCAGAGCATACAGAAACATGCAGATTATAAGGGCCACATCATGGAACAGCATCAGGGAGGTCAACACAGAAGGCTAAAGAATGTGGTTTCAAAGTCATAGGATTTTCCCTTTGTGCTTTTACCATAATACCTATCATACGTTATGCTTTCCATGTCAGGATTCTGCCTAGTAGAAAATCTTTTAATGGAAAGAAAAGACAGTTAAGAGAAGTTTTCATTATATTTGCATATGTCATATTTGTTCTACATTTAGAATGCCTTAGAAATAACAAATTAAAGGATTTTCATGGTCCAAGTCTAAATTTGCATACCTGTCTAGGCTAATTTATTTATCAAAACAGTACAATAAATTCTCACCTAGATTCATTGAGCTTTAATTCTACAATTTATTTCTCTCCAACCTGCTTTCCACAGTTCCAAAACTTTTAAGCTGATTTTTGTCTTTTAATTTAAAAACAACTCTTTCCTTCTGTTACTCCCATATTACCAAAGGGATGTCTTGGGAGCTATGTGCAATAATTTTTTCCTATTAGCCAAGCATGGATCTAAACCTTTTTGAGGAATGTTTGTGATGCTGGCAGTCCTGATGCTAGAGGGGCCCCAGCCAGAGCTCCAGCACCTGATGTTCCTACATTCAGGGCCAAGTTCTCCTGCCACTATTCTCAGTATAATGGGCACAGGTGAAATAGAACGGTATTCAGTACCAGGTTCAGTAGCAGATAACCTATACTGGCACTTCCCTGAGAGCAGTGGGACAACCTTCAGCTGTAGGTTTACAGAAGGTCCAGCAGCATCAGCTGGCTCAGCAAGCTTCCACTAGCTTTGGTGCTCAAACTTAATGTAGGCACACTCCTGGGCTCCAATTGTCCATCTCGAAAAGTTCTTTTCCAATTACAGAAAAAATTCTTCAATTCACCATCACCTCTTCCCCAAGCAAGGGACAAAAAAACATAAAGCAACTGTGGGGCAAGGTGAAAATTCAGTCTAAGCTGCTTCCTTTCCATACTGAGCAGAAGTTCAGATGTGGTGGGTTGAGCTTGCCTGGCCATCAGGTGCCCACCAAGACTCTCTATCACTCTTCTCAGCAGGACGGGAGGGGAGAAAATAAGATGTGGGGGGAAAAAAGAGCTTGTGAGTGGATCAAAAGAAAAGCAGTCTAATACAGAAAAGCAAAAGAAAACAAAAATATTTGTTCTCTACTTCCCATTAGGAGACAATGTTCAGCCACTTCCCAGGAAGGAGCCCCTCAGTACATGTAGCGGTCTCTTCAGAAGGTCTTAATAACTAATGCCCCCTCCTCTTCTCCTTTCTCTTAGATTTCATTGTTGAGCAAACATTGTATGGTATGGGATATCCCTTTGGTCAGCTTGGACCAGCTGCCCTGACTATTTCTCCTCTGAATTTCTTGTCCATGCACAGCCTAATGGCCTTTTGAACAGAAGTGAATTTGGAGAAACAACCTTGATGCTGAGGCATTACCATTCAGCAGCAGCCGAAACACTGCTCTCTTACCAACAACTTTCTGGCTACAAGAACAAAGAACAGCACCATAAATACTACTGTGGGGAAAAGTAACTCCATCCCAGACAGACCCAGTGCAGCAGGGAAGAAATGTCTGCATGTGTTGTTAGTCACTTTGCCCATTCAAATCTGACCTAGTTGGGTTTTTTTAAAGACTGTGGATCCTGTATCTGTACTCACAGAAACATTTGTGTGTGAGGAATTTGCTAAGACTGTATGCAGAGCTACAAGAGATCTTTGTTTTCCTCTGGGACACAATTACTCACTTCTGTCACCACAGTTAATGTTAACTCTGTTACTAACTTTACCAGGCCTATTAGCAGCACCTGTCAAGTTTTTCTGCTTCAGTTCATGATGGGTAGGATAGTAAGAAGTGAGCCCAGAGCATCTTGAGTAGTGTGATAATAAGGGATATTATTCCAGACTGTAACATCCTACAAGACTGCACAACATCTAACTAAAGTTCCCCAGCCTTTACCCTCCTCCCTGCTCCCCACACAACAGGCTAAGGCTGAGAGGCTCAGGTCACCTTGCTGTGAAATTGGGTCATGGTGTGCAGAGAGGACTTTACACTGCATAAAGATACAGAATTCTCTCTTCTCAGTGCATTACATAGGACAAAAAAAAACAACTTTGCCCAATGGGAAACAAAGATTGCACACATACATGAGTAACTTACCTGTTCACTAATTGAGCTGTCATCCCTGGATACAGCTAGAGCTGAGATATGGGCCAAGCCATTTGCCATGCAACACCTGTGCTCCATTCCTTTTCTAAGATAGCAACTTTCACCACCATTAAGCTGTCTTTAAAATGTCTCATAACATGTGCTCTCTGAGCTGCAGAATAGAACCTTATGCACCAGTACTGTGTTTCTTTCATTAGTAGCCATAATCTGATTTCCTCTTCTTGTGAGGAGTCAGGCTGTGACAAATCGTTGGACAACAGGCCTACTATGAGATACAGTTTGCATTGTTAGCAGTTTTCACAGAAGAGGAAAATAGAAAAAATACATTTTGCTGAAACTTCTCTTTTGCGTGGCATTAGTAGGGGTAGAGAAGCACATTTTCAATAAATATTCAGTGAATACCATAAAAGATCATATGTTTCTATTTCCCTTGACTAGAATATTTTACAGTTTTTCTGTACAGCTACTGTATAAGGTAGCTTTAATTCTAGCTACCAGCTAATCTATGCTTCAGTGCATTATAGACAACCCAGTCTCCTCCCAAACCTCATCCAGAGACAGATTATTATTTCAGAAGAATCCCTGATTTATTTAGTGTTGCAATTACATATTTAATCTGGTTTATAATATTTTCTGTAGAGAGATGTTTTACTCACTGTGGTCGTAAAATGTAAGGGGGTCTATGATTAAATATGAAAAATTTATATAATGTACCATATGCTCTTTATGGAGTAAAGGGAGGGTTAGGAGGGTTGGCCCAAACCTGAATTTATGAAATAAATAAGGATCATTTTCAGCCTTAGCATACATTCTGATTTAAGCACATTTCTAGGGCCAACAATCAGGGAGAAGGGCCTGAAGCAGGAGATATTGTCTCATAGAGAAGAAAGAAAAACATAGTTAGTTATGGTGAATAATGTAAGAATATACAAATTGACTTCCTAGACTATATGAAAGGTCTCTCTGGTTCATATTCCATCTTAGACAGTGGATAAATCAGTGAAATTATTTGCTTGGAAGCAAAAGATTCAGAGTGATGGAATAACAAGAATGATAAAACAAGGCAAAGAGGCACCCACCTCAAGTGTAGGTACACAAATGGGAAGGAGCAGCTGAAGCACCACATATGGTCAGAAAATTGTGACGTTGCAGGAATAACAAAATTGTGATGGGATAGCTCTCAGGGGAGAAGGGAGGTATCCTTCTGTGAAGCAGCAGCTCAGATGGGGGGATGGGCAACAGGCTGGACAAGAATTTGAAGGTCAGAATCAGAGAATAAGTCAGTGAAGGTGTCTTCACAGTGGGACTGTGCTGCAGACCACATAGTACAGCTGAGAAAGTGGACAATGCTTCTCATCAAAAAAAAAAAAAATCTTTAAGCAACTCAAAGAAGTCTACAGATCATAGACTATTCCTTAGTAGAGGACTTTAACCTCACTGACACCCACTGAAAGACTAAACATCAGTATACAAGCAATCCAGGGAATTTCTGGATGGTAAGAATAGCTCCTTGATACAGACACTAGGTGGCCCAGCCAGAGTTGTAAACGGCTGCATTTGTTATTTAGTGTACTAGTTTGAAAGCAAACTAGCAAGAGACTCCAAGTCAGAAATACAATTTCATAGAAAAAATAAAATAAATGCAATAGTACAAAAACCAACCCACTGACAGAGTCAGAACACAACCTAACACCCTGATGGTCAGGTGGTTGACAGCAGTCTAACTAAATGGTGGCTGCAGTCCTCCTGGAGTGATGGTTCTGTTGAAGTAGTGATTCTGTAGAAGGGTCTGGTCTTCCTCGCAAGGTCCAGTGGCAGCGTAGAAGGATCTGATCTTCCTCTGGGAATCCAGTGGAAAAGGCCATCTATGGTGTTCCAAACCCCAGACTATATCCACATGGGAATGCTTGGTTCTTCCCCCTGGGTGGAGCATCTCACAATGGGATGATGTAATTCTGTGAGTCGTGTGGTGGATCCTTGATTGCCCATTAAACAGAGATAGCTCCCGGAGGGAGTTATCAAGGATGAGTCATGGTAGGGGATAATGAGCACAGCCCCACCTGTTTCAACAGCTTGTGAAGATGATAATAGAATACATACTTTTGGTTACATCTTATATTGTAACCTAGGACATTCAGAAATGAGGAAAAAGTGGTTAAGGATGTGACTCTAAATGGCAGCCTTGTCTATAGGGACCATGAAAGGAAGCTAAAGATTATGTGGGAGTAAGGAAGGCAACTGCCAGAGCATAGACTCTGGTTTTCAGAAGAGCTGATTTTGGGTTATCAAAGAGCTGGTAAGTGGGATCATTTGGAATGAAAACTTCAGAAATAAAAACTTTGGAACAAAGAAGATTTGGGGTTGTTTCTGAAAGGAGCAGGTCATACAGTGACAGCAGGCACAGATAAAGTTGTGACCAACCAACAAACTCCTAAACCTGAATCAGTCTCAGAGGAGATACATACAGGTGATGTGTTTGTGAAGCTCAAGGGAGAATGTAGGGAGCTACCACAGCTGCTGCAAAGATAGTTTAACTTAACACAAAGAGGACTAGACTTTGTTTTAGGTAAATAGTTTAGATAAATCAGCTGAGTGATCAGCTGTTTATTTACATGGCTTTTCCAGTGTTAGCAGTTTCCCAGGGTTAATTAAGAGTTTGAAAGTTTTCTCATGTTAGACAGATCAGCAAGTGGGAAGTGTAGATGTGGCTCAGTCCAAGATGGAGTATAAAAGTTGAACACCAACTAAATGAACTTTGAAGAGAGCAACAGAGTAGTGCTGGCTTCAAGCTACATATTCCTTCCTGGTAACAGAGAAAAAAGCATTGCGGTGGTGTGCATATACAGACAAGCAATGGGAATCACATTTGCATCATGTTCCAAGTATATATTGCAAGTGCTATATTCTGCACAGTGTAGTGTATTGCAATTCCATTTTAGTACATTGCTGTGTTACTCTGCCAAATCAAATCCCTTGCAATTTATTTAAATAAGTAGGTGTGTTATCAAATATTACATCCTTATATCAAATATCTCAATGAACCCAGAGAATACTGGACTCTTAGAAAGGTCCTCAATGGCATATTTACCTTAGCTTTCATTGATGTCTCCCAGGCCTCTCTGCTTAGCAAAAGGGTTTAAGAAGTTCAAGGAGAAAATTGCTAAACTGGAATGAGTTCAGCCAGGAGGTTCACAAAGATGATGAGGGACTGAGCACTTGCTCTGTGTGAAGATGCTGAGAGAGCTGGGCTTGTTCAGTCTGGAGAAGAGATGGCTTTGAAGGAGCCCAGCTGCAGCCCCCTGTGCCTATGGGGAGGGTGTTGAGGAGATGGAGACAAGTTCTTTGCATTATTGCATGGTGGGAGGATAAGAGGCCAAGGTTGTAAATCAAAACAAGAGAGGTTGAGAACAAATATGAGGAAAAACCTTTTCACCATAAGGGCAGCCAAGCAGTAGAGCAAGTTGAGCAGACAGGTTGTGCTACCTCTATCCTTGGAGGTTTCTCAAAGTGCTCAACAACCAGGTTTGGTCCCATAGCTGGCCCTGCTGTGAGCAGGAGGTTGGGGAGAGGCCTTTTCACACTGGGGAGAAGCCTTTTCACACTGGCCTGGGGTCCTTTTCACACTGAATGAATCTGTGATTCTCTTCAGTAGGCATACATGACATAGTGAGAAAATAAAGCATGATACTAGACACTCCGTGTTTCTAGAAACCTGAAGGAGTGTCCTGAGCCAGCAACTGAGTTTCTATTTTACGGTTAATAATCTTTCTTCCATGAATTAGTCTAATTAGGTTATAACTTCTGCCTTAAGACTGTCAAGACTATTCTGTGGCAATAGCATCAATGGTGCTTGCAGTAACTTGTTTGCAACACATTGTCCATCAACTTACTCAAGACCCCTTTTGTATTATTAGAAACTGTAATTAATTGTTCCTTATTCCTATTCTCAATCTCATTTGTGATTTCTTTCGTGATTTTTTTTTCTTTTTTCTACTCTCAGTCACCTCAAAGTTGAAGAATCTCGATCAGTTCAATAGCTTTGAACATAACTGGTGATTCTCTGAACCACAGCTTAGCTTTACCAGACCGTTTTGAAAAGATGCTGATGAGGACAACCAGACCTACCCGTAGTGCTCAGCATTCGGGTGCGCCATAAATGTACACAACAACATAATAATGTTTCCTCATTTATTCTCTGTCCTTTATTAATAATTTCTAGCTTGCTTATTTGTTTGGTACAGAACACTATGTTGCTGTGGGATGTTTTCATACAATTATCCATAAAAACAATTTCTCCTCTGAGTGGTGATAGCTAATTCAGAAGCCATCACTGTGTATACATACTTAGGCTTGTTTTTCTCCAGGTGCATTACTTTGTATTCATCAACACTGGATTTCACCCACCACTTTATCACCCAGCCACTCAGTAATATCATGAGACTCTTTCCTAATTCTCTTCATCTGGCTGTGAATTTTAATACCTGGAAAAATGTTATCAGGATAACTCATTGTGTATCTGCTTTTCCAGACAAATGAGTATACTGAATGACAAGGTCCCAATTTAGTACACCATTGTATTTCACTTGTAACTCCCAATCCCAGCTGCTCCTTTAATTTCCTTTTAACAGTTTCCCCCAAAATTCTAGCATCTCTTTGTGAAGCCTGAATTCTTACAGAAGTTACAAGACAATTTTTGCTCCTAGAAAAAAGTTACGTTTCCAGTCATGGTTGTCACCATCACAATGGCTCTTAGAAAGGATCTCACAAAGCCAGTTTGTTTAACAGCACTTGTTTACTTTTGCCATTGCATCAGTCTTTCTTCCTCTGCCATTTATCAATCAATTTTGCCCTGTTGTTAGGGTGTTCTCTAGAGGGTGCTTCTCCCATCAATTTTCAGATTCTTTTTATTCTCGTACCATTTTAGCCCCATCTTACTTTTAGACTTCTGGTATTTATCTAGACATCTAGACATCTTACTCTGTTTTCCTATCTTTATATGCCTTGTTTACAAAGGCCTTTATTTTTTGAGACTGAACTTTGACTATATTTTGCCTGAATTTTATTCACACCTGCCACAGATGTGGCAGGTGAGAGGTATAGAGTTATTATAAACCATAGGATACTGCAAGCATGCTTCCATGTGCAGCTGGGGGTATCACACTTCTTGAAAGATAACTCCTGCCAGCTCTTTCCTTTCTCTGCTCCCTGAAAGTCTGTCTCTGCATTGCTAATTCCTTGGACTTGTCTTACCAGTGCAAATGACTTCATAACACACAAAATAAAATATAAATAACGCAAACGATTTATCGAAGAATTTTTAAATTCTAGGGCTAATTCAGCTACCTGTAGGCAATGGACTGGACTGGAATTGCACAAATTGAAAACTGCCTCATCTGTTAAAATATAGCACTATATTGCAGTATGCCTGATTTTCTACCTCAAGATTGCACTAAAATCTTCCTATATATAAAATCACTTTATGTTATCATTTTCATACCCATTGAAGAGTCAAACTGTGAAAGGCACCCGGACTTTTCTCTTTTGCTCTGGGGAAAACGATATATAAAAGATAAAATGACCCTTAGAGCATGACAGGAACTATCTTTATCTTCACCAATCAGGGATCTTACTGACCTTTAGGAAGAGCAAAATTAGATTATTCTCTACTGAGAGAAAAATAATATTCATTCTATGGCAATCCAAACAACCAGCTTTCATCTGCAGCAGATTTAGAATTCTTGCCCCTATGTTGAATTAAATAGAATTCGTAAAACAAATGTTTAGAATGGAAACCATCACTTATAATCGTATTTGGGAATACTGACTGCATTCAGGCCCAATCTTTTGGGGCTAAAAATGACCATGAAACAGGCAGCTCCATGCTTAATAACATATCCTGTCCCCAAACAGATACTTCCTTCAGCTGCTATTAAAGACAAAGTATTTACAAGAAAGAGATACTGTCTCAGAGCACAAAATATTTTACGTATTGTAAAATAAGACTAAAATGACATACTAGAAACATTGTTATAATGTGGGAAAATCTCATGAAACTAAATGAAACAGGGAAAATAATTTCCATAAAATCTTGTTATATTTTCTCTCCTGGAAGCTCAATTTTTTTCATGAAAATATATGAAAAATATTCAGGAAAAATAAGGCAGGTAATCTGCAATTTAGAAGTGTTTATGAAGTGCAGTTTGTAAAATGTTCCTGAAGATAAATTAAAAGCTCAGCTCTGGAGTCAAAAGATATTTTTTTTTCCATGGAGAGGAAGAATAATAATTGTTATTATGGCAGTGTAATATCTCAAATTAGATTTACTTCACTGATGCTTCAGTTTTGATCAGCAATTACTCTGTTTAAAAAGAAGTACAAACAACAGAAAGTAAATTATAATCCACCCTTTAGAGAATAAATGTATTTGATGGAAGGTTTTCAAATATACATAACAGAAAATAATCTCTGTTAAGTAACTAGCATTGTAAAAGCCCCCAGTTGCTTTCTCAAATGTTATCCATAGAGAACCAGAAAACTTCCATGTAGAAACTGGTTACAAAAATGTTGTTTCTAAAATCTGTATGGCAAGAACAGTCTTCAGTTATACAGGACACAAGCTGCCTTCCTGTGGTATGATTGGCACAAAGCTAAGCTACACTTTCAGAAAGGAGCTCAGAGACAAATTATTTTAAGAATTGGTTATATTGCTTTAAGCAGTCAATAATAATTACATCACAATTGCATTATATACTGTGTTTTGAGACTATAATGTGTAATCTAATCTAATCTGTTAAATTATTTTTTCCCATCAAGATCTTAGTATTGGATATTCTTGTGACTGTGCTTCGATATGAATAAAATCACTCCATATAGGAATTATTAACATTAGTGATAACAATAACGTAAAACATTCCATTTTAACAATGAGGAATAATTAGGGGAGATTAAATTTCTGTAATGTGGGAGTCCAGAGTGCGGG
>VXAZ01007737.1:2215-15871 GCA_013399875.1 Gymnorhina tibicen
GGTGTTGGAGAGCTTGGGGGACCGTCTGGAGTCCAAAGCTTCTGAGCCAGGGAGGGCAGCCAGGCAGAAGGAGCAGCCTGTGGATGGAGGAGCCACCCGAGCAAACAAATCCAAGGAAGCTGAAACAGCTTCCTCAGACAGAGCACGTTTACAAGCTTGCCTTGACAATCTCACCAGACAAGTTGTTAAGAATGTTCGCTGCCTCTTGAAATCCATGGTAGCTTCTCAGTTTGAAGGAGACTCCATCTGCGAGTACACCGAAATCCTGGAGCTTCCCAATGGTAAGGTCTCCAACAGACAGATGCAGCCAGGATTCCCACGAGCTTCCAAACAGCAAAGCCAGGAATCAAGCACAGGAGTAAAGCTGCCTGCCTTAGGACCACAGCTTCAGGCAGAAGGGACTGGCTATGTCAAAACCACAGAGTCTGAGGATCCTGCAATGGTGAAGGAGAGCTTGGTGAGAGAAGGGAATCCAGCAACCTCAGGCAACACTTCGGATATAAGGACCATGGTAAATCGGATTGTTCAGACTCTATTGGACCGGATTGGTCAGCATGGGCCTGCATCAACCCCCAAAGAGAATTTTCAAGGACCTGTCCCAAACCCAGACACATCCCAAGGCGGAGAGGAGAGCTGTGCTGCTGAGGACACTCTCCCCTCCCTGGACCCACACTTTTCCCTACAGCCCGTCCCTCCGTCAGATCCAAAGCCCCCTGCCCAGGCCAGACCATGGCGGAGATCAGTGTATCCAAAGCTCATGTGAGGTGAGCAAGGCATGTGGCAGAGGAGCTGAAGGGCCCCTAGACAGCAATCACAGACCTCACACCCTTGTTCTGTCAATAAAAAATTTACTCTTAAGGCCTTGCTTATGCTTCCTCCAAGCCGGGCCAAACTGCATCTGTGCATTTTCCCTCCTGTAACCATTCTCTTCGCTTCTACAGCCTCAGCCATGCTGCAATCCAATTTTACCGGGAATCTGAGCTAGGGAGATAAGGAGTAACCAGCGTTTTTGTCTTGTACAGCAAGCTTTGCTGTCAGGCGAGTGGAGGGACGCGTCCCATTCTAGGCAGCCTGGCTTTCACCTTGTGTGAACAACAATGGTGTCTTTGCCTTGCGATCCTTTTTGCAGGGCCCTTTCTCCTCAGACCGAGCTGCCCCAGAAGCTCTGCACAATCTCTGCACGAGCACTCGCTGTCGCTGTGCTGGGGATGGACAGCAGCGTCTCCATCTGGGCACTGCTCTGCCACGTGGCCTTCGGGTCTCGCCTGCCCGGAGGAAGGAGGCAGGGAAAAGGTGGAGGCCCGAATGCTGTTCTGAGTTTTCTCCTTTTTTTTACGCCCTGTCCCGGATTGGAATGGCCAACCCACATCCCCTTGGGGCAGGGTAATGCCGCTGGCAGCAGTGGTGGTCTGTGAGCGAGGGCTGGCCTGGCACGGCGGGTGGAGCGGCGCCGCTGCAGGGGGGTTAAACGGGCTGGAGGCCGGGGTGCCCGAGCACAGCTGCCATCAAGGGCCTGTCCTTTCCCCAGGTGATGAGATGAGGAGCAGCTGGGGACCTAAGGAAGGCAGCGGCTCCTGCTGCTTCCCCCACGGCTCGGGCCGGGCCTGTCCCACGGGAAGGGCCTGGAGCCCGCCCGGCAGCCCCAGCCCGTGCCCGGCAGGGCTCGTTCCGTCTCCTGCCTCAGGCTGCGGGCGGCAGCTCCGGGGGAGTCGCGGCAGCCCCGGCCCTGCCGCAGCCCCAGAGCGGAGGGGCCGAGGCGCCTCTGCGGGCGCTGCTCCCCACCGGGGCTGGGCAGGGCCTCGCGCGGGTCCCGCTCCTGCCGAGGCTGCCTCGCCTCGTCCCTGGCTGCAGCCCGGGGTCCCTCGGGGCACACAGGTTCTGCATTTACCTCATCAGTGTGCGTGAATATCTAAAGATGGGGTGCCAAGAGGCTGGAGCCAGGCCCTGCTCAGCGGTGCCCAGCAATGGGACAAGAGACAAGGAGCAGAAACCCTTAAGCAAGCAGTTCCACCTGAACATGAGGAAGAAATTCTTTCCTGTGCACAGACTGAGCAGAGAAACAGATTGCCCTGAGAGGGTGTGGAGTCTCCCTCACTTGAGATATTCCAGAACTGTCTGGACACAGTCCTGTGCCACATGCTCTGGGATGACTCCTGTTGAGCAGAAGGTTGGACTTGTGAGAGATGAGGTGATATTTTGCTGAAGCCAAAGGGTTATTAAGTTAAAAAATGAAAGTTGTTGGTTCTATGTGTTGTTGTTTGTGATTTGAATTTGTTGTGGTTGGTTTGTTGGGTGTTGCTGTGAGCTGGGAGAGGGGTGGAGTTGAAACCTGACCAAAAAGGAAGTAGCATGAGACGGAAGGAGACAGAAAAGTAGGCAATCAGGCGAGAATGTAAGTTCCCGAGTACCCATCCAATGGGAAAGGGCATAAAATGGAGCCATTTTGTTGGAGTGGGTGTGTGTTCGGCCCTCGAGGGAGAGAGACACACTCAGCTCAGGTGAACCATTACTAATAAACAGTTTTGTTTTGCTTCAACAACTTTGTCCGCCTTTAATTGTACTAAAAGTTAGTTCATTTCTAACAGACCAGATGAGCCACTGTGGTCCTTTCCAGCCTGAGATCCATCCTGGGATTCTGTGGGAGCAGGAGCACGGTGGTATCATCAGCCCCTCATCCCAGCCTGGGGAGCTGTGTGACCATGAGGCCGGTGTGTGGCTGCTGGCCGTGCCCTGGAGGTGTTACAGGGAAGATGGTGCCAAGCAAGCAAGATCAAGCATAAGAAATACTTGCTAAGTTTGCACAGTTTTATTGCAACTTTACTGCTTTCAGGCAATTTAATGTGGTTTGTTCTGTGAAAAATACACAGTCACTGATAAAACTGAATGAGGAAATCAAAGCAAAACTATTTATTAATACAAACAGGTCAGCTGAGCTGGGTGTGTCTCACTGAGGAGGCACACCTCCCTCTAAGATGCACTCACTTTTATGCCCTTCCCCAGCCAGTGGGGGGTCCCTGTCCCCTTTCCCATTGGCTGGGTACTCAATAACACATTCTTTCCAACAGCCTACTGCACTCAAACCAACACCTCCTTTCCTCTCCCCTTTCTCTCTCTAGTGACAAGCATTGGTTCACTCCCCTTTTCCTCCTGCCCCATGCTCAAGAGGCCTAGCCCCATGCTAGCTACGTATTTGCCTATGTGACATAAGTGTACATTCTTATGGCTGAAACAATGGCTGAAGCAAAACATTATTTTATCTCTCACAGTTCTAAGAACAGACTCAATGTCTTGGGGTGATTTTATGCTGGGCGATCGGNCCGTCTCCTGCCTCAGGCTGCGGGCGGCAGCTCCGGGGGAGTCGCGGCAGCCCCGGCCCTGCCGCAGCCCCAGAGCGGAGGGGCCGAGGCGCCTCTGCGGGCGCTGCTCCCCACCGGGGCTGGGCAGGGCCTCGCGCGGGTCCCGCTCCTGCCGAGGCTGCCTCGCCTCGTCCCTGGCTGCAGCCCGGGGTCCCTCGGGGCACACAGGTTCTGCATTTACCTCATCAGTGTGCGTGAATATCTAAAGATGGGGTGCCAAGAGGCTGGAGCCAGGCCCTGCTCAGCGGTGCCCAGCAATGGGACAAGAGACAAGGAGCAGAAACCCTTAAGCAAGCAGTTCCACCTGAACATGAGGAAGAAATTCTTTCCTGTGCACAGACTGAGCAGAGAAACAGATTGCCCTGAGAGGGTGTGGAGTCTCCCTCACTTGAGATATTCCAGAACTGTCTGGACACAGTCCTGTGCCACATGCTCTGGGATGACTCCTGTTGAGCAGAAGGTTGGACTTGTGAGAGATGAGGTGATATTTTGCTGAAGCCAAAGGGTTATTAAGTTAAAAAATGAAAGTTGTTGGTTCTATGTGTTGTTGTTTGTGATTTGAATTTGTTGTGGTTGGTTTGTTGGGTGTTGCTGTGAGCTGGGAGAGGGGTGGAGTTGAAACCTGACCAAAAAGGAAGTAGCATGAGACGGAAGGAGACAGAAAAGTAGGCAATCAGGCGAGAATGTAAGTTCCCGAGTACCCATCCAATGGGAAAGGGCATAAAATGGAGCCATTTTGTTGGAGTGGGTGTGTGTTCGGCCCTCGAGGGAGAGAGACACACTCAGCTCAGGTGAACCATTACTAATAAACAGTTTTGTTTTGCTTCAACAACTTTGTCCGCCTTTAATTGTACTAAAAGTTAGTTCATTTCTAACAGACCAGATGAGCCACTGTGGTCCTTTCCAGCCTGAGATCCATCCTGGGATTCTGTGGGAGCAGGAGCACGGTGGTATCATCAGCCCCTCATCCCAGCCTGGGGAGCTGTGTGACCATGAGGCCGGTGTGTGGCTGCTGGCCGTGCCCTGGAGGTGTTACAGGGAAGATGGTGCCAAGCAAGCAAGATCAAGCATAAGAAATACTTGCTAAGTTTGCACAGTTTTATTGCAACTTTACTGCTTTCAGGCAATTTAATGTGGTTTGTTCTGTGAAAAATACACAGTCACTGATAAAACTGAATGAGGAAATCAAAGCAAAACTATTTATTAATACAAACAGGTCAGCTGAGCTGGGTGTGTCTCACTGAGGAGGCACACCTCCCTCTAAGATGCACTCACTTTTATGCCCTTCCCCAGCCAGTGGGGGGTCCCTGTCCCCTTTCCCATTGGCTGGGTACTCAATAACACATTCTTTCCAACAGCCTACTGCACTCAAACCAACACCTCCTTTCCTCTCCCCTTTCTCTCTCTAGTGACAAGCATTGGTTCACTCCCCTTTTCCTCCTGCCCCATGCTCAAGAGGCCTAGCCCCATGCTAGCTACGTATTTGCCTATGTGACATAAGTGTACATTCTTATGGCTGAAACAATGGCTGAAGCAAAACATTATTTTATCTCTCACAGTTCTAAGAACAGACTCAATGTCTTGGGGTGATTTTATGCTGGGCGATCGGTTTTGGTGGTGTATACTCACTTATACAGGCAGGTTGCTGTTGTTCAAGTTCTCTTGCTCATGTCTTCAAAGTCACCTTTAGATTGGAGTTTCTTAGCACACAGCACACCCTGCACACTTTAAATCAGAGCAGAATCATATTTGTATCCATGAATTTGAGCAAGACCTGTTGGCCATACTTGAGAAGGACTCAATCTTGAGAAAGACTGCGATCTCTATGATAAATAGAAATGTGAGTCTCTGTTATAAATGAATTGTTAGGAGTTGGCTTTCGCTGTATGTTCTGTGAATTGTGAGTTATATTGTGAGGTGTATTATGAATTGGGATGCTGAATATTATGATATTTTTCTAGGGAAATATCAAAAGAATAGTATATGTTAAAGGGTTTAATGTTGTTGGGGTGGTCAGGTTGGTTGGTTTTGTGGGGGTTGGGTGATTTGTATGTTGCAATGTCGGTTCTGTAGGGTTTGCAAAGGACGAGCTGTTGCCAGCCAGACTTCGAAGACACCACCATGAGTGGCTCCAACCAATGAGGAACCTGAACGCCAGACCAACAGAAAAGTGCAGGCTTCCAGAAGATTGACAAGGGGGCGAACTATGCAAAATCATAAATAAATATGCATTTGGCTGATGCAATCACAGGAATAAAAGGCAGGGCCACCATTTTGTGGGTGAGCCTCTGGCACCCAGCCACACTCCCAGCGCTGTCCCCTTTTGCTTTGCTGATATTTATTGAGTTCTCAATAAATTTTAATAACTCATTTCCATATCAGATCTGGGTCCTTTATAAGAGTCTCTTTAATACCAAACTCATAAATTGTTTCAATATTGAGGTAAATAGAAGGAAATAGATTTGACAAGCAGTTCTACCAGTCTTTCAGGCCCTGTTTTTATTATATTTGTACTAAAACTTTGAAGTTTCAAAATTTGGCTTCTATTGGGGTCTATTATTATCTGTAAGACTGAAACAATAAAGTTCATCCAAATCTTCCCCCCTGTGGCTGACCTGGAGCAATGTCCAGCTGTTCCATTTTCCAAGACTGCTTCCCGGTTAAAATGTTGTCCCTCTTAGAGTAATGCAATCCAAGTGGGGGTGGCAGTCAGAGGTTTTTGGAGTGTACAGGCCACCTGTATCACTTGGAGGTTGGCACCTTTGGCTAAGTGCAGGGACTCCCACTAATGAAAGGCTCAATACATCTACAAGGGAAAGGACAAAAGGATGAAAGGCTTTAACTGGAATTATTTACTACACAATAGAACTGCTAATATAGTGCTCTTCTTATTAAACCAGTTATATCAGAGCTATCTTTTTGTGATAGATGAATGTTTTGGGATTGGCTTTCGCAGATTATATGTTGTGTATTTTGGAGACTGTTTCATTGTAAAGTTATGTTTGTAATTAGTTGATGATGTTTAATTGTTGGTGTAAATTACAGATTGTTGTAATACTTGTTGTAAGGGTTTGTACTAATAAAATGGCCGATGGGCAGCAAGGGCAGGGGGGAACTAAAACTTTCTTGGAAGGTTCTAAGAGGTGGCAATCAAACTGCGGCCAGTCCCTGTCTGAGAACTGAACATGCTCCAAGTAGGCTATAACTGAGCATACTCCAAAGAGAACAACAACTGGGCATGCTCTAAGTGAGCAGTCCTGGGGAGGAGCCAGGGTGATCAAACTGAGCATGCTCTAAGTGGGCAGACTAGGGGAGGAGCCAGGTTGATCAGCCCCCTGATTGGTAGAAAGTATCCATGTGCTTTTGAGTGACAACCAAGATCTATAAAAGGCATGACACCAGCCTCATACCTTTGTGCCTCTGGCCTCCAGTGAGGACAATACACCCACTGTTGTAAAAACTCTTTTGAAATTTGATCAACTTTGTCCCTCAAATAAATTTTATTTCTTTCATAAATGTGAACTTGTTTTTCACATTTTCAAATAGAGAGTGATGTTACTCATTCATTCCAATGACCATGGGCAATCTCTTCCACTCAGCCTTAAGGGGTATCCTTGAGGGATGTCCCCTCCCAAGGGAAGGGAGGTAGGCAAGAAATCCCTGCTGTGAAAATGTGGGATTGGTCTGTTACAGTATAAAGCAATTGACTGTCAGACATGATTTTAGTCCAGGTGTTGTCATGCCTGCTCAGCAAAGTATTGCTGAAAAAGATGTTATCAGCTCTTTTATTTCTTCTACTTGACACTCGTGACTCTCCCTTCTCTCTCAGCCAGCAGGCTCCTGCTGATGCTAGCCTTGGTCAGGAAGCACCCATTTATAATTCTGTGCTACTTCAGGTCTAATTCCAGGTACTTGGTCTGAGCACCTTTCTGCACTAAAACCAGCAGAGCCTCCTTGCTCAGTCCATCCCTGATAATTTGTAAGTAAGACAGAGTTCGAGCTGCTCTAGCCCAGTTTAAGCAGAGCATCCTGCTACACCCACCCCATGAGAGCAGACAGTCTTTGCCTCACAGAGTGGTCATGCAGGTACCTTTTGTCTCTCTGCTATGGAAGTGCCCACAGTGTATGTAAAGAGTATGGGCAAATGTGTTGAGAAACACCAGTCTGCTATGTTTTGTCATTTACCTTAACTCACATGACTTAAAAGGTGTTAGTTCTTACATCAAAATGTTAAAACTTAGCAATATCTATGAAATAAAACACAGCATCCGGTTTTGGCAAAACAAACACATTGCTTTTCTGTCCTTCAACCTTTGTATTTCTGGACAAGTTCACTTTCTTGATTGCTGCATTAGGTACCACACTCTTATATACACTGCAGTTATTAACACAAACGCAATCCCAGCTAGCGCCAGTATCACAACTGCAGGATGTAGCCTGAGGTTGAAAAAGCCTGTGGCAGTTGGGGACCACCTAAGCAAGTTTTCCCACCAGTGATTCTCTCCATTCCTCTTCATTTGTTCTAGGATATGATGTGCCTTTTCCATATTGTGATGGACACTGATCAGTGTCTTCTGACTTTTCTTTTTCAGCTGCTGTAGCAGTTCGTGCAGGCCAGGATGTTCCAGTTTTTTGACCAGGATAATGCCCATTACAACTGGTGTTGGAGAAAAGTTGATGAGTAGGTTCTGCAACACAGCTTCTGGTAGGTGAAATCACATCCTGCTATGTTAGTAAATTTACAAATACCTACTTTTGAGTGGTTGGCAAGCTGGATGTGTTATCTACTGTTCAGTTGTCGCAGGGGGTTCTGAAACAAAAATATCCTTGTCCTATCTATAGCAGGAGGGATTCAGGATCGTTGTTGGAGTACGTTTCAATGTGACAGACCCTTTGTTCTGGGCTTTCAGAGGGTTACTTTCACATATAAATCCCTCTCCCACCATGCAAGCATCTACATCAACTGTTTGCCATGTGTGTGATTTTTTCTTAAAGCCCATGCATTGTCCCAAATTACCTTTCAAATTTCAATGGGTAAAAATTCATTTTCTCCTTCTCTGATTATCACAGTGGTGGCAGACTGTAGCCATGACTGAGCTCGGACACAGTTAGTGCTGGAGACATAGTGCTTGGAGCAGTTCCCAAAGCATCAGCCAGTCACCGGTGATTAGCACCCTGCTGTTTTCCTGAGACAAAAAAGAGAGTTGAAGCAGACCATGGAGCATTTCCTGAAGTGCATCAGGAGGACTTTAAAAGTTGCTCTGTAGTACTCAAATCACTAATGTCTGTGCCTAATTTATTAGCCAGGGTTTCAAGATCAGTGGTGTTTAATAACCCCTTCCAGGTTCTTAATGTACCAGTTACATCCCTTCTAAGGTGAGGTTGTGTCCTCTCATTCTGCCAGGAACACCCTCTAGGAGAAGAGGTACCTCTGAAAAGTAAACATTTTGGACTGGTAGCTGTCACCTCGGTTTGCACAGACATTTCTACTCTCTTTAAGGACCAAGTGGTATTAGACAATATTTGTTGTTGTCCAACCAGTTTGACTACCGAAAGTCCAACCAGTGAGATGTTTGGGGGCAATTTTACAGTGTTTTTGATAGTTATTTATTTTAGATAGTTAGTTTAGACAGCTGATTTAGATAGGGATATGCTAGGCACCCTCACAGAGTCCAGGACTCACTCACAAGGTCACAAGGTGTTTTTAAGTGGTTTAATAATTTTTGATTTACAGTGGTTTAGGTTCAGGGTGAGACCAGTGATGTTCCGTGTTTTGTGTTTCTGTTTTGGTTGTGTTTTCCGTAGGCTTCTGAAGGACTTCTGCCTGATCCAGGACCATCTATCAGTTGCAGACAAGGGCATCCTTGTAGACAGTTACAGATTGGCCATGAGACCTGTTGTGCTCGCAGGCCCACACTTAGGGTAGCCACTGAGGCATTTGAAGGATACTGCTATCCATGGCAGTGTTTCAGGTGTTACCATCAGTATGATGACCAATAGCAGTCATTGACCTCTAAAATAAACTAAGGTGTCTTGGCAGATGCAGCAGAGAGATTGGTTCATTTTCAGAAATTAGAACATAGGCAGTATCCATCTGCAACTGATTCTGTGGTGGTGGCCATTAGGGTCAGTAGCCACCCGGGAGAGTGGTTCTTGGACAGCTATTAGAGTCATAGGTACAATCAGAATTTGGGGTAATTTGACCATGACTGGCTGGCCCACCTTCAGATTGTCCTGACAGGATTCAGTTTTATTCTTTGGATCTGATTTGAAAGACTTGGAGCTCAGGAAACCCCGAGATACAGGCCTGCCCATCTGTCCCTATTGTTGTTTATCTGATACAGGGGTAACCTTTCATCCCTTCCAGATTTGTGTGCTTTCAGACAATATTTTAACAAACCATTTGTACACTCCACCACCACATTTCGCTCGGGGTACTAGAGTGTGTGAAAAACCCACTCAGTACCCTCCTTTCTGGCCCAATCCAGTATCAGGACACTGGTGATATGTTATCTGTTATTGCTTTATATATAATCTGAAACAGGAGAACGAGATCTGATTGCAGAGCCCTAACACAGCAGCTTTAGCACTGGCGTGTTTTAGCAGCGAGGTGAAGCCCAGGTACTGCTTCTTCTTCAGTCAGTATGTGCTGACACCTTCTTGGGGTCCTCAGAGCCCACGGGAAGCCACCTAACAGGCTGAGTGGCAGCTGCAGCCTCAGAAACCTTCTTGCCCACCTCCACAGAAAAGCAAAGAGACCCCCATGAAATCAGGGAGATCCAGAAGAGTGAAAATAGCTTTGGATGAGGGCCAAACCTACTCCAGAGCTGAGCTGGGCCAGGACGATGCCAGCACTGCTGCTGACTCCCAGAGGAAGCCGGACAACACTGCTGACAGCCTCTTTAAAGCTGTCTTTGAGCGGCTGACTGCAGCAGAAGCCCAGAAGCTCCAAGACCTGGTTGAGGCCATTGTGCACAAAGTGTTTGCGAGGCTGAAGGTTCCTCGGGATCAGCGTGTCACCTTTTTAAGGAATGCTGCCCAGGGGATCAGAGGAACAGTTTTCAGCAGCTATGTGAGAATAGAGCCTGCAGAAACACCTCTAGGCCACCATCAGGAAATGGAAATGGTGGCCAAGGAGCTTCTAGCGATGGTGTTGGAGAGCTTGGGGAACCGTCTGGAGTCCAAAGCTTCTGAGCCAGGGAGGGCAGCCAGGCAGAAGGAGCAGCCTGTGGATGGAGGAGCCACCCGAGCAGACAAATCCAAGGAAGCTGAAACAGCTTCCTCAGACAGAGCTCGTGTACAGGCTTTGCTTGACAATCTCACCAGATAAGTTAAATCTTTCCTGCCTCTTGAAATCCATGGTAGCTTCTCAGTTTGAAGGAGACTCCATCTGCGAGTACACCGAAATCCTGGAGCTTCCCAAGGGTAAGGTCTCCAACAGACAGATGCAGCCAGGATTCCCACGAGCTTCCACACAGCAAAGCCAGGAATCAAGCACAGGAGTAAAGCTGCCTGCCTTAGGACCACAGCTCCATGCAGAAGGGACTGGCTATGTCAAAACCACAGAGTCTGAGGATCCTGCAATGATGAAGGAGAGCTTGGTGAGAGAAGGGAATCCAGCAACCTCAGGCAACACTTCGGATATAAGGACCATGGCAAAAAGGATGGCTCACTCTGAGCTCCTGCAGTTCTGCTCTGTAAACTAAAGTGCATTTCCCTGTAGGGATGTGCACATGGCTCACAAAATCACAGTTTATGCCAGCTGATGTGGAGCTGTCAGATTCATGTCAGGAACTTTACTGCAACCCCAACACACTACTGTTGCCTTTCCCTGGGCTTAGAATTAAAAGCCAAACATGGTTAGAGGAGAAAAAAGGGTTTTACCTTTGTATTTATCCAGGGATCCTTTGGTGCATCACATCCAGGTAGAAAGCACCCCTGCATGCACACTGAAAATGCACACCCGAAAGTGCCCACCCGCCCTCAAGTGTGTGTGTGTGTGTGCCCACACCCAAGTGTCCCCCTCCGATGATTTGTGTATACAGTTATAGACCCTGCACATTAGCGTATCCATCCAAGATTCCCCAATGAGGGGCTCAAGAGAAGCCCCCGTCCTGAGGAACCTTCCCCCTGGGGGGGCCTATTTTGGTTTACAGAATATGTTCTGGAGAGGACCTTGGTGTCTGGGGCTTTCTGACCCAACTGCAAGGTTTCCAAGATGTTTAGTCTCTTGGCTTAACAGAACTTTGGGTCTAAGCTAGTTATCAAGCTTGGGGAATTACAAGTATGTGGGCTAAAAGCACTAAGGATACATGCAAAGCTGTATGAAAGGGTATATGAGAGGAGTGTATGAGAGGGGTATATGAAAAAGCAAAAAATCATCACGGCATCACTACGAGGATGAACTAGCAGGGAGGATAGCTGGAGAAGGACTTTAGGCAAGGGTGTGCAGGTCTTTCTCTGGCTCCAGTGAAATATTTTCATGGAGAGCCTTGAATGACTGATACTGAACGACTGGAGATTTCCCTTAAATATAGCTCCAGGCCAATAGCTGGGCAAGGGGAACTGCTTCTCCTGTGCCCACTCAAGGGGAGCAAACACGGGCTGGTCGGGATTGGGCGTGCAAAGCAATGGAGCAGGTGAGCAGAGCGATGGACTAAACTGAGCAGAGTTTTGTACCGAGGGCTGAAGAGCAGCTGCACTGCTGGAGCTTTGAGGATGCTTCCCGAGATGGAGATTTCTGAGGGACAGCTCTTGTGGTGTTTGAAATAAGGGAATCCTCTCCTCTCTGAATACCCAGCAGGCTGTTGGAGCAGAAGAAGGGCAGTTGTCAACTGTCTCAGAGACCATCCTGGAATTTCAGCAAGTGCTTGGCAGACCAGAAAAGGAGAAGACAGAAAGGCCTGAAGGCAACATTGAGCCCAGGAGGACTCAGGAGCAGGTAAAGTGGGCTTTTCCTGCCTCTGTAAAAACTTGGGCTCCTCTGGAACACAACACATTTGCCCAGGCGGTACTTTGGAGTCCTCTGCTTGTTTCCTTGCCTCTCCCTGTCCCTGCTGTTCTATTTGTTCTCTCTCTCATGGCACTGCACGGCTTTCACAAAGGCAGCTTCACTCCACTGCCTCCCTCCTTGGCCCCGGGTACTCGCCCAGCCAATGACTGAGGGGAGTTTGGCTGAGGCGGGAACAGCTCACACCCCGCCCCCATCCCGCCCAGCCAATGACTGAGGGCACTTTTCCTCGCCTGCGGTTGGGCGGGAGCCGCCCCCCACTTGTCAATCAATGAGGGGGGTCCGGCTGAGGCCGGAACTTCTCCCTCCCCTCCCCTCGCCGATCACTCCCGCCCTTCGCCTGCCTCACTGCCCGTGCCCCGTGTGACTCTGAATTTTCCCCAGCTGCCCCAGTCTGGACTGGTTTATACTGGTTTACACTGGTTTCCCAAGGTAATGGAGCTTCTTCCCGCTCCCCCCGCCTCCCCCGGCCCTATGCCCCTGCTCCTGGAGGTCAAGGCACCCCCAGGTGAGTTCTGGCCTGGACTGGTCCACACTGGTGGCTGTAGAGGGGTTTACAGCTGGAAAGGGGATGGATACTGGTGCACACTGGTTTCTATCAGTGGGTACAGGCTGGTTTCAGGGCTGGAAAGGGACATGGTTGCTGGGCCATCCTGGTCCATACGGGTTTATTTTGGGCCATACTCGTAGGTGCAGGAGGGCTTTTAGGCTGGAAGGGGGGTAGTTGCTGATCTATTTTGGTCAATACTGGTTTATATGGGTCCATACTGGCAGATGCAGGGGGACGTTAGGGCTGGAAGGGAGGCGGTTGCTGGTTTATACTGGTGCCTACTGGTGGCTGCAGGGCCAATATCCAAGGGCTGTTGGCAGGAGCAGTGTCCAAATGCCAGTATCCATTGGCCCATTGGACATGAGGGCCCACTGGACAACCATCTGCATGGATTTCTGCTGGCCTCTTCTTGCCAGCCTTGGTTTGGGAGGTGCTTTTTCAGGTGCCCTTGGTGGGCCACTTAGAGACTGAAACAAGTTGTCCGTATCCTTTGCGAATCCGGTCCTCTCAGGACAGGGAGAAATGGAAAGTTGGCCTTTGCCTTTTCTCACAGCCTCTGCCCTGGCTGACAGTGACAGGCTGTGGCTGTAGCCTCTGACTGCTTTGTTGTGTGTGACTGCAGGTGCAAGACTTGACATCTCAGCTGGCAGCCTCCAGAGAGTGCCAGGAAATGATTGTCCAGAGAGCCCAGCAAGATGTGAGTGAGGCCCAGGAACAGTCAAGGCAGAAGCTGTTGGAGG
>VXAZ01007739.1:0-69900 GCA_013399875.1 Gymnorhina tibicen
CAAACAAACAAACCCTGCCAAAAATTCTTGCATTTCTTTACTACAGAAAAGGAAAAGTGTTTCAGTTCCTGACTTGGTTCCATGGAAAGTCTAGAAATAAGAACTGTGAGGTAACACATCATTCAGTGTGTTAATACACACCAAACAGTGCCATGTCCTGGTACTGAGAATTGTTTTGGGCAAATGCAGAGGGAAAATGTACCATCTGCATCCATCTAAGATATTCCCAAAATGAAGTACAGCTTTCCTACATGGAACAGTTATCCAGCTGGAATATTTCTACGTTCTAAAATACAGAACAGTGTATACTCACCAATTGCTCTGTATCTGGCCTGGAATCCAAAGCCTACAATGTGGGAGTCAGTGTAGAAGTTGAGCAGCATCGGTCCAAAGACACTGACTGGGGCAGGGAGCTCATTCCCACAGAGCGTGACGAGAGGATGTGCGTCTGTGCTCTTCCCACTGAAGATGCTTAGTCCGTCATAAAGACAAATTCTGCTCAGGAGTGCTGGGGCTGCATGGACATGGAGCGCAGGAGTGTTAGCAGCATATTTTACACGTGATTTACTGAGCAACAACTATATAGACCTAATCCAGGATAAGAATTAAATTTTATATTACTTTCAGTTCCAGGGATCTCAGGATCTCATTTGCTTGCTGAGGAAGCAAATGTCAATTTTTAACATGCAGTAAAACTGCAGCAGAAAGAGGCAAAGAGACCTTGTATATAAGACATCAGACTTGTCTCATTCAACACATCCTATGATCTGGAAAAGGCTCCAGGCCCCTTGAATTTGTGGAAGTTCACAGTTCAGTGAATGCTATCTATGAGGTGATAAGAGGACCCAGGAAAAGCATGGATCTCCTCTGCAGACAAAAGCAATGCACTGTTTGTTACAGGCAACTAGCTACCTGGAATTTCTTTCCTCTAATGCAGAATCCAGCACTCAGTGCAGGGAATTTTAAACCACTAAGAGTGAGATTTTTAAAAAATCAGAAAGTAGTCCATACATTAGCAAGTTTCAGAGCTGACTTATTTCTCCATGAATTTCCTCAAACTTTGGAGTACCTAAACTCAGGCTCTTCAGCCTGACTCCAAGAAAAGTCAAAAGAAAATTTGATCTTGCAGTTATTTTCTAATGCAATCTGTTTTAGGGGGAAAATCAGTGCAGATATTAGGCTGAGTAGAAAAAAAAAAAGGAACACAGAAACGGGGAGCTTAGCATTCTATTGTTTTTTTCCCACTGGTTTTAAGTTTCTCATTTGCAGTTAGCTTTCTGGGGGAATGAGACATTTTCTCTGACTCCCTGCCCTACCCTCAGGACTTTCTAGCCACCTCACTGTTTGCAAACAGATTCGACTGAGGTGAGAGGTCTCAAAAAAAATGAAAGTCATATCAGTTTCACAGAATCACAGAATATGCTGAATTGAAAGGGACCCACACGGATCATCAAGTCCAACTCCTGGCCCTGCACAGCACCATCTCCAGGAGTCACACCATGTGCCTGAGAGCACTGTCCAAACACTTCTTGAACTCTGCCAGGCTTGGTGCTGTGACCACTTCCCTGGGGAGCTGTTCCAGTGCTCAACCACCCTCGGGGGGAAGAACCTTTTTCTAATATCCAACCTAAGCCTCCCCTGACTCAACTTCAGGTTATTCCCTTGTTTCCTGCTGCTGTGAACCACAGAGAAGAGATCAGTGCCTGCCCCTCCTCTTCCCCTCACAAGGAAATGGTAAACTAAAGTGAGGTCTCCCCTCAGTCTCCTCCAGGCTGAACAGACCAAGTGACCTCAGCCACTCCTCATGTGGCTTCCCCTCAAGGCCCTTCCCCGTCTTCATTACCCTCCTTTGGACGCTCCCTAATAGCTTAAAGTCTTTCTTATATTGGAGTGACCACAAGGTCAGTAGCTGAGTAAGAGTGCCAGAGGAATGTTCCCGAAGAAGGACAAGCTGCACTTTCCAGGAGTGTGAGACATCTACCAAGCACCAGCCACCGGCGCCCTGGGAGCTCAGAGCCATGTCACCACCTCCCTGTCCAGCTGGGAGCCATAAGCACAGGGAGAAGTTTGTGGTACCCAGGCTGGCACCACGAAGGTGGGAGCAAAAAGACAGCCATTTGGGTTATGAAAGAAAGCTGAATTAATGCTGTCAGCGAAAAACACAGCACACACCTACTGAAAAATTAGTTTCGTTAGTTGTTATACCTAAAGAATAGCTTGATGTTTTCTTTGTCTTTTTCATAACTTACAAGATTAATAGAAATTGGGGTGTCACATGTTTATTAAGTTATCATGTTTAGTGACCTGTAATAATGGGAGAGTTACTTAAACTGCCGAGGATTAATAGGGAATTCTCTAAATTTAACAAGAGACACTGAGCCTACTGTTGTAGCAGAGTGATTCCTGCAGATTGTCCAGTCAAAACCAACTGCTTCCAATAGTTGCAGGAAACAAGATAACTTGTATTGAACAGGATGAGAAGTAGGAGTGGAGGGATAGTTCTGTTTCATGAGAACAACAGAAAGATCTCAGCAGTCAGATGTATTTTAGATCATCTCTGGAGGTTTAATTTTAAAAATTCCTTCTGTCTCAATGAATACAATGTATGCTAACATGCTTTGCAATTCCGTCAATACAGAATTACGGCATGGTGCTTGTCTGACTCTAGTAAGAGTAACTAAGCTGATAACAACCAGCCACATCAGATAGCTGATTATACTGTTAATAAAATAATTGATTAAAAATATTCTTCATGTCCTATCCTGTTTTGGAATATTTGATAATGTGATAAAATTTTAAAAAGTAATAAATTTAAAAATGCAAATTAAAAAAAAGAAATTGAGATGAGCGCAATTTCAAGATGGAAAAAGATTTGCTAAAGCAACCTAGGTCATTTTCTGAAAAGACTGGAGAAAGGCATCAAGTGAAACAAATTTCTCAGCAAAGCAGAGGTCCCTAATACTTATCACAAGTTGATTTGCAGTGCTGCATTGGAAAAAATAAGATGGTTGACGAAGAATTGTGAGCAAAAGTCTTAATTTCTAGATTTGAATCCTCATTGTTTGGGCCAATATGATTTATGACTCATGAATCCTGGCAAGACTGATGATTGTTTGATCTCTATCCTGTAACTCATTCTCTTGTTTACACTTTTAATTTCTCACCAATGTAACTGCATTATTCTGTAACTATTCCCCAGTTTCGGATTCTCCTCATGTCATACTTTCAGCCTCTACACATACTCAGCACATCATCAGCAGTTCTTCTCTGTGGTTTATTTCCTCTAATCATATAACCTTAGATCTTTTCTAGACCAATCTCTGTCCCTTACGCTACAATGAAATACCTTTCATGAGTCTCCAGAGATCTGTTCTTAGCCAGATGTCAGACCCACATCCTCTTTGAGCTGACAGGCACTTTCCACATAGCCAGCACTGTTTTACTTCATAAAACCTTGTCTACTAAGAGCTTTTGCTCATCTGTCTGGTATTACTGTATCCTCTGTTCTGATTCACCCATGAGGATTCAATGAGATATCTTCTGTCTTCCACTCCTTATCTCCACATTAGCTTTGTATAATCTCATTTGCAAGGACAGATGCAACTGCTCTCTCTGTGATGGTGACTCCATAAATTTCCAGTTACTATCTTTAAGATAAACTCTTTCCTATCCTTCCACATAGCTATGACTCTCACCTGAGACATACTGATTATTTCAACATGGATAATGTACCATTCATTCTCTAGCCTTGACAGTATTTCTTCCAAATACTTCTGGAGAGATTATTTATTTGGCTTGACATTATAATCATATCCCTGTTTCTTTGAATTGGTGCATGCATTTGCTTTCAAGGGCTTTTGTTATCTATCTGCACTCTATCATCTCTTGGTACCATTCTACATTGATACATTGACCCTTGCCTCCAAAGTTCACATGATAACAGCTTCAGTTGTCCTTACATTACATTTTGAAATATGCCTTTGGGTTGTCTCCTTTCCACTTAGCAGAAATTTCTGTCCAGTCTCATTATTCTCCATAAAATCATTTGTTTGATATGATGCCTGCACATAAACCTTGACCAAATCTGGGCCCCTGACTATCTGATCACTAATATCAATGTTCTGTTTCCACCTCTCTGTCTTTAGCCATAGATTCTGTTTCATTTAGCATTGAGGCAGAACCTGTCTTTTTGTTTAAAGTCTGTAAAATTTAAAATAATGAGGCTTTGGTTCACAACAGCAGCTTCTGATATAAATGGCAATACAATTAATAATTACTAATGAAGAAATATTAGCTAGAAACATAACCCTGTGCAACGTATCAACCAGCTCTGCAGCACAAGATATTGTTTGGAAAGCAAGGAATTAAAATTCTTTCTCCTATATATTCTATTTCAAAATAATCTATTGCTAAACTTGTCTATTTTCTGAATTGCCTAGTAACAATTGAGAAAGCAGATAGAGCAGACTCCAAAACAAAGCTGTGACCCTATCCCAGATTGCAAAATTGCAGACACATGTTTTTTAAAAAAGGAGAAATAAACATGTTAATAAAACATTTTTCAGGTCAACGTGGTATAAACACAAAGCAGTTGTCTTGTATGGACAGAGTATAAATACTACAGAATTCTAAAAGCAGATATTACAGGAAGCCTACATCCATTTTCCCTATTTTCCCATTATTTGGGACTTTGACGTTATTGTGTGTTAGACTCACACTTGAAGAGTATTATAGCCACTTAATAATACATTACTGTAGCTGTCCTAGAGGTGAATTTGTCAGTATGTTCATCTGAATAAATCTTACGGACAAAAATTTGAATGTGATTAATTATTTCTTAAGATAGTAAGTCCAACAAGAAAGATAAATAAGGGGGTTTTCTAATGTGTGATTTGTGTAGACTTTTGATCCAAGGAGGGAGGGCAGATGGAAGACATTTATCACTGCAGAAATTGGGCTGAGATAACAAACTCACCCCTATTTGTTTGGTTCTTTATAAAATAACCAAACACAACAATGCAAGTGGTAGCTTATGCAACTTCCTGAAACTGGCAAATCAAAAGAGAGGTTCTGTGACCATATTGAGTTTGGCACAGGAATAAACATCCTTCACACTGCAAGGAAATCACGGAAGTTAAGCCAAACTCCATTCATGGGGTTAACATTGCCTATGTTTTCCTGCCCAGATCTCAAGTATCTTGTGTAAGCTATTGTGTGTGGCTTCCTGCAGTAGTCAGTAGGTAAGGAGTGAGAGAGGCTTTCAGAAAGTAATTCGCTCCACCTGCATGACACATTTGGTTCTGAGTTTAAAGCCTTCCTCCACCACCAGGAGATAAATCTAGTTGAATATCTAAACTCGATGTATATTTTCAGGGGCTCAAAGTGAGATAAAAATTGTTCTACCTACCAAGAAGCAGACAGTTTAGATTAAATTTTGATCACAAAATCAACAAATGCAGTTTCTCCCAGTTCTCTCTTGCTCTGTTAGTTGCTATATTTAGTGCTTAATACATATTTAATACCTAGTACATACATGTCATGTTCATGTTTGGTTCCAAATACTGACACCATATCACTGCTGTGGGTTAACAGCCTCAGTCATTCTTTATAATCAGAACAGGCATCCCATCATAACTGAAAGCATAACTACTCTAGGGCAGAGATCTGTGACTAACTCGTGAAGTCATTCCATTTTGTAGCAATGTGTCACTGCACTATTAGACAATTACCTTCTGTCTTCTAATTTCGTGGAGAAGATATCTCAACCTGCTCAAGTCAATGAGATATGCATGCCTTACAGGCATTATTTCAAATATTTCTTTACATAATAACTATGGAAAAAAATCAATTAGATTTCTTTTGAGAGGTCAGATAGTTAATAAATTATGTTAACTAGACATGCAGCTAAACTTTAAAACCCAGTCCAGAACATCTGTAATAGCATGGTTAAAATTCTAAAGGCTGTTCTCAGCAACAATCTAAGCAGGTGCGATGCTTCCTTACATATGGAATAGCTAGAAATGTTTTTAACAGATGCTGCCAAACATTGTCCTGCCTTTGAAAAAGAACTAATGGAGTTCACACTGGAAACCCTTAAGCACATGTGCTAAATATATTCAGTGCGACTGCTGAATAAGTTTTCACTTCTGCAATGATAGTTTGCAAGATGGTGGTTCCAATCTCTTTTAAAATTTAAACCCAGGCAATTTTTCTTTACTGCAGGTTTGTATTTTAAGATTTTGTGAAAAATATTAGTAATCAACTACTGGAGAGTGTCATACTTCCTCTTTGCTAACCAGATGTCCATTAGCTCATATCCACAGTTTTTTCATGTGACTAAGGACTTTTAGATGGTGTAGCCTAAGGAAGCCTATCAAAATAAAGGAACAAATTCCCCTGCAAGAAATAGAATATTTTTAGTACTTATTTAGATCTATGTTTATTATGTCTGTATCACTTCCCTCTTTGCTTTAACCCTCTTGATAATAAAAGCTTGGATCCATTTATAAATTAACTGAATGCACAGACAGAATGCAGATTAGTAAATGTATTCAAATAGTAGTCAAAATTGGCACCATTTGATTCAGCCTAATGTTTAGTGTGTCTGCTGAATAATAATGTCTTCTATGTGAAGAAATTATGTAATTTCTGTGGTTTACATTTTGTTTTAAAAATTCTTAAAGCAACAGTTTGTATTAGGGGCTGAAAAAACCATTTCAGATAAAATAATAGTCAAAACAAATCTTTACCTCAGACCTAAATTAAGTCTGAACCAGAATACTTTTGAATTCAAAACAGTCCAGAAACTTAAAAAGAAAACAAAATAATCCTATTTTCTGCCTTTATGGTTGGGTCTGAAGAAAAATTCAAATCACGCAACCTAACTTAGTTCCAAATTACTCAGTATCTCTTTGTCTGGTGACTTCAAGGGAACCAGATTAAGATGGCCTCAAAATACGTGATGCCACCCAAGTAGTTTGGACATACTGATTCCTCTGTGTTATCATGGCATGTCCACACATAAAAATTTGACCTTATCAAGGTTGAGAAACCTTTACCATTCACACCAACGTGATCAGGATACTATACTTGTTATTTCTTGGCTAAGTGCTGCCAAATTTGACAATCACAAGAGGGACTTTTGTTCACTGGTATATACAGGGTAATCGCTTTTATGCATTTCCAATTGCTGTAGTCTTTCACCTAATTTTGTATTTCTACATTCTTACATCCCTGTAAAACATCCAAATATATTTATACCTATTTTATCAGTTAAGGAACAGATACACTGAAAAGCAAAACAGCTGGCCTAATATCAAATAGAGTGTGAGACTCATTGGGAAAAAAAAAAAAAAAAAAAATAAAAGGCAGGAACAAAGACCCAGATTAGCCACAGTCACTTTTATATTCCAAGAAAGTGGTAAAATCCCAACATCATTGCTGCAAGAGATTCAACAGATGAAATGTCTCTTCATTCTTCTGGAAGACTTCGGTGGCTCAAAACCTAACCCTGGAAACTATAAATGTTTGTCTGTAAAAGATTTTCAGAATGGACCAGCAAATCACACCATCAGTGATTTTCAATGATAGAAGACTTGTATGTTTTCAAGTAAGAAACTGCACTTCATAATACATACTGAAATTAGGAAGAACCAGTTACCTTCCAAGTGAAAAGTCTCAAATTCTAGGATCACCAGTGACTGTGGTCCCTGATCTATGATATAATTGCAGTTCAGGTTGTTATCATACTGACTAGGGTAGTTTGGAGAGACAATACGACCTTCACGGCTGGTGAAATTTACTCCACATCCTGCAAACAAATAAATAAAGCACAGTTATAATCCAGGTGATAATATTATTCTGGGTTTACAGTGAGAAACCAAATAATGCACACAAGGACCTCGTCTCTTCTGGTGAAAAAACCAGGGAGAGCAGCATATACCATGATGACAAAAGCAGGTCTTACACATCCACAGAGCAATGATTTTGGGAAGCGTAGGGCCTTCCCTAGACACCTAGTGTCACACTCTTGGGCAAGGCCAGGCCATAGGCCTGCAGCCCACTGACCAGAAGGACACAGCACTGCTGTTCCTGTGGGCGTGCAGCCTGCACATTTCAAAATCCCTTAGTACATACAAATGTATCTGAATTGGAGGGGGGTTACTGGGGCACAGGAACAGTTCAGCCTTGTTTGAAAATGCCCACATTAGTCTAAGTGGTGCCATTCTTGTTTCATGCCTGACATCCAGGAGAATGCAGTCTGCCGTTAAGGCCATCTCTGCATTGCTTTGCTATATGCAGAGGCAGGAAAGGTTTACCACCCACAAGTTTTCAGGCACACAGAACAGTTCATTTACATGGAGCTCCTTTGGATCCTAATGACTTGCATGGCCTTTGTTTCTCTTTTTTTAAGACAAAAGCTTAAAAGAATGCAGTGCACAGTGAAATGCTGTTATAAGATTAGGAACAGGCACATGAAGCCTGTGACTATCTCCACAGAGATTGTTAGATGTTACTAACAACGTTAGTGCAAACATTATGAAAACAAAAGTAGTTTCAATTCAGAATTCTGTATGCTTCAATAGTGTTTCCCTCTAAGTACTTAGCTCCTCTCTGTTTTAATCTGAATCTCAGGAAGGGCAAGTGGTTTCCTTTGGCAGCATCCTAAGAAAAAACCCAAGCAACCAACAGCAGCTGAGAAGTACCTTTTCTACTTCTGGTGCGTTTGACCATCACAAAGCATATGCCATGGTTAAAGAAATGTCTTTTTAAGAAATCTAAAGCTTTAGTTTCCATGCAGTTTAACTATGAATTTTTAAAATTTAAAGCCTGATCATTCTTTTCAGCACACTGGGAAGGCAAAGGTGGCTGAGAATAACTACAAAGTTAGAGCTGCATATTGGGCAAGTCTGACACTAGAGTTCATTGCATTCAGTATGGAAACTCTTGGTTTACAAATCTGGGCAGAGGCTTCAATGCCTTGTTGGACCAGGGTCTGAATTGCTACACACAGGTCAAACTAGTGCCAAATGGACCAATAGAGCAGCCATCTGGCTTTAATAATACTTACTGCTTGTGAAAGATGCGGAGAAACCTGGTGCAGGAGCATCCTGAGACTGAAATACTGTAGTTATCACATTGTTTGGAGCAACAACAGGATCAGGAGCTGAACTTCCACATCCTGTGGCTAACAAAGCTGCTGCTTCTTCATTATTTCCTCTCCACACCTGGCAGGGCCAGAATGGAAATGGTTTAGTGCTTTCAAAGCCTAAGCAGTTTGTGGGAACCCACCAGGAATTACATATGCAATTTTTCTTTCCATAGGCTTAGGGTAGGATTCACCTCACACTGAACCTAAGAGATCTGAATTGGAGCTAATTACTACAGTCAGTGGAGACAAAAAGGTTCCTCGAAGGAGTGAATCACAGTGAATAATTTAGGGTGCCAGGGATCTCTCAAGGGCATCTGGAGGTCCTTTGCTTGAACCCTTGCTGGTAACAGAGGAAATATAGATCAGGTCCAGGGGACAAGAGAAAAAACATTTTATGCATATCATTACCTACTTCTCTTTTGTCTCTGCTTACTTAACTCCATACAACCCATGAATATGCGTATCTGTGTATACAAGGAATTCTTACATGCAATCCTTATGTTATTCAGTAAATAAAAATCAAAGCTGTCATGCTGGGGTAATATAGAGGCTGTGACATCTGGATCCTTATTAAGTAGTGTTGCTAATAAATTTAAAAAAAAAATTTGCATTCACTTGTTCCATGACAAGTATCAAATCAAGTAAAGAGTTAATAAAATAATAAAATTAAAAATATATATAATAAATAAAAAACCCATGATTTTTTTAAGTATTACTTCAACTGCACCAATAGCCCATTGAAGCTCAGTCAAATCATGCATCCAAAAAAGCACATGCAGGTTTAGGTAGGTATTTAAATGAAATCCTCTTCAGCTAATTACTTAAATATGTGCTTGAGGCTCACAGTTTAAGTACTGAATTTCAAGACACGTGTAAAATGAAACAGAGGTATAAATGTTTGATGTTTCTAAACATTTAAATATTTTCTTGAATCATGGTGTTTATTGACAGGATTTAAAATGTCTGTTTAAATAATTAATTATTTACTCTAATAATAAAATTACTTTTGTTGATGTGTTTGAACAGTTTTTTACTGTAGTTTATACCAAAAATATATTAAATCATATCTGAAGTTTAAAATAACGTGTTTGAAGGAAATTGAGTGGAACTAGTACAACCACATGAAACTGATTTCTCTAAGCAACCATCCTAGAAAGGAAAGGGTTAGCCAGGGGTTAGTCTGTAAGTGTAAGCATATGAATCATCTCATTCATGTGACCAGGTGTTTGAGGTGATGAATGCTCAAAGGATTAATTTATACAGTCTATATCCTGGCCAAGGTTTTGCAAATTCACTATTGATTTTGGATTACTCTCTTTTGGCTGCTCAGTTTGGAATAAATGGAAGAAACTTTTATTGTTCTGCAGATTTTCAGACACCTTCCTACATATCAAATTGGACAGTCAGAAAAGGAAGTGGTCATCAAAAATTTCAGATTTTTCTCTATGGAGAAAATCTCCAATTGACATAGTTTTGCTTATGTAATTTGGGGCAGTTTAGGAACTTAAAATTAAACAATTTTACTGAGTGGCATTAAGACTTTCATATTAGTGAAATGTATTGTAACATTGCATCAATTAATTTCTGGAGCAGGTTATGAAAAGACAAATCTAATAGCTGTGGGGTTTTTTGACAGCCTTAAAAAATGAGTGCAACTGTGATTTGTAGGTTGGTAAGTATAGATCAGATGTACAGCTGCTCAAGTCTTCCTACATGTTGTGAAATTATGTTTGCCCTTTATTTCAAGTGGGAGTTGTACTGCTGTGGAGAAAATGAGCACAAAACCACTGAACATATGCCAAATGCCTGAAATGACAGTGGAAAATTCAAGGCATGTCCACTCTATTCTATTGCTTTAAGAAAAGAAGGAGTAGTGCAACCTGGACAGTCTAAACACTTATAAAGAAGTTTGGTAGAATTATGGCGTGACATTCCCGGGTTTTTTATTCACTGGAGGAATTGAAAAGATCTTTTATTTATGCTTTATTTTCTCATTATTTTCTGGTTCTGAAATAATAGATGCCTTTTTTATGTTTTTCAGTTTTGGGGAAGCATGTAGGGTGCTGGGACCCTGCTGGAGGTGGAACCTCAAAAACTGATGAAAATTAAAATATATATACAGGCCAGTTCACAAAGCACACAGAAAATGGACCGCATGATACAAGAACTTTAGTTTATGTTTCCCAAACTTTGTGCCTTGACAGTCTAAACCATAACAAATGCAAAACAGGTTTCTGAAATCATGGCTTCTTAAAGCACTGCTCTGCTGATCTAACTTCAACAATTATTTTACCTTCACATAACTGCTCTGGCAGCTCCCATTGCTATCTGGAATCTGGAAGTTACTGTGGAAGTTCATCTCCAAGTGTTTGCTTTCATGCGTAATGATGGTCCATGTGCATCTGCTGTTCATGGGAAAGTTTTGAGGCCAATGAGGGGACTTGATTGTACCATTATCTGAGTGAATGATTCCACCACAGCCTGGGAAAAACAGGAACAGATGGGAGAAATGTTCAAATATTTTTGGGTGGTGTCAGCTTTGAATGGTTGTTTGCTTCTGTGGCTGCAAGAGTGAGAGAGGAAAGCCCTGATACCCACTGAAACTTCATTTACCCCTCTTGAATTTCTTTTTCCTACCCCTACAGCAGGGAGCTAGTTACACTCTAGAGGTGTCTCTTTGTACTTCACTTTATTTTCTTCACAAGCTCGTTCTCCTTGCCTCTTCAGAGCGTTTTGCAAGTTCCAGCTATATACTCCTGGCAATTTGAAGTGAATATTGCTTTGAAAGAGTGCAGGGATCACGAATACATCTGAGACTGTGCAGGTTCCTCCCCACACCCCACTGCATGCACATCGTGACAGCCATTCAGAAAAGCACTCTAGGGAAAAAAAACAGTCTACCATTATATTCTTTTTTCTTCTCACTTTGCAACATGCAAATATTGCAGTTCCTCATGTGAATCTATTCAAGCTACATATGTTTACCCAGGGCAAAATGGTGAATTCCCTGGTCCAGGCAGCCCTTTTGGATCTCAGTGAAATTATGGGGAGAGCTGGAAAACATGCTTTTAAAATTTGCTAACAGATTCATTTGTAAAGGGGAATAGCTGGTCATGGTTCTGTGGCAGCTCGTGTTTTTACACATAATAAGTTTAGCTAACTTGAAACATATTTGTGAATACCATGCCAAGAATAATTTATTAGGGCTATGTGTACAGTACTAGCAACCCTGTATTATTTCAGATGCAATGTAGTAAAAGGATGAATAAAGAGCAAAAAAAAAGGACTTTTTTCCTCTTAATTGAAAAAATATATAATAGCTTTAAAAGGAAGATTTTATTTTTCATTCCTCTATGTTAGAAATGGCATTTGTTTTTAGAAGGATGTGAAGCCAAGTTTTGGTCACACATACAGAGTGTGTGACCCACAGGTTGTCAGTGAACAAATGAGAAAAAAGCTGAAGAAAGTAAACTAGGTATATAGAGAAAAGAAAACTTTCACAGAGAGAATACTGCCTATGCACATGGCACGTGTAGGCTAATGTCTACTACACCATTGAGGAGTGGGCTTCATTGCACATGAAGTCTCAGGGACATCAGGGAATGGTGTCAAAAACTTGCTAAAGTGACTGTACATTCATGCAAGCACAGACTATCGATGTGTTTAAGAAGACACTCCATCAACTAACTGTGTGAATACAATTACATCATTAGTGGACAGGAAGCTGATCAGGATCAGCCAGAAGGTTTGCAGCTGGAGGTGACACTAGGAAGCATATGCCATCTCTGTACTGAGGTAGGAAGGCACAGTGATTTCTGCCCTGCCACCATCTGCCACATCTACACATGACTTTAGTCCTTTAGTGACTTCCTGGAGTACACTGCACAAATGGTGAGTTACCTTTTTTTTTTTTGTAATCCAAAGCGATGATAATTTCAAGAGAAGGAAGGTAGCTCTGAGAAATGTACCATTCAATCCTGCATGTATACCACCTTCAAAAGTGTACCAACATCTCCATCACAGTGCAAGAGTTCTAGGCTGTTGTCACATGTGCTGTTTGAGAAGTTCTGTCTGCCTCTCTATTTTGGAACTCACTTCTTCCTAGTTTTAAGTGTTTAAATCAAATCAAACTGTAGAACAATTGTTATTCATGAAGTGAAATGTCTCATAGTCCTTGACAATAGATACCACTGCCGGGAGGGTAATGGTGATGGTATCTATTTACAGCCATCAAGAAACTGCCAGTAGGAGGCTTAAAAAGTACAAAATTGATCCAAACTTGAATTCATCGTGTGAGATCAGAAAGCACTGGATTAATACTTAAATTTTTTAAGACTGGCTTCTTTCAGGGATCCTGAAGATGATGGCATGCATTTCCTTTGTTCTTTAATGCAAACTTACCTAAAGATTCTGCTGTCCATGTTGCATAAAAGCCACCTCCTTGAATTGAGTGATCAGAGTTAAAGATGACTACTAGCTTGTTGGAACCAGACCGAATAGTCCCAGGTGAAGTGCTTCCACAATACTTTCCTATGACAGGAGACCCTGGAGAGCCACCATTCAGGATAGTAACAGAATCCCACTTGCAAAGTGAATGATTTTCAATGTGGAAGGCTGTAAAAGTAAGCTGCAATACACAAAAGTGACATTCAGGTCCTAAAACCAGTCACTCTAGGGGAGGGTTTAGAGCAATTCCAGACAGGTCCTGTAGCCATCGTGGCACAATGATTTCTGGGTGCACTCAGAAATCTGACCCTCACTTCATGATGCTTTCCTGCAAGTATTTGCCACTGCAAGTAACAGCAGCTACTTAGCTTCAAGAAACAAGTGGAAGAGGAATTAATGTGTTCAAAACTGGCATTATTGTGACTTAACCATATTTTGAAACTAAGTATGTGCTTCAAAACAGTGTTGAATTTGTACAGGTGTTGAACCATTTTCCTGCACTCAAAGTTTCTGTTCATGAAATGTAAGTAGCTATGCAAGCAGAGGGCCTTGAATTTTTTTCTTCCTATTATTTTGAATCAATATACTAACAGTTGCTAAAAATAATGTTCATTTCCACCAAAACAGAAACAGTTCCGTGGTTCGTTCCTGTGGGCCTGGATGCGTGCGTTCTATAAACAGACCAGGCTGGACAGGCAGCCTCTGACCCTGTCTCCCTCCCACACTGAGGCCATTTGTCCTTGGAGAGATATGCTCACAGGTGGGATTTCCAGTTCAAGCATTTAGATTGCGGATCCTGTAGACTCCTGGATTTGTTGATGCTGAAATATTGATGTACCCTAGTTACTGCCTGGCTCTGTTTCCATCAGTTTTGGGGTTTTTAAACTAGTTTCAGGAGCAGGATCTTTGTAGAAAAGTTCAGCAAATACACAGTATTTTTTCCTGTACCTTTTGTGTGTCTTCATTTCCAAAAGAACCTGTCTAAGACTAAATACAAATTTAGCTGTAATAGTTTAAATGCAAAACTTTGCAGCAACTGAAACTGGCAGCTTATACTGGAAAAAATTAGTTTGCCTTCACTGAACATGCTGCTACTCTGTTCTTTCAAAACAGAAATATGCTTTCATCTGATTAAAATTAGTTCTGCTTTAAACTAGTTTGTGGATTAAATAGAAATTGTGTGTTCTACTAAAAAATCCTGTATTCCCTGAAATATACACATAGGCAGTGGTCAGAATATCATGTAGCAGAATAATTGGGACTATGGGTTTGCATTTCTAACCTTCGTAGTTGTAAGCAAGGAAAACATGATAGGGAAATTAGTGAAAAACATTACTTATGAAAATCTGCAATGTGTTTTTACAAAACTGCTTTTCAGATATTTTTCTGACCCAAACCATAAATGTCACTGATTGGATATGTGCTTGAAAGAATCAGTCAAATAATTCAGTGAATTAAGTTTTGCACTGTTTGGCCATAAAGGTGCTTAAATTGGTCTGTCAGGAGTTTGACTCAAGAAAGTAGCTCCTCAGGCAGACTTTTAATACTCATTGGGAAATCAGAGCAACATTTCATTGATGTAATTTGTACCAGAAATCATATTATGTTCCAAATTAACCAGTAGGACACAAAAGTAACTTTCTAGTGGCTTGAAATTTTCCTGCAGAGAAGAAAAACCTTCAGCCTCATGTTTGTTTTCGTGACAGTGGGAATATCAATGAACATCTAATAAAAAGAGTTATTTCAGTTTTGTAAACATAGAAAGTCATTGTTTAAAGGAGAATTCACTGCTGTGTTTAGGGATCAAGTTATCCTAGGATCTTTCTGCTTTTCAGAAAGAACAATGTGGTTTTGTTGTGTTATCTTCATTCCCTCTTTTAGGTGAAGTCAGTGGGAAGATATTTCATTCCTCCACATTTCTGACTTTCCAAATTTTCTCAAATCTGTTCCTCAAAACTCAGAAGGTACTTCTCACACTGTATGCTGCACACACAGTTGTGACATGTTACTCACAGTGATGGTTTCTCCTTCAGGTGCTTCCAACACCCAGGAGCAGTGATTCAGATTGCTGTAAGGCTCTGGGTAGTCAGGACTTGAGATAACTCCCGTTTCACCTGACTGTATACCACCACAGGCTGAAGAAAAGAAAAGTAACATTTCAATGCATTTTTGGAACCGAACACTATAATCAAATGAATGAAAGATTCTTCAGCTTGTAATAGTACTAAAATATATTTAAGTTGTACTGATAAAGATGAACAATTTATCTGGCAAATTCCAAGTTTTAAAATCTTTGTCACTGAATAGTGAGTAAAAAGATGCAATGACCTTGAAACTTTGCATTTATTCTGATACTTAATATAACTTCGCAAAACCTTTGCCAGCTGACACATCTGCCTCTTCCACCTTATCTTCCATTTCTTTATCTCACTGTTAAGCAAACCAGTGCCATTCTTGGACCAGCACAATGAAGCCAAAATGTTTCTGATGTGTCTAGATAAGCCCCAAGGCTAAATTCAGCTGTGACAGGAAGAGTAGTTGTTCTGGCACATAAATGGCAAAGTGGTGTAATTTGCACTGATACGGCTTCAAGTGGATTTCAAAATGAGTGCAAAGGTTCAAGCAGCAGAATGCATTTCAGCTCTTCTAGCACTCCAGAGACCTATTTGAAGTAAGTCAAACTTGGCTGGTATTACCTGTTACATCGCTATTCCCAAGAGCAACCAGCTGTTCTGAGTGTTGCACAGCATTGCAAAAACTCAAATGTGGTTTGGGGAATGGCAACAGCGCAGCAGAAAATAAATCTGAGAGTTCAACTGCTAGCACATGCTTGCTTTAGAAGGATATAAATAGTGGCAAGCACTGTGTAACATTGGAGGACTCTTTCAGAGTTGAACCCATCATGACTATTCTCCATATCACCAAATGACTTGCGACATTCCCCAGAAGGGCCTCAGTCAGCCAAGGCAGCAGTCTATCAAGCCATTTACCTTCAAATGTGTAATGGGCCAAGAATCCTTTATCTTCTGTGTTTTCATCACTTACAAAGTGTACCCAGACCTGGGGGGCAGCTATAACTAATGGCACAGATGGTGCAGACTGACCACAAAGCCTGGCTATTAGCTCTCCATCAGCATCCCCTAAGTAAAGAAAGAAAAAAAAAATAAACACAACACTTTTTGAATCCTAAAAGAGTGACAATAATGTAAAGGAATAGTGCAAACATGCAATTCACTGTGTTTTGGCAAGAAAACGGAGAAGAGTACATATCACATAGTAACTGATTATTTGTTATGGATATAAGTGGAGTGTTGCAGTTCATTGCTGGGATCTAAATCTTGGCAACAAGAAAGTTCTCTCCAAAGCTATATTAATGATCCTTTTATTACCTTGGGCTCCTTTTCTCCCCTTCATGTCATCCTCCACACTTTCATATGTCATATCAGACACACAAAAACCTCACTGTTCTGCCCCAAAACTACACACCTTTTGGGACAGAACAGTGGAAAGAGATGGCCTAAGCACCATATCACACCTATTGAACCTTTTTTTTTGTAACATCCTCATAAACGTGAGTTTTCTACTATATAGGGATGTGCACCATCCATGAACAAGCTGTCATCACTGTATTAATAGTGGGCATCTCAAAAGAATTTTGCACATCTCAGCTCCATTTGGGGTCTCTTGGGTAACTTAAAGTTGAATTGGACCTTTCCCTAACTACGTATCTGCTGTGTCAAGGGTTTTAAACAGCACCTGCCTGAATGTAGTGATATTCTGCACTACTGCATCTCTGTGCTCATTAAATGTTACTTGTCAGCATACACAGATGAATGAGGTTATTCTGCTTTTGACACCAGACTAGCTGTGAAACTGGGGTTCCATTAGTAGTGCTGAAATGAACAGTACTATTTAGATGACAAAACTGTGTAGAACAAAGCAAGACTACACTTTCTTCCCTTTTCTTTGACTGTATTGCCTGGAGGCCTGAGGTTCACGATAAAGTGAGAGTAGGGGGAATGGATGAGTAACAAAGCAGATATATTTTACTATTTCTTTCTCTGAGTTTTCTTTCTATTATTTCCCAGCTCCAGTGCATACGTGGGAGAGAACTGCTAGGCTACAGAGCTGTGCAGGCTCTGGCTCTACACAGGGCAAACTGATGCTATACAACCAAAATCTCTTGCTCAAATGAGTGCAAATATGGATGTGACAGATTCCTGCTTTAACCTCTTCACATGCTTCAGAAAGCATTTCCTGGTAAATTAAAACCTGCTCTCTCTGGGACTCACAGGTACAGCCTTTCTGTGAAGAAAACAGCTGCAGCTTTCATACTACACTTGGCAATAGCTGAATGACTTTTTTATGACATTTCCAGTTGCTTGCTCTTGTGGCTAGATAAAGATGCTCAAATATGCAGGGATATTACTGGTGCATTAATCCTGTGATTTTTTTTTTCCTTTTAGATGCTCTCGTCTGTGTTTTGCAATGCATTCTCACAGGAAATGTGGATTTCTTTTTGGAGAATCATAGAACACAAAAATGGGTCTGAAGTGGGTGTGCAGTCCAGAGGCTATGAATAATTAAAACATTCTTTTCTCCATTCCTGCTGTCCCTGGAGATATTTCAGGACCAGTGAGAGAATGGGGAGTGGACGAAGTAAATTGTTTTGATGGCTGCAAATGCCATCTCTCAAGGAAGATGAAGTGAAATTCATACTGTCCTTTGTAGAGAGAGAGTCAGGTGAGTATTGCAAACAGGAAAACTATTTATCCCCCAAAGATGTCTATCCAGTTTTTGATTTTCTCCCCTGAAAGAACAGGTGACCAAATCCATGCATCCATTGCTCTGGTAGTGAAATCCCACTTCTCATCATGGATGCAACATGGGAGGCACGATATAGAAACTCTCCAATGTACAGATTCTACAACAGCCACTCCCTGCAAATATATATGAACAAGATTTGGCACAAACACAGTTGTACAACCAGAATCTTGATAGGCTTTATCCATTCTCCTGCTGAACATACAAACCTATTCGTAGCTCTAGGTAGTCGTACTGGCAGTTCTGGTGATGTTCCAAGTGGAAATCCTCAAAAGATATATAAATGGATGAATTATAGTGGGAGGGATTTTCAATGATCCATTCACAGTTCAGGTTACTTGTGTAATTTTTGATGCCATCATAACCAGGAGAAGAGAAATTCCCACCTGCATATGCCATCAGGGTTCCCCCACAAACTGCAGAAACAAAATATAGTTTATTTAAAAGTAGTGATAATTCTTTCATGAGGAGATCTCACACAAGTAGTAGTAATTCTTGCCCCTCTTTATTCAGGTGTGCTCATATCAGAAAGCACGTGCTGATTAGCTCAAAACCTTTTCCATCTTCTTATTTTTTTATAATTTACTGCTGTGTACAAGAGAATTCTTGCCTGGTGTTCTCTAATTTATTGGCAAGTCTTTAAAAACACACATATAGAGCAAAGAATAATTATTTACAGTATCAAATAAAATATTTCAGCAGCACTATCAATACAACAAGCATTTTTTAATATTTTGATAAAATCTCACTACAGCTTCAGTTCAGTATTGCCCAGCCCTAATCATTACCTTATTCTAGACTCAAGAGAAAATTTTCGTGGAAGATACCCTCGTGCCATAGTAGGATGCTTGGAGTTGTAGTTGGAAAATAAGTTCAAAAGACTCAAGGCTGCAGTAGTAAGACACTGCCAGCTGCCTCCTCTCTGGAGGCTGAGCTTGCAAAAGCAGGTTAGCTGCACTCTTTTACAAGCTGCAATAAATTAATTACCCCTCTGAGTAATAAGAAAGCACTTGAATTATTCAATTTGTCTATAGCACTATGCTTTTTGGAACTTTTCATGGAATAATGCCACTTCAGACCATCTCTTACTCAAGACTAAGTACAAAGCAATAAATCAGTAGGGAGAGCAGGGACTGTGATTCATGCAGAGGCACATGAAGTCCATTGCTCCCAGAGATTCTCCATTTTTTTCAAGTCTTTTCAGCTAATTAAAGATACATATCTATTCCCATCCAGAGATGTAAGACAAAAAAAAGTATCAGAGGTTTATTATCTGTTTAGGTAATTTTTTTTATATGTGCCTGTACTCTAGCTATGAAATGACTCAGCAAAGATCAATCACTTAAGTCAAAAACATACACTACCTGCATCTTCACCAGAGGTATATGAGGCACTGAAGCCTCTGGTTGCACGGGACATGTCTGTCACCAAAATGACTTTCATTGTGTTTCCAGTGGATTTCACTTCAGTGCCTGGATTTACCTCTCCACACAGCTTGGCCAGCTGGGGAGAGTTTTGCCCAAGGCCATTGTAAACCTGTGGGGTCAAAATAAACTCTTATTACACCAATATACAGTCTTATGAGCATCTCCTGAATCATTTAACAGTGTTTATCATCTTTAATACAAAATTCACTGATGTCCCTCACAGGGGGTTAGTTCTCAAATCTACTCAAAACCTTGGAACAAACTTTCGTTGCCTTGAATGGATGAGGTCCTGGAGTAAACATCAAAAATAGCTTGCTTATTTTGGTGAAATACACACACATTCTCTCTCTTTCTCTCTTTCCTTTTTAAAACAGAAATTGAAATTGTTTTATTGGGAAACATACTGTGTTTTAGCTCAATATTTATATATTCAATCACTTAATAATGCCAGCTACTGATCATATTAATTTCATTTCAAATCATCATCTTTGTATTCTTGGTAAAGCCAATACCAGCTTTATCAAAATCTTCTCCAGCATACTGAGTGCTGGTGGGCATTTCTGATTATTTCACTTTTTGATGATCCAGAGATATTTTGCTCCGTTTCTTTCATGCACCCTTTAGCCCAGGAATTAATTTCCTTCTTTTTACTCTGTAGTGCAAGCAAGGCAGAAATTATGTTTCCCACTGAGACTTGGACTATATTAGAGTCTTGAAGGCATAAAAGCTGGCAGGAAAAATCTTCCTTTAAGAGATCATTAACTGATAAAAATCCAGCTCCCAAAGGTTTGTCGAAAGCATCTGTGAATAAAAACAAGACTAACATCGTCTACAAACCTCAAGGAATGGATAGCTACTTCAGCCCCCCATGCTTGTGCATGGATTGGCTTCTGATCATCCTACAGTTAATTCCTGTGTTTGCACTGCTTATCTGAACAAGAGGGAAACTAAACTCTACCTCACATTTCTGCAATTTCATAGAGGAATCACTTTTTTTAGGCATTTGTACATTTGACCAGGTCCAGGTCTGTGTGCCAGGTTTGATTTTTTTTTCACAAAATAACCAGAAATCAAAAATAAACATGATAACATAACCAATATCTATCTTTGTGGAGATGGAGAGTGATATAGAAGTAGAGCTTGTTGGAGTTTCCCTATCTTTAGTTCAGAGGAATCATTTGTTGCAGTCTCTGGCTTTTTCTTTTCCTTCTTGTTTTTTTTTTAATTGACAGCAATAAGTAACAACTGCAGTAGATACCTCCAAAGTCAATAAAACCTGGAACTGACTGATGGATTTTGTTTCCACAGAAAAGAGATGTTGAAAGCTTTCAAAAACCCCATACATTTTTTTTTTGTAATTGTTAAAAAGACAACTCCAATGATTCCTTTAAGTCTTCCACTCTGCCTGGGCCACAATTTCAGAATTTCCATACTCCAAAACAAGCAGACGTGTTTAGATGCTCTGCAGAGATAGCTTTCTCTCATTAATCTGCTTTTCCCAGATTAAATTATGATTTGTCTTGAAACCATATACAGACCTATAAGTGACTTGTCAGCTTTATTACATCCATTAATTCTGCATAAAGGGATTAGGAAAAGCAGTTTCTGACTCTTCACCCAATACTCACAGCCACATAATCTGATGAGCAGCTCCAGTGGTCTTCAGTTTTCATGTCATTAAAGGTTAGGGTCACACGCCGGCCTTCTTCCACTGTGATCCTCCATTCACACACTCGGTTGTGTGGGTATAGGTTGGGATAGTTTGGTGAAGTAAATGTTCCAACAGGTGCAGTAAGATCCCCACCACATTCTGAAATACCCAAATATTGGGACACTTCTCAGAGTAAAGCACTGCTTATAGAATTATAGCAAAAAAAATCCATGCTGTGAGAAAACAAGATCCTGAGGGGCTGATTCGACCAGCCTACCCTGTCCATATGTCTGTCTAAACAGCCAAGTTCCTGTCAGTCTTTATCACTCAGTCATAAAAGCAGTCGAGTATTAACTGACCATAGCAACTCCTTTTGGTCTAATTGTTAATAATCACTTTTCTGAAGGGCTCGTCTCAGGCTTCAGAAGCCTGGGTGACACACAGACTTTAATGTCATATGGTACAAGCCCCTCATTGTGGCAAGACTGAGATATTTCTGACTTTCAGAGGACTGAGCAAAGCTACACAGAACAAGCAGGGTCTTAGAGTGAGTAATGATGGAACATGTATTTTTCCTCTTCTGGATAACAGAGGTAGAGAAAAAGCTTTTTAGGTATTTTAAGCAACACTTTCGAGTACAGTTATTTTGTGCTTTTCCTGTCTTTGTTATGAATTTCAAACTGTTCTGTGAGGAAAGAACAGTGAACGTCTTCCATATAGAGTGCATTTCTTCTGAAACCTATGACAGAATTTTACCAGCTTGCCCTCAGTTTCCTTTTAAAATAGAGTGATACAGTTTAATGGAGTGTAGTGGAAGTCCCTTGCCTCATTCTCACAGATTCTGCAGAAGAGTCTGGTCTGTGCATTCATCTGCATTAAATTTTTGGTAATATAGTTTCTTTTCTAAGTTTGCATAACAGGATCCTAGGAGTGGAATAACATTATTTTGGAGATTGTTTCCTCCTCTGTTTTTTTATTGCAGAATCAAACATGAAGAAAGCTTTCAGCTGAACTTTTAAATGAGCTGGAAGGAGTTAAGAAGGGTCAGCAGGAGATTTTTCAAATGACTATTGCAAAGAATTTCTAAAAAAGTAGCCATATTTTGGTAGGACAAGCATTGCATGGACACTGAAGATGGTGAAAGAAGTGTGAAGCAGGAGTATGTCTGTGTTCTCAGTCCTGATTAGAGCAGCTCTTTGAAGTAATTGTGCTCAGGAAAAGGGGCAATGGGCACAAACTGAAACACATGAAATTTCACCTGAACATGTGAAAACACTTTTTGCTGTGACGGTCATTGAACAGCAGAATAAGCTGATCTTGCTTATGAAGAGGGATGTGGGAAGGGTATGTTAGGACATCCCTCGACTGACTGTTGAAGAAGAAAGGTGTCGAAGAGTGTGCTTCCTTGTGCCACTGATGGCAACATCCATTATAGCAGGAGATTGCTTGCTTCACCAAGTTTCAGCTCAGCTAAGTTGATGCCAAAGAGCTCTATTCATACGTCCCCCCCTAGCTGAAATTTAAGAGCAAATACACACCACTCCAAGAACAAGTAATCTATAATATATGCTGCATTAGTCCAGTTATGGTCTGTGGTATAAGTTGCTTCCTGAGAGTATATTTCAACCTTACAAATCCAACCTTCAGTACTGGAATCAAAGCGCAGTCTGAATCCTCGGGCGTTGACTGATCCATCAGTGACAAATTTGACATAAGCAAAACTGTCAGAGGTGTCCACAGCATCAGGGAGAGTATTACCACAGTACCTGCCCAACAAATTTCCTGCAAAAATCACACAGAGAAATTTATATCAATATATTATTTATATTTATATTGAAGGGTCACTTTTCAATTTAATTGGACAGGCAGGAGTAAACTAGTAGAATCAAGTTATTGCTGGCAAACAGAAGGGTTTTGTTTACCTTACTTTGCATCAGCAGGCAAGGCAGACACAAGCAAATACTGTACACTGAAAAGGCTTACTTTGTACCCAAAGAGAAATGCTTTCAGGAACCTCTGGTGAGGTTTCATAGTAGTACTAGGGAGGGGAAGACAAACACTGAAATAATTCTCAGACCAGAAGCGTTGTATTCTCGGATCTCCACAAAGTCATTTGTGCACTCAGAGGAGTTTTGAACATCTAGGCCTTCTAGTCTGATGGTGAGATAGTGGCCCCTGGGACCCTGCAGAAACCATTCACACAGCAGGTTGTCGGGATAGTGAAGGTCAGGATACCCCATGCTTTCGATGATACCAGTTTGTCCTATCACTGTCCCACCACAGGGAGCTGCAAAAGGAAGAATATTATTTGGCTGGCTGAAGAGTCTCAGAGAAATGATCTTTCTCCTAAACAAGACTTAAAGGTAAGATACAAATGACTTGTTCTCTAACTGTGGTAATAAAACAGGAATTGCCTTGCAATGCAAAATCTTCCATGTTTTCAATCTAATTCAATCAGTCCTGGTTGCTGGTTTGTTTTTGTTTCTTTCACACCCCCACACCCCTCCCACACCCAACCATTGAGAGCATCCCTTCCTCTCTTTCATATCTCTCATAATTTGAATAAACTCACAGTTTTCAATCTAATCTCTACCTATGTCCATATTTACCAGAAAACCTTGCAAAACCTTGCAAAGATGTATCAGATAATTTAAAAGGAAATGAAACTTGCTAAGTGTGAATCTAAATTTTTCATGCAGACAAAAGTTGACTTCTGGTTTGGGTCAACAGTTATAGTTCAGCCTCCTTTTTCCTTTCATCCTTTCCTGTTCACTCCTTGTGATGCCTTAGTGAGTAATCACTACACAGTGTGTAAAACAGCTATTAATTTTTAATTTTCTCTCTCTGAACACTAATTTCTCTGCAGTACCTGCAAACATACATTTGTAGTAGTAAGGCTTACAACAAGCGTGCTTACAGGCACATGGTGTGATTCTTGGGGTGGTCATGTGCAGGGCCAGGAGTTGGACCTTGACTATCCTTGTGGTTCCTTTCCAAACCAGGATATTCTATGCTTCTATGAAACAGTATTCTCAGGTGGAATTTGTTGGATTTTTTTTTTACAGTGGTTTCTGTGTCTGTCAGTTGCAATCTTTCCGTGGCAATAACAGTTGTGTTCATACTGTCACTTCCTTGATTCATGAGTGCTTTGTTTCAGGATGACTGGCATTCAGCTAAGATACTGTAAATCTTTTATGGTTACATGTAAGTTATGGCTTCATATACTAAAAAATATATGTATATATGCAAGTTTCTTCAGTTTTCACATTCAGAAATATGATAGCACTCTATTTTGGTTTAAGGGTTTCGACCTAATGCAATCAGCAAAATTCTGTCTGAAACAATATGGTTCGGTACTTTGCCTTTGAGAAATTAACAGCCTAGACTTTCCTATAGGAGTGATACTAACATAATGGCTGTTATTCTTTGAAGATTATTAACATTATCAAACCCAAAAAAGTAGCATATTTCTGAATCTGATCAAGGACTATTTTTTCTTAAATTTTAAAGTTTTTCTAGTGCTTTCTAACCCTGTTTTTGCAGCTTGGGAGCAAGTAACTTTAAAGTATTTCTTTTCGCAGATGACAAATAATGGTTCTCATTGCTCATTCCTTTTCCAGTCCATTATTATGCTGCCCCTGTTTGTCTAGCAGCTTTTTTATTGTAGATTGATTTACATTTATATAGAGAAGCTCCTAATTTGTTCTTCTACTGCCAGTTCTTAGCTGATCTTTGCATTTGCCTTCAGATCCCTGCTCATGAAAGTTACACTAAGTTTGCATGCTGAAAATCAAACTGTGTTATGTGACTTTATCCACACTGACCTTTTTTCTACTGCTCCTTTGATAACTGGCTTTGACAAGAGGTTATCCAGTAGTTGTTTCTGCTGCTGCTGGTCTATGAGAGCTTTCCTACTAATACTTCCCTAATTTTCACCTCTTGCTAGGTGCAGAACATGCTGATATTCTGATGCTTTAGCTCTAACACTAACTGAAAGCAGCATGTACCTGTCGCCCCTACCTCACAGGTCTGATTTAAGCCCTATTACAAAAGTCTAACACTTGAGACCAAAATCTTCTTTAAAATCATAGAAACTGATAAGGGCAAGCATTACCAATGGAGTATTTAGCATTGAATCCCACGTGTGTGGCACTGCTGTCAGACCTGAACCTCAGGTACATGACAGCTCCTGAGGATCTCTGTGAGCCTGGCATCAAACCTCCACACAGCCTGGCAATGAGGGGGGCATTGGAGTCGGCGCCGCTGCGCAGCTCTAGGTAACTGGAAGTGCAGCTGGAAGAGGAGAGAATTTTCTTTTCAGTGTGTGGCAGTATTGGTTCAAAATCATTCCAGTACGTGCACAAAGCCTGGAGCTGTAGTGAATTAGATTGGTTTCCATGCAGTGTGACCAAGAGAGAATCAACAAGATCATAATCCCTTGCAGTTATGTAACAACCGAATCAAAAGAAGATCTAGAAACATTGAGAAAGATTCATCTAAAACTCAGTCTATGATCAGATCAGATATGACAGGAGCAAATTCTGGGTAGGGATATAAACAGCACTGGCAAAGTAGTTGGACCATCTTTAATACATTTTTTGGCAGGGTTCAGATTCAGCAGATATTCCCTACTAAGTCTCACTGATGAGTGTTGAATTAAGGGACAACAAGAAGACAGATTAAGGGAATAAAAATACATTTCTGGGGTCTAATTAGGTGGGCATATAAAGACGCAAAATATCTTAACTATCAACTTTGTCTTCAGAATGGTGCAGTGTCCTTGAAGCCAGAAAGGACACCTTTGGGATTCTCCATCCTTCACTATTTTTTCTGGATGTGGTTTCACAGGCTCACCTTTGCCTTACAGTGGTCCAGCCTCTAATGAATGAAGTTACATCAGCTGGAAGATAGCCTTGTTTTATGCTTCAGGCAGGGAGTGCAAAATGTGTAGACCCACTGCAAACCAGCAGCCAGGCAATGGAGGAGGGAGGCAAAGTGTCATGGTGGCAATCTATTGGGTTTAAAAGCACCTGGGAGTCCAAATGACTGAAAACCTGAATATGAAAGGACTGTAGGGCAGAGATTTTACAGAAAGCACCTTTATACCATGGATGTTTCCACATTTTCTGTCATACTGATTTCTGTTCTGCATTGCAAAGTGCTAGGAATGCAAACCAATGACCTGATAGCTTCAGTGATGTCTCGAAATTTCTTAACCCCATTTGATTTTAAATATGGAAGTTCTTTGTTCTTTGGGAGCAATTAGAGAAAGTAACAGATAAAGAAAAATCAGAATGGAGTCTCTGAAGAAACATAGGCAAAATAATGTGGATGTATACTTTGGTGAAGGTTCAATGTAAAACTGATCTTCAAATTGCAGCTCTACTGCATGTCCATTGGGAGCAGTCAGGGTCCAGATGCAGTCAGCATGCGGAGGGTAATTGCTCGGATAGTTGGGGGAAGATGTATATCCACTGGGGTTGAAATCATTGATATAAATGTTCCCTCCACAGGCTGGGGAAGAAAAGATCGCCAGTAAAAAACAATATGAAAAGGAAATGGGTGAGGCATCAAAAATATGCCTTATCACTATGTTCCAACACAGTTTCCTTTTGATGTCATATAGTTACAACAAAGAACAAACGTATTTTATTGCTTACTCTGGGAAAACATTTTAATGCAGTAGAATCCTATATTCCTGTGCTCCTGCTTACCTAGCCATCCTTGTTTCCAAATGTTCAGAGCCCTGAATTAAACTGTATTATTTCTTCCTTGGATTGCTTCTAAAACAAGCAGAAAATTTATTTCTTGCCTTGTTCCTATCCCAATTCCCAAGAGCTAGGAAGTCCCCAAGTCAGACCCATCAATATTTCTGTGAATCATTCCCAACATCTACTTTCCAAGAACTGAAATGTCTGTTTGAGATAATAATGAATGTGTGAGGAACACCAGCCAGAGGACACATGAGGATTTGTTCAGGTCCTTTACCTGAAAAAAATATCTTTATTTTGACCAGAACCCTTCTGTCCCAAACCTCCTCTATATTCTAGCAGTACTGGTTTAACACAGTTCCATAAATTGAAGTGGTAGAAATGCTATTGTACAGCTTCACCTATTCCCCTCACGAATCCTCTAATGTAATGCTAATTCTTTGGGGCAGCAAGGAAAATAGGCAGAAATCAAGCACTGAAAGATTTGAGCTGATTGACAGGTTGCCTTAGTTGTTTAGATGTACTGTTTAACAGGTCTGCGGGTGTGCCAAGTGGCGTGTGTTATGAACACAGTGGGATAACTGCAAATGCCAAGTTCGTGATTTACTCCTGGGACCAGGGCCTCAATTTTGTTCATTCTTTCAAAAAAAGTTAGCTTTGGCAATTAATGTTATTTTCTCAGCTGGGAGTAAAACTTGTGAGAAATGTTGCCACCTTTCTAGACACACTACCCTGAAAAATTCCTAACTTCATTTAGCAATTGCACTGGGTACTAAATATTCGAAATAGTGTTCTTGTTTCCAGGAGATTTTTCCTTTCCTGTATGAATTTTTAACATCTCTTCCTAACTGTAGATGCTACCTCCCTACTAAACCCCTAAAGGGTCTCCTTTTCTTTTTTTTTTTTTTAATCTATCTTTAATATCTTCAGGTTCTGTGACCTGAGCCTGACACTCTTTAAAAAGGAGAAATCTGAATGTCAGATCAGAAGTCACGCACTACAGGACATTTTTGCAGACATCTGATTTTACCAGGGTTGGGCCTTAGAACGAAAATACCCTTTAAGAGGACAAACTCCAAGTTACAAGTGTATAAGTTGCAGAATCTAAGTTTACCTAGACTTACCTAGACTCTTAGCTTCATATTTCAGTTTGAATCCTTGACCCTCATTCCTGCTGTCAGAAGTGAAGTGGACAAACAGCTGATTGTCTGTGGTATACATGGTAGAGATGGGGCTGCTCCCACAAAACCGTCCATTCCCTCTTCCAGACACCAAAGGTGGGGCAGCGTTATCTAACCCATTCTTCAGCTAAAACAGAAATTGCTAATGTTACTCAAGCAAACAGCCCTGGAATGTAAATTTTGAGCAAACCCCCTCTTAATGCTTCCAGCCACAGGGCACATTAATAAACTAGTGATTAATTAATGCACATTGTTAAAAGAGAGAGAGAGTGAGATAGAGAGAAATATCATCTTTGATATTTCTCTTTGGTGTTTGCACCCCATGACATCCTGAGCTGCTTTACTGACCCTGAAATCTGTAAGGTTCAGTAGCTTTAACAGCTTTGAGGATTTGGTGACCCAGCCAATAACCTCACCTCTACGTAATCTCCAAGGATGCACGAAGTATCCTCACTCTTAACCTGGAAAGGCTGTTCAAAATGAACAGCAATGATAAATCCAGTGGTTACCACTATATGCCAGGAACAATTTAGATTAGGAGAATAGTTTTGAGGATAGTTGGGGGATGTTATCACACCCCTGCTTGTGTGCAAATAGCCTCCACAACCTGAAAAAAAAAAAGGTTACAAGTTGAGGCAAAGAGAAAAATACTAGCATCAAATATTCACCTATTCATTTTGAGAAAAACCCTGTCCCCTAAAAGATGTGATGGGTAAAAATAAATGTTGAAATGAGTGTATGAAGAGCTGAGGGGCATATAGCAATGCACCTGATGAGTGATCTCCCAAAACACAAGCTTATAGATTACAAGATAACACATACCAAAATTCCTGACAGTGAGACTGTTCTCAGGCTTAGCAGATGAATAAGCAGGCAACAATGTCAAGGACCTCTGATGGCATGAGCTTATCATTACCTTGTCTGAGGACATTGCTTCTAGCCATGGACCAAAACACTGCCATCTATTCCAGCTGCCAGTCAGAAAAACTTCCCCTGATTGTCACTGTTACCCTAACACCTTCCTTGGTGCCTCAGCCCATTCAGGATTCTTATCCATTCCAGGATTCTCTTATCATTAGTGCATGTGGGAGGACTGTTACTGGAAATTGCTGGCATTCCTGCTGGAATTTATACAGCTTTCTGCAGTTGTCTCTTTCTGCTTTGAGTCATTTCTTTTTCTCTCTTAGTTGAGCATTCTTTCACCCTTCAGCTGAGCTGTTATAACTTAGACGTATGCTTTTCTTCCTTCTGAGAAGTGACTGGTCTGGTTGAATCACGCTTTGTTGCATTATATTGCTGGGAAAATAGCAAATTTTGCCTCTGTAGAGTCAGACATTTATTAACACATATTCATGAGAGGTGAATAATTAGATGTGTGATTAATTAGATTGTAGACAGCTGTTAACAATGCCAGAGTGTTTTACCCCATTGTTAGCAGCAAGGCAGACATTTATCTATCTGGGGGAGAAGAGAAACAAATCTTACTTTTGTGATAAGAGGCATTAAAACCAGCTCCAGTGACACTTGCATCCGACATGAAGTGGATGAACATTGCATCTCCAGTTGATCTTACTGGCCCAGGAGGTTCTCGTCCACACAGAGTAGCCAGTACTGGGGAAAGACTATTGTCTCCTGAGATGAGAAGAACACGTTAGTGTTAAAACTAAATCAGTCCACATCTGCCTGTTTGTTGCTGTGGCTCACACTTTCAGGAAGGTGCTTTTCAAGACCTTTAACCCCTTACAGATTTAGAAATATTTTTATAGATCACCAAATATTTTGCTAGACTTTGCTAATTTTATGTTAACTAGCAGAATGTCTCAGAATAGAGGAAGAGTACTGTTTCAGGGCCATGTTCCCATTGCTATCTAGATTGCTTAAGCTCAGTGGAGATGAGAATTTGAGGTATTTGGACCTTGGGTCTCTACTGCATCCTGTCAGGGTAGGGCAAGATTGGCTTCTCACCATCTTTGATAATTAGTTTGTCATAGTTGCATGAGCTGTGAGATTCTATGTCTAGTGCCAGGATATTGAATTCCACAGTGGATCCAGGAGCTCTGATAAGCCACATACAGTCCTCAAGATTTCTGTAATTCATTGGCCAGCCCGGTGAGAAGAGGAATGAAGGTGTTTCTTCAGTTGTTACAGCCCCTCCACATGCACCTGTCATGGAAAGAAGACAAAAAAAGAAAGCATCCTCTTTTTAAACAGAACACTCCCCTCATGTAATATGAGATGGCAGTCCTGTAACTAAGCACAATGAGGGCGCAGTGATGATGTGTATAGTTACAGTAATGCAGGAATTCTTCAGTTCAGATTGGAAGTATAACACTTCAAAGTCCTCATCTGTGAGGATGCTCCTGTGCCACTTGCTGCAGCAATGTGACCTATTTTACCATGAGGAATATCTAGCAAAAGACCTAAAAGCATCCACCACGGTTTAACATAAGTTGTGCTGTTTTCATATCACAATGGCCAATGATTTAGAATGGTTTTTCAAGAGGGATAATTTTCCATGAGGGCATATCAATGTCTAGATTTAATGAAATACCTGTGTAAAGAAAATTGATCCTCTAGCAACATCCTTATTTTTAAACACTGTAAATTAGTGTATCTGAGAGTCCCTAGAAATTGTGCTTCATTAAAATGTCACTGAAAGCTTTCCCTCGTTAATAGCTAGAGCTTTCTCTAGTGGGGAAGATGGTTTGGATTTCTTTAGGTAAAGTTGAGTGTATTACTGGCTGTATCACTTGTAACTGTGCAACCCACTGAAAACCCACCTCTAGCAATGGGCTGTGTAGCAGCAGAAGCATCCACTGCATACCACTCCAAAAGAAAGCCTTTTCCAGTCACAGACGAATCTGACTGGAACCGGATTGTCATCGAACTGCCAGAGGAGGCAAAAGAAGCAGGGTCTGTACCACAGTATGTTTCAATAAGACGAGAATGAACAGTGGGCCCATCATACACCTGCAGAGAGAAGAACGGTGCTGTTCCTTACACAGCCAAATTTTCATCTGCCCCATACTCAGCAAATTTCCAAGGAGAAAATTTAAATGACTCTTGAGTGAGGGATCTTTCAGCAAATCCAAGTTAGTGAGAAACCTCTCTTATAAAAAGGGAATGAAATCTCCCTTACCATTATATGCTGTTAAATGTGAAACTTTCACGGAACAAGGATTTGAATGGAAGCCATCAAATTCAGCTCATTGCCTATCACAGGGCTGCTCTTTGGGGACATAGAATGAAATCCCACATTAAAAAAAGTCCAGAGGTACAATTTTGATCCTTGATGGGAAAAACCCCCCCATGACATGCAGTGAAAAAAAAAGGAATTACTTTTATTTTTTTCCTTTCTCTTTTTTTTTCCCCCACTGAGGAACATATATATTTTGAGTTCTATCAGATAAATATGCAGAAATATTTTTTTTCATTGTATGTATTTATAAGCCAAAACCTTGACTGGTTATAAGATGTTTCTCCTTTGCCACCTTTCAAGCCTATTTTGTTCTTGTCATCTACCACCCGGTAAAAATGTCCAGTAGAGAAAGCTAGGAAATATTAAATAAACATTAACATTACATCAATGATCTGATCCTTGAGTCAGGTTAAAGGTCAGGCTGATTTACACTCACTAAATGTCTAGCTGGTTTAAGAAACTCATTTTGCTTTCAAAGGGACAAAGAAAGGCAGGCTGAGTTAGGAGAAAAAATGCTGGTAATGTATGACATGAGATGAAAGAGAAAGTTTTATTTCCCTTTTGAACTAATGTTACATTTGAATACCAGTAAATGAATAATGAACTGAAAATACAGAACTAGTATTAACTTTCTCAAATATAAAAAAAGGATAATTGATGAATTAACTGCTTTTTTTTAAAAAAAAGAAAGCAAGAAGAGATTTACCGTATTTAAGTGGTTATGTTAGCTAAGTTCAGGAAAAAGTTGTGTCCTCTATCGTTCCATTTTTCTTAGCACCACGAGTGCTGTATTGAAGAAGCCCCTGCTTATTGCAGGGGGGTTGCGTAGATGACCTGTAAAAGGCCCCTTTCAACTCCAAACGATTCCATTCTCTTTTTTAACCTGGCTAGACTGTATTACAGGGGGATACAGAAAAATAATCAAACTGGAAGAAAGAGGCACCTTTCTACTGCCACCAGCGAAATTACTGATGCAGAGAGCAAAGAAGGTGCAAGTAAAGGATTGTTCCTTGTAGGATTTTAAAATAACTTTAATTTTAGAGGCATTGAGACGTTGTTATCACTGTTGTCCTTAACTGAACCACCACAGAGCAAATTTCAGTTTGGTATCTGACCTGAAATTCTTGAATACTAATATTCAGGATTGTACCGTTGCAGACTTATTTTTAGTAAATTTTAAACTTACAGATTGGAAATAGCTGCTAGGGAGACAAAGAGTATGTAACTCTTCCTATAAATAATAATTATTGGAAAGATAACATAGCAAAACCAATAAGCCACACCAAATGCTTCCCCTTCCTCTTGTAGGTTTCTCTACTCATCCATTTTACTCAAGTTGATTGAAATAAAATAACTTCTCAGAATGAAATCACCTTTAGATTGTCATACTGGCACCTGTGATGACTTTCGATATCCATCTGCAGGATATGGCCGTGGATAACTTGTGAAGCATTAACGCTTATCCGCCACTGGTAGTCGGAATTGTGAGGGTAACTCCTGGGCCACTGTGGTGAAGCTATTTGTCCTCTGTCTCCCACAATGTCATTTCCATACACTGAAAAGCCAGAAAGAGACACGTAATGCCTCTAATTCACATAGAGCAAAAGAAACACTGGGGCCCATCAGAGTTAATTTACTTAGGACTAGACAGTGCTGCAAGGCTGTAAGACATGTCTCAGACAGTCCTAAGATGCACATCTAATTATTTTCTTGTTTTGAGGGATGCAGTGTTCCCTTTTCTGAAGGAAATTACCCATTTGAGCCACTTGGGTCTATGTGTAGGAGAGGTGGCATTAAATAATTTTTTTATTTTAAATGCCTTTGCATGTTCTGGTAAAAAATGGTTCTGACTTCATTTAGGTCTAAACTATTGATAATTTGGTTTGAAAATGAGTAGTTAAAATCTCAAAATAAAATGAGATAAAATTATTCTAATATTTATTAGAAATATATTATTCTAATAAAATTATTAGAAGTTTAGCTTGCATAATCAGAATGGCTGTGGACGTTTAGCTTCAGCAGTCTGTTCATGCAGCAAGTCAGACTGATGTTGGCAATGGTCCCTGAAATTTCGGATCTATAAATTGGCAGAATTTGCCTTTTTCTAATTCCTCTTCCTGGTGGATGTCATCTAGATCCAAACCAGAAGATGGACACTGTCATATTCAAATAGCAAAATGGAAAGCTGTGAAAGAAAGGCTTTTTTCTTAATTTTTCAGTTGCCTAATAAATATGATATACTTACAAAATTATTTCGTATACTTACACGCACACAAATTCTGTTCTGGCATGTTTTACAGCATCCCTTTACCTTCAGCAGATATTTTACAAAAAATTTTTAAGTTAATTTAAAGCCTTCTTGACATCAGCAAGTATTTTCTAATAGACTTTACAGGGCCAAACAACCACTTTTTAGAATCATTTCAGAAGTACTATGAAAGAACGTTAGTTTTCAATCAATTTACATCTACTTACAGTGAGAGAAGGTGGCCCTGAAGCCAACATCCATGCCTGAACTGTCCGAGACAAATTTGACCCACAGGATATGTCCAACAGTTGATGTATAATTTGAAGGCAAGGAGTTCCCACAGAATCGTCCTGCCAGCGTGCCTGTATCATTCCCTTCACGAATCTCCAGGTAATCTTTGGTGCAGCCACTGCTATTCTCCACCTGAAATGCTCTGTTTCAATAGCAAGAGCAGGGTATTAGCATGCATATGACTGGCACATACTTCAGAGTGTGGCCTGTCAGGCCATTAATCCCACTGTAGCTGGTATCCTACTGTAAAAGTTAAGAAAAGGGCAGCAACAAAACCCTCATCACCTGCCAAGGCCACCAATACAGGGCTCTCTCTTTCCAGCCTCTTATTTTGTAACAGAGCTTCAGTGTGCAGAGTTACACATTTTAAAGCATTCTCAAACCCTTGTAAAATTTCTTGGTTCTCCAAGAACAACCATGAAACACAGAAAGCCCTGAGATATAATCCAGATTTTTAATGTAAATCCAGTGAGTTTTGGGTGCAGAGAATATTTTAGCCCCTTCATGTGTGTATTATTTCAGCACACTCTGTGGTGAGAAAACATTTGCTGATTTAGTTGTATTTAACACCTCAGAGCTCAGAAATCCCTTAGCAGTTTCTCCAGAATTATAAAATATTACTGTTTCTCTGGCCTCTCTGAGTTTCACATATCTGGGTGTGCAAAATAACAAGGATTATTATAAACTCTTCTAAACTACCTTTTACTATAGAAAAGGAATGGGATACAGTAATCAATGATAAATTCTTAATTATTGCACCAAGCTGAATGCTAAATATACTCTAAAAACCATTATCTGTCATTCTAAGTGAAATGCTTTAATGCAAACCAACATGGTTTTTAGAAGCAGGCTACGAATATATAGCAAAGATTCCAGAGAGTGCCTCTAATAACCAATGCCTTATATATTTGTGCTTTCTGATTTTCTGGTTACAACTTCTCCCTTTCGGATTTGAATATAGCCATATGTGTTCAGCATACCATGCTGTGAAATGGTTCCAACCACTCATCTGGATATATTTCAGAACAATTTAAAGCTAACCCTCACATTACAAGACAGACATTTCAGTTCAGACTGAGCTGAAGAAAATTAATGACTTGTGCCAACAAAATTTTATAACCCCTTAATATTAAATGAAATAAAACAAATAATGCTTTCTAACACAATTACTCCATGCTTTCCAGTATTTTCAGCTTGCCTTTCAGCTATGTGTAACTGAAGAAAAAGAATTAACATGTACTCAGTGTCACTTTATAAAAGTGAATATATGTTCTGCAGAAAGTTTCTGCAGAAAACTAGAATTTTGGTTTGTTTCTGAAAAGTTATTGCTTATTTTGTAGCATTTTGAAAAATGTTTTCAGGCTTTTGGAAAACATTTTGGAAAATGTTTTTAGGCTCTAGTACTTTTTCTCTGCTTCAGTGAGTAGAGGAGGAATACAACGTCCTTTTCACTGCATTAGTGAATCAGTACATGCCTAACAAGTTGTGCCTTATGCAGTCAGTGTGTTACCAGAAAAATTTTCCTTTTGTTCTGATTAACTGAAAATGCAGGTTTCAGAGTTACTTTTCTTTTCCTGCTCATTCTTGGTAAGCTTTGCTAAAGGTCAATTCTCTCTTTCTTGGCAGCAGCCACTGTGATGCCCGGAAATGGAGAGGCTCAGAAATCTACCTCATGGGTAAAGAATGACCTAAAAGCCCTGGTAAAGGACTCCACATTATTCTCCACATGACTTTCTTGTCAGAATTGTTCAAAGGAAAGTTAGTTTGCTGAAGGGAAAACAAAATTCTGTCACATATTTTCCTGACTCCTTTTGTAGATCCTCTGCCTTAACTGTTGGAGAAATTTTGAAGAGTTTATTATCAATTTTAGAATCTCAGAATAGAATCATAGAATGTTTTGAGTTGGAAGGGACCTTAAAGATCAAATAGTTCCAAATCCCTTGCCGTGGACAGGGACACCTTCCACTGGACCAGATTGCCCAGAGCCCCATCCAGTCTGGCCATGAACACTGCCAGGTTTGGGGCATCCACAACTTCTCTGGGCAACCTGTTCCAGTGCCTCATCACTGTCACAGTACAGAATTTCTTTTTAACATCTAATCTAAACCTGTCCTTTTTCAGTTTGAAGATATTGCCCCTTGTCCTGTCACTACAGTTCCTAATGAAGGGTCCCTCTCCATCTTTCCTGTATGCCCCCTTCAGATACTGGGGGGTTGCCATGAGGTCTCCACACAGCCTTCTCTTCTCTGGCCTGAATAGCCCAAACCCTCTCTGCCTGTCTTCACAAGGGAGGTGCTACAGTCCCCTTTTCAACTTCGTGGCTTCCATGTCTTTCATACATTGGGGGCAACACAACCATATGCATATTCCAGGTGGGATCTCATGAGAGCATAGCAGAGGGGCAGAATCCTCCCTCGATCTGCTGACCACACTCCTTTGGATGCAGCCCAGGATTCCTTTGGCTTTCTGGTCTGTGAGCGCACACTGCTGGCTCTTGTTGAGTTTTTAATCAACCACCACCCCCAAGTCTTTCTCTATAGGGCTGCTCTAAATCACTTCTCTACCCAGCCTGTGGGTGTATCTGGGATTGCCCCAACCCAGGTGTAGGATCTGGCACTTGACTTTGATGAATTTCATGAGGTTTACAAAGTCCATCTCTCAAGTGTGTCGAGATCCCTCCAGAGGTATAACCCTACAATGTGTGGAATATTTAGGCCCTTTATATTAATCAGCTATATAACAAACACTAAAATGAATCTTTACATTTTAAATGTAAGGAATTTCCTTTGTAATGAAAAGGCAGAGTGATGTTAAATTTCCTCTTCTTGTTTATAAGTGAGTGAGAACTGGCTTCTTCAGCATCCCATGCTGCTCAAATAATAAACCACCTATTTATATAATGCTGTATATGCCTTAATGTAAGCAATGACTAAGACAGGGAAACACTGATTGCAAGCTGTCACTAACCCCTGCTGTGTTCTCTTTCCAAATTACTCTAAAAATATGCTTCAGCTTTATCATTCGGTAATTACATTTCCTAATAAACACAGAGCATCCTTCCTTCAGGTCTGTTAAAGGCTGAATAATAACCCCTGGCAATGCATTTACATGAAGGACAGCTGGAGCCGGTTGCCAGGGGAGCTGAGGATTGTCCAGACACACTCGGTGTTGAGCGGATATGGCTCGGGATAGCCAGGGCTGTTGAAAGCTCCTCTGTCCATGTGGAAAGTACCCCCGCAGGCTGCAACAAGAAGGAGACAGTAGAGGCTTGGAAAGGACAGCATAAAAAAAAACCCAACAAAAAAGCTTGACAGAGCCAGAACCTTTGCTAATCAAGAAAGCATTTCTAATTGTCTCTTTGTTCTTTGCTTGTTGATATAGTTCCTGAGACTTGGCCAAAAAGAGTAAGGGCAACAGGGAAGGTTAAAAAATCGAACGGCAGAGAGAAAAAGAGGTAAAGGATTTGTTCTTTTTCTTAAAAGTCAGCGGCATAAGGAAGTAGCACCTGTTGTATGGACTTACATGATGATGATGCAGCATAGGTAGCATGGAAGCCTCTGGCAGTAATGTTGTTGTTGGAGATGAAGTTCACCACCAAGGCATTACCAAAAGAAGTGATAGGATGTGGCATAGTAGAGCCACAGTAACGGCCTGAAAGAGAGCAAGCCAGAGAGGGAAAAAATGAGTGTTCAGCATGTAATTACTCCTGCTAATTTAACATTTTGGAGTTAATGCCTGACAAAAAGCAGGAGTAACATTTGTTGCTTACAATTGCAGTTGTCAATTCAGTCTACATAAAAATGAAATAATTCATTTCATTTGCACAAAACTCAACTCTTGTGGCAAATTTTTTTAATAGAAAAAGGACCTCTTGCACTCCAGACACCCTCGTCACTGGCTGTTCTGTCATTGAGGGAACTCAATGACAATGAAAAGAATGAGAAATTACTGCCTAATTGGAAATAAACCCCAACAAAACCTATCAAATATATCTGACAGCAGTTTCCATTTCACTCAATTGGTTTCTGATGAAAAAAAAGCAAGTGAAAAATAACAGATCCGTCCTCCTGTAATGGATTGTAACATGGGCATTAGGAATTTGAATCATGATCTAGCAAAAAGGCATCTGACAGTAAAAAGAAAGATAGCAGCTATTATCATAGAATCATAGAATACTTTAGGTTGAAAGGAACCTTTAAAGGTCATCTAGTCCAATCCACCTCTAATGGGCAGGGACATCTTCCACTAGATCAGAACCTCATCCAGCCTGACCTTGAATGTTTTCAGGGCATCTACCAATTCTCTGGACAACTTGTTGTTTCACCACCCTCACTGTAAAAAGTTTTTTCCTTATATCTAATTTAAATCTACCTTCTTTTAGCTTAAAACCATGACAATTTCAGTAGGCCATTCTAAAATGTTTTTTCCCATCTTTCTTACATGTCCCATTTAAGTACTGAAAAGTCCTTTTGGTAAGTGAAAGCCAAGGATAGGAGACCAAAAATTAATTCTGCTCTTGGTTACAAACCATTTAAATTGACTGCAGCCCCACTCCTGACAAAGGAGCATGTACAAAAGCAGAGTAAGGGAGAACATAGTAAGACACAGATATTCCAAATTTTCCAGAAAGGAATTAGAGGCAGCCCTGGGGATATGAGGAGAGCTGGGACCACCCTGTGACCAGGGCTCTGAATTTTGCTGCTTCAGGCTGTCCTGGCACTTGAAGGGGGTGGTTCTGTCCAGAGATGACAGAAGAAAGCTATAGAAAACTCAGGAAAGAGCAGAAAAATTAGCCTTTCCGTGGCTTGAGGAAAAACCATTTTCTGCTCTCAGAAATCTGCAGCTTCCTTACCTGTGTTTAGCATGGACTGCATTTATTTGCTGTGCATGTGAGCTGTGTTATGTTTTTGTGCAGCTAACTGGGAGTTCAGTTTAAACTGAATTGCTTGGTTCCCAATATTGTTCAGCTGAGGAGGAAGGAAAAGGCAGCTGGAGTCAACACCAAACTGCAGGTTAGTAGGAGCATAGTCAGAGCCTGGGAGGCCTCTGCCACTCACACTGAAGACTTACTCTCCATTCTCAGTTTCCTCTGGCAAGAGAGGCCAAGGAGATTCTGTTATCAAAGAAAAACCATGAAGCAGGAGACCATGCACAGAAAACCTTCTCCTGCTTACCTTGGGTATAGCTCTATATATATGAAATACACAAGAGAAAGGTACAATACCTTGAAGAGGAGCCTCATAGTTATTCCCATCCAAAATCTCCACAAAATCTGTTGTGCAGTTTTGTCTATTGTTTTCAATATCAAAGTCAGTGAACGAAAGTGTGATGTGGTTGACTGGTAACAGCAAAGAGTAAAAATTTAGAAAGAAGTTTATAATTTCACAGAGAAATAATTACATGTAAACAAATGTGGTTTTTCTCCCCTGAAGTCAATCAGTCCCCATAAAGCGTAACATCCGAAGTAGTTTTTCTCATTATATGTTGAATTAATTTGATGGAAATGTGTTAGCCTTTACTGCAAAGGTCCTGGAAAATGTCTTCACCCTTCACTAATTTCTAGTACAATCAACATTAGTAGGAGGGGATTTAACACATACACATGGATCTAAGTTTCCTCGTATCTGGACAACTTATTATATACTGAAAACATTAGCAAATACAACATGGAAAATCTACAGACATTCAGAAGCAAAACTTATTTCTATGCACCCATGACCTGCTGTCCCTTTGCGATCTATGCCATAGATCTGGACAAATGTGAACTGTTGCTGCCCTGCTCCAGGCTTAGAAACAGCCGCTTCGTTCATCATATTGCAACATTCCATATTCATCAATTGGACTGGTCAAAGGATCATTAACTACCCTCAGCTATACTTGTACAGAATTGGATTTTCCACACTCTTGGACTGCAGGCTGTATCATGAAAAAAAGGATTTCTGATTTAGGGTATTTTTGACTCTCATACTACTCCTGCTTGTCTGATACAAACAAAGGTGAAGTCACAGCTGGTAGAAGAGAAGCTGTCCTTGACACCAGTCTGGGACAGTAGTTACTACTGGCCTTAGGGTTCCCATGCAGTTTGGGCGGGTCAGAAAGGGTTTCATGATTTAGATGACACCTAAGTTTTCTCCCACATTGACCAAGCTGAATTTGACACAAATATTTTGCTTCTCACTGGGCCCCACCTAATTGGCTCTCATAAGCTGAAATGACAGACGCGGAGCCCGGCGCTGCGTTCGGCAGGGTGCCGCTCACTGGCATTCAGCTGCGTACGCGTGTTCCGCGCTCCTTTGTGTCCCATCTGCTCAATCAATTACAGCTATCAATGCAGGTCCTCAGGATACACAGCAAAAAGGAAAAACACAGTGGGTGGCCGGAGCAGGAGACTTGTTGGCCTTTCCAGTAAAAGCAGAGCAGGAACTCTGCTGTGGCCTGCCACTGGCTAAATCTATCAGATATGCAGTGCAATGTGTGTATGCTGTTTATGTATGTAATACTGTGTGACAGCATAATGAAGCCACGTGGAGCTGTAACATGAGGCGTGGGGTGGTCCTACTGGTAACTGGAGGAAGTCGCTGCTTCTTAAACAGCATTTTTAATGGTCTCTCATACTCATGTAATTTAGGAGATAGCAGTCATATACAAGTTTTCAACATGAATCCAGGGAAAGTTTGTCTTTAAAAAGAAACGTTGTATAGGTCAGAAATAGCTTTGTTCATTTCCTTTTCAGGGACATCCTATTTGAATAAGTAACTATGCTAAAAAAGTATTGCTTATCTCCTGATTTGTGTTATGGTGTTTCCTTGGCAAATTGATATTTGTATTATAAACTAGCAAAATAAACTTATAAATATGATTAAAACATTCTATGATTTTACAACAATGGCTAAATATAAGATGTACAGCTGAAGCAGAATTGTTGCTATTTAAAATTAGGATACCAGGACACTGTTATAGGGTTTAACATATACAAATTTTTTTAGGAATCTTATACAATGTAAAGGTAATAGAGGGTATTAAAGGTAGTACCAGTATCTGATGGAAAATATTTAGTGGTTTATGATCAATCATAAATCTGTGTAAAATTATGAATAGCTGAGAGTGTATCTATGCACATAACATCTGTTTATTTATGTATTTTTGTTTGTATTTGAAATCAGAATTTCTGTGTACCTTTTCTCATTATTCAATCTACTTTTTTTAATGTTAGTAGCATAGATTTCATGTAACACAACTCTAGTTTGAAAACTCCAGACCAAAATAAGGTCAGCTAAATACAAGTGCTTTAATTATATGTAAACCCTTAGATTTTCTCACAAATGAATCCAACATCACATGGTATTCAACACCTCACTTATAATTGTAACACTTGGGTCACAGTAAATTGGCTAAGACAACAAAGTTTTAAATTGTTTTCCTCACTATGCACTAAATCTTTTGCAGTGAAATCTGACTTGTGACAGACTGGGAGAGCCACACTCATCAACTGCCAGGATGCAGAACTTCCTAAAGAAATAAAGGAGGAATTTTGCATTGTTATTACAGAAAAGAAGATGAGGATGTTAGTCATCCCAGCTAACTATAAAAGATGTTTTTACTTACATGGTTCCTGAGCCTGAATAATCCAGCTGCAGTTCTGATTGTTTGGGTATTTGGCAGGATACAGAGGAGAGGAAATTGCTGCCCCAACTGAATCTGACTCTATGAAACTTCCACATGCTTTAGAACGAAACACAAAGATATAGATACATATATAAATATTTATATATACAAATCACCTTGCTTAGATTCTCTAGTGAAAATGAATGCATAAAGTGTAACATGGAACATCAATGTGAAATGAGGATAAAATTCTCAATAGTATTTAATCTGAAAAAGAGACTTAAGGATTAGTTCCCAGCGCTAAGTGCACTTTCTTGACCTGGATCCACAAGCCATGCTGCACCTGGCTGACCATCTGTGAGAAGCCAGAGTGACTTTAGACCTGATAGTTTTCGTCTCCTCATAGCCCAGAAGAGAAATCTTGAGGCCAAAATAACTTTGTTTCAGGGTAGTGCAATACACTCATTTCTCTGGTCATTTGTTTTTGTTGGCAGCTAGGAAGAAAAAAACCATAAGTAACTGTCCACAACCTTCCAGCACCCAGGGATGTCACCAAATTGCATTGGTGGGATCCTCTTGTGAGCTGTGTCAGCCAAACTGCAATTGTGTGAGTGAGGTGTTGCACACATGCTAGAACTTGACTGGCTGCAGAACTTTGGCTGACTGTGCTGAATGCTGCCATGCCTTTAAGTTCATAAACTTATAAGCTCATAAAGTGGCTGCTCATAAACTGCCCAGGTCAGAGTTTAACACACACCTGCTTAGAACTGCAGGGTGAGGAGGTGAGTACCAAAGAGTGAGATTCACTTACTGTGCTGTGCTGCCTAAAACATCAAACCAAAGATGAAAACTGAGAAACTGAGTTTTCTCAGGAAGAGGGAAGCTGGGTTGCTAACATCCTAGGCAGGGAGCACTCACTCACCAGACATGGCAGTACTAAACCAGTAAATGTGTTCTGAGAAAACTGAACAGAATAGGCTCTCACAGATGCTAGCCAGAAATGCCTAATTAGCTATCTAACTAGTACCTCAGTAACTGAGGTTTCTGAGATTTTTTTGGATACAAAATCCTCCTTTTCTTCATAATTTTTCACAATATTTTCAAAGAAAGAAACATTTCTGGGAAAAGCAATAAATTATGGTGAAAAGAATCCTGACAGGAAAATAAGAGAAACTGATTTTCTCTGCAAAAATTAACATGTCTGTATCTTGGGGAAAAACTGTTGCCCAAATTATTGAGAAAAAGTGAAAGCAAATCACCAGTTACCAAATAGTATGTAATTTCAAGAAAAATTCTGCCCAGTTGGTGTCATTTTTCATTAAAAAGGAAACCATGTAAAATACCAATTAGTTTGCCACAAATTGGATAGTTGATGTTTGGCAGGGTGTGCAGGCCTGAATCCATGGACTTCATCAACAGCACCACACAGAATTCTTTTATAGCTTTTCAGATTCATGCGCATGGATGGACATATAAAATGTTATTTTGTCACTAGGTCTGTGGAAACTGCCAGTTGCACATTTTTCTCAGGACAGTTATGGACAGCTAAGCCCCTAGGGAGGAAGAATTAGAGGTAGCTGATGTGCGCTAGATGCCTTGCTGTAAAAAGTATGCAATCTTTTTTCCCAATTGCAGAATCTAAGTTGATCCTTAGACTTTAAATTCTGTAATCTATAATACGGAAAAATGCATTCCTGGTAAATGTGTGATGGTGTGCTGCACATGTAGAAATGATACTTTCCATTATCAGCTGTGCTAAAAGGCTGTGTCTGATACAAAGTGGTGATTAGATAAATATGCATTAGTGTAAATGATGAAATCACCCTCAGTGAAGTGAGCACTGAAGCCCCTGTGCTGGATGGTTGTATCGGAGTGCAGTCGGATGTACATCAGATTCTTGGAGGATGTGATAGGAGCAGGATGCTGTGTTCCACAGAGTCTTCTAAGAAGTGGTGCTTCATTGTTAGGACCATCAAATACCTGTTATGAAAAGATCAAATGAAGTATTTTTTTTCAGTGGGAGTATTGAGAAGACTTTTATTTCATTCCCTCTCTTATGTTTCATATATTTTGATCCTGATATAGTCCTGCTATGGGCAGTGCAAACAAATTGTGCATTGCCTATCTTAAGCTGCAATTTCCAAAAAAATGCCTGTATTTCAGGTTGAAGCTACTGTGACCCTTGTAACAGAAATGCCTCAAGCAAACATCTTCTTTCATGTGTATTGGGTATTGAAGCAACTCTCCTTTAACAATCCAGATGTCCCCATACATTTGTTGTTTTCTGTTAATGGCTAACATGAGTTCCCATGTAGCTTTCATTCAGTTAAACCCTACATCTTGCCTCAGTAAAGATTTCTAAACTGGCCCTAACATGCAACAGGTGCACCAGTGAGAGCTATGACTCTGGATAAAAGGTCACTAGGATGATGTTTTTTAGATACATGTACCTGGCATCAAGGATCAGAGTCCTATATCTATGTTTTGTAACAGTTTTAGAGTGCTGAATTTCACACATATACATGAAGTGCTATTTAAGCAGAGGATAAAGAAAAATATAAAATAAAAGGGAGGAAGAAAGTAAAGATAGGTTTGCAAACTTCACTTTTAATTTTACCACAAATGCCTTCCTTCTCTTTTTTCCCCCCTACAGCTGATAATTTTGTTTCCTTCCTGTTTCACAATCATGAAGAGAAGGACACAGAAGTTAGAACCAACTTAAGCAACATCAAAATTTTGACAAGAGAAAACACAGAGAGAGAAAAACGGCCACAGTCTCAGTCTCCCAATAGCACTCCAGCAGAAGTGATTTGTTGCTGCTGTGTTTGGAGCCATGGGACAATCTCAGAAATGCCTGGTTTCAGAAGCAAGGAGCGCTGGAGCTCCCAGAACGGTTGCATGACCCACAGAGGAAGAGCCTTTGGGCTACCGGGCAGCAACAGCAGTTGAATTCAGTTCCTGTTTCAGCATTAACGTCCTGCCCTGCCATAGGCACATCATTTAATATAATTTATGACTCAGCTGGAGAAAAATATGGATTAAAATGTGGATAAGAGCACTCAGAGATGGAGCCAGGATGCTAAAAGCTATATAAATGCCATCAGATTAGAAGACATGTACTTTTTATTGTGATTGTCTTCTTTTACTTCAAAATGCCTCCCACTCTAGTGAGTCTGTGCAAGGCAGCACCAATGAATTAGAAATTTTTAACTAGACTGTGTAACACAATGCAATGTTTCTGCCTCCAGTATTCAAAGGCTTTTGAGCACACTAGTGAAAATAGCAGCTGAGAGAAAGATGACCTGTCTCAAATAAACCTTAGAGCTGAGAAACAAGGGACAAAACTCCTGCTTAATCCCCTGACATACCCTACATAGACAATGCTGTACTCATGAATTAAACATTTGCCTGTGATTCTGTGAACACTAGTTAGCTGTGTGGGATCTTGTGATGGAGTATTAAGTCTGCAACGCCTGTTAAAATGAGTACCTGGTAAAGACATCCAAAAACATCCATCCATTCAAACTTTTCTTCTCTCTTGGCAGCCTGCCACAATCAACCCTCTAATACACAGTGTGCAGTGTTTATTCTTCCTCTGCACATATATTCTGTATATAAATCAGACTGCCTGGAGTTAAAAACCACAAACCATGGAATGTGGGGGGAAAAAATAACACTTAGGAATCAAGAGAGTGTCTTTCCCTAGACAGTAGTGAGAGGATTTTATCTGAATGCTAGAACTGAGAAGAAGCATTGCATTGACAGAGCATAGAGAGAGGGCCTGACTGCTCCTGGTAAAATACTGGGTTTGATTGATCTGTGTGCCTCTGCCCAGCTGAGGATACAACCAGGAGGATTTCAGGCTTGAAGTTAGATCAGAAACCACAATATTCATACACTGGTTCAGGAAAGAGTTGTGTCTCTGCAGTTTCTTTTAGTTATTTTAAAAACATCTGAGAAATGCATTTTTGTGGCTACATGAGTAAGGAAAACCGATGTATCTGCTTACTTAAAAGCCAAGTTTTCAGTTGCACTGCGCATAGCAGCAATTCCCTTTCCACAGTGAACATAACTGAGTGACTCATTGCCTTCTTCTTCAAATGTGTCCTGAATTTTGCACAAACACATGACACAAAGATGTCAATTTTTGTCTTCTGAGCCAAAAATCTCCACATATTTCTAACTGTTCTCTCTTGAAAGATCCTCTCTGCCAGCACCTGGAATAAACGAAGTTCTACCTCCTCTCTATCTCCCAGAAGATTACATTTCTACATTCCTGTGTACTACTTGTTATACTGAAACAGGAAAGAAAAATAACATTTACTTCATCAAACTCACTGGACAGAACAAACTATTTCTCCCTTCCCTTTTCAGGACCTTGTGCTACAAGCACTGCCTTCTGAGCCATGTCCTCCTCTAGTGTCCAAATACTTGAAACTTGCTGACCTGAGCTCCTGGCATAGCATCTGATACATTACTGGTTAAACACGGTCCAAAAATACAGCAATTGGTGCATTCACAATTTCTTTCCCTCCATTTTACTTCAAATAAACAAATTTGTTGTGAGACACACTCTCCAGATAGAAGTACACAGAGGCTGGTACACAGAGAGGAATTAAAAATTTACTCAAGGATGGTGACAGTGACAACAAAAACTCTTCTCAAAGATCTTATGCTTTCTACATAATGTAACTGAGTTAGACTTAAGAGTAGAGAAAGGCTATACACCCTCATTTAGCAGATGAAGAGATGGTCATCTGTTCTGAGAACAAATAAGAAACAAAATTGAGGTGCAGAAACAGAGGACTCAACTAAATTTAGAAAGCTAAACGAATGACAAATGTGCTCTCCGTGCACTCCCTCCACTGGCTCTAGAGGGAGCTCAGGGCAGTTATCCCATGATTTACCATTGCAGGCTCAGAATACATTTGGCTGAACCTAGATCTGTGCTCAGATTCACATCTAAAATCACTGAGCAGAACTGAAAAATGCACTTGGCTTAATGGAGTTGCAGCATAGCCAAGAAGCAGCCGACACAAGTATTTTCCCTCCTCCCACTTTGCTCACATAACAAATGTGCAATGGAAAACCTTAGAAGAAAAAAATACATTTTCATGTGTTCCCCATAGAAAGGAATTTATGGTAGAAATATTTGAAAAAAAAAATTGAGTCATAATGCAGGGAAAAATGAGTGGATCCAGAAGGGGGAGGGTGAAGGAAAAGACTGTTGGTACACTCAAGGGTGGAGGGAAGCCCCAAGAGAACTCACAGAGCAAATAAAATCCATACAGATAAATAAAAATTCAAGAAACAGAAAAGGGTGGAACCACTGTGCTACTCATACATGGTAGTTGTTCCTATATTAGGGAGACAAAACCAACCCACCTGCTTCCTTAGCTGCCTGTATTTTCCATTTACACAGCCTTTGGAATGCAATTCCTAAACCAGTCACAGTCAGGCATCTACTTGTATTTTCCAGCTACTCTCTGTCCCCTCAATCTGTTCTCCCATGTGTGAGGCATATAGCAAGTCTTGGAACGAGGTGAGCACAAATCACATCTAGGTGTTGGTAACAAGTGATTCTCCTATTATTGGCATACCAGGAGTGAAAGAAACCTCATTTACTCCTTTCTTGCCCTGCTGGTTCCTCTACATGAGCACTGAAAAAGTCTACCTCATACACCAAAGCCTCAGATCCCTTCATTATCTCTTGGCTTCAAACCAGCTTCCCCCCCCCATCAGTTTTCAAACCATAGCCACTTGGTGGGCAGTGATTGATGTCTGCATCAAATTTGAATCTCCAGTTGTGTTTGCACAGCTGGGGCTGATGGGCAACTTCCTTCTTTACCACCTCCAGAAAACCAAAAAGCAGAAGCAAACAACAGATACTCCTATAGCTTTGGAGGACAAGGGGTGTCACTGCACATGGTCTGCAGATTCCATTCAGGCAAAGAGCTCTGGCACAGCCATCTCTTCTGCCCTCTGAGGGAATGATTCTTTTCAATGATTCATGACTCAGTGTCCTATCCAGCCACTGATAAGTCTCCCAAGGTAATGGGAGACTTGTGCCTGTTAGCTGCAAGGAGCTCATGGAACCAAGTACTCCACAAAGTGTATAGATACGTGCAAACGTCCCTTGGCATCAGGTCTAGAAGAGAAATTTGTATATCAGGCCTTTTCAGAATTTAGCCCTGAATTTGTGAATGGTTTATTTGCATTATTACAAGTACTACCATCTCAGATAGCCTGTGTTTCTGTCAGGCACTGTGACTTCCTACTCCTTTGTCATAGCACAGAAGATTTGAAAGTTCCTTTTCAATGGTTCCCTGATGTAGTTAATAATTTAAATTAAAAGATATAACCATATTTCCTTATGCTTCATAACCAGAAAAAAAAAAAAGGAACAGTCACTGTACAAAGACGCTTTGTGGCCAAATGAAATCTTCAGTTCTGCTCAGCAAAATGGGGGCATGTTTCCTTTTTTTCTAGTTCAGTACAAAAAAGCTTTACGAGGCAATGTTGTTAAAACTGATGCTGTTTTCAAAAGAGTCTCAGTTCCTGCCAAATTGAGTTCTTTGTGAATGACAGTTTATCAAGCAGAGGAGAGCTGGATTTTGGGCTACAGCCACTGTGCTTTATCTGACTAGAACTGATCACACATGCCTTTGTACTGAGTGAAGTGCAATCTGCCATCGAGGGTCAGGATTTCATGTCCCTGCTCCCAAAAGGCCAAGTGGAGACTTGGAGAGTGTTTCCTTGTTGTGCACTGATTGAGCAGCAATTTGAATTTTTGTGACATCAACAGAAGTTCAAAACCCACCAGCAATGCAAAGCTTTAAAGAGAGAAGTGGGTCTAATGAAGCAATTAAACAGACAGCTGAGGAGCACCTGACTACACCGTGCATACCTAAAGAAAACAGCCAGCAACAATTCCCCCCAGACGTAGATTCCCTCTCTCCTGAGTTGTAGCAGAGTGTGCGCAATCTGTGATATATGTCAGCAGTTCCTCCTATGGCTTAGACCAAGCTGTGGTAAACTGCACTACAAATGGGAAAGGGTGTCATCATAACAGTCATCTATGTATGAGGTTATTTTGCAAGCATTTCACCAGACTAATTAAGGAAACTTTTGAAATTTCTCTTGTTACTTACTTCAACATTGTCATAGTTACACGAATGGTGATTTTCAATGTCAAAATCTGTGAAATTCAATAGGACTCTGTGGCTGTGGTCAACTTGGATGATCCAGGAACAATCTGTGTTGTTATTATAAGGTTGAGGATAGTTTGGAGAATGGATTTCCCCACTCGTAGCTTGGAAAATACCGCCACAGCCTGAAAAAGACACAATTAGTTTTAATCACAAGCTCTTCTCTTTTATGCTTAATGAGAATCCACCTCTATTTTTAAACTAAGAAAACTTCCTTCTTTATATTTCCTACATTAAGCTTTTGTAAGATGAATGCTGCAACTGTTGAAGTGTCTGGCTGCAACAAAAATCAATGGAAATTCCTATCAGGAAAGTATAACATTATCATTATAGTTGAAAATGCAACAACACTGCTCTGAGTAATGTAGCCCCAGGCTGGTAGTAGACGTTGCAAAGGCTGAAACATTAGTTCCGGTATTCCTCTATCCTAGATACTGTAAAAGCAATCCAAAATACTGTTCAGATGAATGCCACAGACCTGGCATACTGAGAAAGCAACAACTAGGCCTAGCTGAGCACAGGGTGAGAAAATTATTTCTTTAGTGAGAGCTGGGAGCTCCTCGTTGCTCATGAGCGGTACAGCAATTGCAAACCTCACATTTCCTCTTCTCTACCCATGAGGTTGAGGGTTTCCTGAGGACTCCACCCTCAGATACTTCTGGTCAGAACAGATCTGGTGCTCATGAATATCTAAATAGCCTGGAATGATAGATTCCATGTGGGAAATACCAGGGCTTTCAGCAGGACTAACACAAACAGACGGACTTTTATATCTTTAAAAGGGATGGAGGAGGGACAAAGAAAGACATTGGGATTTCTGTAGATGGAGGCAGCCTGCTGGAAGGATAAAAAACTATTCTGTTATTGCATTCTGGTGAGTGGGTATTTTAGAGGCTAGAGGGGGGGTGGAGTACAACAGGCAAGACGTTGTAAAGGAATGAGAAAGCTTCAGGGGGCCTAAGTAGAAAAAATAAGCTGCCAGATCTCAGAAGGGGATTAATTCAAAGGACTATTGTAGACTTCTTTTATTAAGAAAAGATCTTGTGCCTTTCTCATAAAACTTGTGAGAGAGGAGAAGTATAAACCTTGACAAATTAATGAATCAGTGCGCTTAATCAAGCAAGACTGCAAGAATTAAAATCTGCCTCTCGTCACTTTTCATTGCAAATATTTTCTGATAATTGCCCTTTTTATAAGAACTCCCATGTAGAGACGTGGTTGAGTCTTTTAAGCATATCTCTTCTTTTACTGATTACCAGTAAGGCTATGAACAACTAATCACATTGGGGGTGGATGAACCTTATAGAGTTCAAGTATCTACTAATCACTCCAAATATTTTTGGAGTCCACCGAGTTCTTCAAGTTAAGCCATGTTCTCAGATATTTTTCACTCTACCTTTTAAAACGGAAAGCATCATTCGGTGAATAAAGGACTCTGTATGGGTAAGTGGGTGGGAAGAACTGGTAGCATGCAAAAATCCTTTGCTGATTTCAGGAATGTCTTGACTAATTATGTAGAGAAGAAACCCAAACAAAATACATAAATAGGCCTAGGTTTCAGCTAATTAGACAATTTTTAACTCTGTGTATTTTTCAGCATCTCTTAGTGTTACCAAATTCAGTATCACCCAAATTCTTTTTCAGCTTTCAGTCCTGTGCTGTTTGACAGCTTTAAATGCTTGCATAGCTGATCCTCAATTCTCAGACTTCCTGAATTTCTCGTGGTATTAATCAGTATACTCACCACCTGGGTTTTCTTGCCAGGAGGCATTAAAACCTTTCCCTGCCACTGCTGCATCTGTCTCGAAACGGACAATGGCTGAATTGCCAGTGGTGGAGACTCGCAGTGGGTTCTGTGCTGATCTTGAAACACACAGCTGGGCTAGCCTAGGAGAGAGGAAATCTGGGCCACCAAAGACCTAGAAATGGAAGAAATATTGTCAAAGTTTTCCAAAGAGAGTATCTGCCACACAGAGTACATGAGGACTGTTTAGTTTTTAGGAGGAAAAAAACAACCCCATCTATAATTATTGAAAATGATTCAAAATTTTAAATGTAAAGCAGCTAATAGAGTCATTTTCTCTGCGGGCTTACTTGGTATCTGAACCACCTGTACAAACCAAGTTTAAAATTCTAGATGATTTCAGAATATCCTTGCATTAAATAGAATTTTCTGTTTGGGGACTTGGCCACATTCTTCTTCCCTTTCCCTCCAGAATTCGTACCTTGTTTCTCTGGGCATATAAACCCAGATTTTTGTGTGTGTGCTTGTGCAAACAAACTGCTTCTTTTTGCAGGAAACTGTGCTGATGATTTGCACCATTGATATTTAGAGGCATACTTAAAGATGATCTTTAAATTGGGGCTAGATTTCATCATTCCTTCTGATAAAACAAAAAACCATTGCAACTTTATTTACTTCAAGGGCAGCATAAATATCCAAACTACTGGATTTGGGTCAAGTAAAATACATTTTAATAATGTTCTTTGGAAGCAAGGATATGTAGCATACATATTTGCCAAAAAAAGACGGGTTTTGGCTTTTCAGAGTAATTATTTCCTGCTCAGAAGAGTGTGCCTCAGGCAGTCATAAACCAGAAAACTACCACTCTCTTAAGCATCACAGCAGTATTGTTTTTATGCATTTTTAAATCAAGTGAAGTGAATTAAGTGGCAGTGCTGAAGCCTTGTTAACCCTGTTTCTTGTTTTCCAAAAGGGAAAACAAGATTTTAGTAGTTAGTAGGATTTTAGTTTGAACCCATTTATAGCTGGTGGAACTGGCTCACCTTCTCTAGTCTTCCCTCTCAAAGCTGAAGAAAACACACATGCTCAGTGCAATTTCCAACTGACGTGATTTTGGTGCCTAGAGCCCTCAATGATTGAATTTTCTTGGTTTCCTGCATGCTAATGAAATAGCACCTGATCCTAGCAGTCTACAACCTTCCACTGGTATGTCCTGGGTAGGACTGCAGCTGCAAAACTCAGTTTGACAGTAACCTTGGATGTGAAAACTATAAAACAGATACACCAAATAAAGAACGTGCTGCTGTCTTTCAGTAACTGAGCTAGTAATAGAAAGATTCCAATTCTATAAGCATATATTATATATAAATCCTAAAACTAAACTAGATAACAGCAAGTTCTAACAGCAACAACAAAAAAACCAACCCAAAACAACAACAAAAACAAACAAGCAAACAAACAAAAACCCAAAACCAGAGAATAGGAATATAAGGCAACAAATCCCATCAGAATTTTCCAACAGTAGCACCTCAAGTCCACTCCAAAATTTAATTTTTTGGTGAACATCAAAAAAGTTAAAAGAAGCAATCCATGTATCTTTCTCAGAAAGTGACAGTACTGTTAGAAACAGCTTTATATGTGTCCTTTTCTTCTATGATCACTTCAAGATGAGGGGAAACTCAATATTTTAATAAGCTCTGTCAGACACTTTTTAACCCCAGAAGAAGTTTGGGTTCTGTCCAAGCTAAATATCTGAGCAAGTCTAACAAAGAGCTGAGCTAGTCCCCCCACATCCTGGGCTAAGTGTACTGCATAGTTACATAATTTGATTAATTGTGTCCTCACTAACTGCTCACAGGGTCTGACGCTGCTCTGATGTTAGAGATATAAGAGAAAGAATTTGGTTTTAACTAGAAAAAAAAATTCAGTGACTCCAGGTTAATGTGAGACCTCAGGAACTGAGGCTTGCATCCCCAGAAGAAATAAGGAATTAATTTTTCTATAAACATGATAGTCTGTCAGATGTTCAAAAGACAGTATTTTGCTTTGGTGGCGGGTAACACAGGCTTAATAGCTTAAACATTTTTATTTTGACCGAGACAGCACTTTTTTGCATTCTGCAGGGAGGCTGCATGACTTGAATGGATAATGGTTCCTCTGTCCAATTGATCGTCTCAAGGCATTCAAAAGAAGTCACTATGGATGAAATCACAGCTCAGATTCAGAATCTGTAATGAAGCTGTCACGGTTTGGGGAAGAAGTCTGTTTGTCCTCTGGAAGCTCAGTGTCTTCAGAAAAATCTTACTGCTTGGCTGCTTGTGAGGCCCAGTGACAGCTGCATTTGTCAGAAGTCTGTTCAAAATGTGAATTTTAAAATGTGTTTGTGGTACATTCCCTGAGTCAGAGCCACAGCATGAGAGCTAGCAGGAACACATGCTCTTAATCATCTAAACCAGCATTGGGAAGCTATGTGGCAGAGGAAACAGCAGGAGTTTCTAATATGCATCTAATAAGTCTCATGGACCAGCCTCTCACATCATCCCTGATGCTCCCTGGGGCTGTCTGCACACCATGGACAAGGGAACCAAACCCAGCTCTGACATAAACCCTGCTGATTTCTGCAGCATTACCTCAGAAATTAACTTGGCCCAAGCTGAACACTTTGAATTGACCTGTTGGGAAAGAATTAAGGATGGGGAAGAAGTATTGATGGAAATCTGAAGTTTGTGGGTCTCCTTTACATTGTTAACTGTTCAGCAACAGCTTTTGCACAGTTTCAAAATAAAAAGCAGTCAGAGGCATGCTCTTTATAGTCAGGAGTATATTTTCTTTTCTCCTTTAGGTCAGTTCAATTAATCAGATGCTTTCATAAGGGCTGGAACAAAAACAAGTTTGAGTGTTTCCATGACAAAAACCAATAAAATATTATATTTGGCTACAAAGAGAAAAACCAATAGTTACCACATGAAAAAAGAAGAGGGAAAAGAGAATGGACGGAAAGAATGAATTCAAGGGTGTGGTTCATAACGAGTGATAGGTTGTCTGAGCTGAAAAAAAAAAATAAATACATCTAGTCTGACCAGAGTACCTGATCCAGAGATAAAATGGTATTGGATGGCATAGCAGGGCTGCAGGACACTGCCATAAAGCCCATGGTTTTAATCTGTTCTTATCATTTGCTTCTGCCCCGTTAGCTCCATTTAATGTTAACAGTCAGCATTCCAGAGTTATGAGCAACAGAAAGCTGGTTTTATGCGATTGGTCCCCCTCATGACACAGATTTTCTGGGAATAACACTGATCCCTGCTCAGATATAACTTCCAGCAAAGAGAGAGCCTGGCTTTGACAGAGAATTAAGAACTGTGGTAATACCTGATTTTTTTTATATTTAAATGAGAAGACCAGAGCATCTAATAGACTCGGAAGTGCAATAAATTGACAGTCTTCCTTCCTTTTCCTCGCAGAGCTGCATCTTGCTGAGGCAGATTATATTTATAGTTTCTAAAAATCTGGTCCATGCTAAGAAGAAGATGTCATAATTCATGTGTCATAATTTATTCAAAGCAGACATGGTAATTTTCCTCTATGAATGTATTTTCAATAGAAGTCATTTAAAAATTATTTCAACTCTTTCATTGTGTCCAGTGTTTCCATGAAACATTTTTAGAAAACATCTTCAAGAACAATTTAAATTTGCTTCTGGATGTTTATAAATGGAATGGAATTTGATGGGGAAGAAAAAAAGACAGACTACAACAGTGTCATAAAACAAACAGGGAGAAAGCTTAAAGGAGAATGTGTCAAACACTTGAGCCATGGGCATAACCTGAGGATTTCACATTAAAAAAAATAATGTAACTATTATTGCACAGTTGTGGTGAAACATATGGCAGTCCTGGGATACTGACATGGAAGTGACCGCTTGTTTAAGAGGCATTGTCAAAGGAAAGGGAAGGGAGACGCTGCCTTTTACAAGAACAAATATCCTTCAGACAAATGTGCAAGAGTGAAATATTCAATAAACTATGGTATAAAAATGAAGTTAGCAGCAAAACTGTTCCAATGGGAAATATCTCTTAGAATTTTCCTAAATTTGCTTCCAGGTCAAAGGGATGAGGGTGTTCCTAAGCAAAAGCTAAATGCATCCAGGAGAGCAAGTTTTGTGATTACTGGGAAATATTTATTACAAGACAGCTTATTTCAGGTAGCAGACTTAATGGGACATGGAGGGACAGCAGAGTGCAGAGCTACTTTAGTACAGATTTTGACTTCATATTAAAACTGGAAAGTTGTTTGACATGAAAGAAAGCAGGAAGCAGTAGAACTTACTACTCAGAGATAAGGAAAATGTGAAATCAGGAGAATAACCACAAGAAAAATCAGACTTCAAACCCCAAAGAACACTTAGACAGGATACTTTTGGGAAGATAATGTGAGAGACCTTTGGAACCTTAGTGATCACTGAAGCGCACTGTATCAAAAGCACACCAGGAACCTCATTTTTTTAACAGTCTGCAAACCTAAATGTGTGTGTGGTTTTCAGCTTGGACATACATAGACAACGACAGGAAAGAAAATGACAAGATAAAGCAGCTTCTGAAAATGGCTAACCATGAGGTTTTTTTCCCCACTAAATCTGAGTCATCACTTGTTCTATGCAGACTGTGTCAATCATGCTATGAATGAATTTTATAACAAAAGCAAGAAAATATGTATGTGGAAATGTACACAAAGCTCCATCGAGTGCCTGCAGTTTGGCAGGGGAAGCTCTATGCTGCCAGGCAGGACCTTTGATCATGCACTAAGATATGAACCAATTTTCTCCTGTAAGTTGATTTATGTTAGGTTATCTGCCAGCAGATCAGAGACAGGGGTTGGGAACTGGATGAACCAAGGTCAGGAGTTACTCGGAGCAACTGTGAGGGCAGGAAGGCAGAGGAGTTCAAGCAGCAAGGTGAGCATCTGTACAGATGAATCAGTATGGTTGGGAAGAAGCAATACATAGAAACTAAGCTGCAAATGGCAAAGAAAGGAAACCCAAAACCTGAGGTGAATACCTTGCTCAGGAACACAGAGCAGCAAACTGCAGGATCCTGTTAAACAGTGTCTTTAGGCAATTGGTGTCCGGCAACCCACTCAGTTGGTTTTAGGCCTACCTTCCCAGTCAAAAAGTTCTCAAACAAATGGCTGCCAGCCATCTGTACTCTTGCTGAATCATGATAGCTCCTGAGCAACCATCTGCAAATGTAGGTATTGTCCTTGGACTATTCAAGAAGTGGTCATCAACAGCAAATTTAGATTTGGAGGCTGTTTAATGGATTCCTCTGGGCAACAGAGGCGTAACTGAAGTTTATAGGCAGATTAACTTCAATCTAGTAATTCTGGGAACAAAGAACAATGAAGTTGCAATAAAACAGACCTCATCAATACCCAAACCAGCCAGTAAAGGTCACCTACTCACAGTCTCTGGTGTCAGCAACGTGACATACAGGCATAGTTGCCAATGCTACTGATGGAGATTTCACAGAACAACTTCCTTACACCCAGATCCTACAGAAGTCCCAAAGTCAATGGGATACTGAAAGCACAGTGTCCATTTGGTCAAGACTTCCACTGCATTGATAAGCTAGAGAAGCCTATTTCAGAGCCAGAAAGCTGGAGTTAAGTTACATATCTCTTCTACTCATACAAATTGTTATCTCTATATCTATCTATCTATCTACTATATATTTAGGAGCTGCTTTAGTATGTGGGTTAAATTTCCAAGAAATTGATCAGAATTTGATCAGTGTGCACTAAGTAATATAGTCTGAAGAAATCAAAGCTGCTAATGTGGAAATGGGCAGCAGTGCAGAGCTGTGGGTGCTGGACAGAAATTTTTCTAACTATATGCTGTATCACATCACCCAAGAGAAGAGGAGAAGACAGACTGCAGCAGAGTGGTACAAGTTCTCTTGATCAATCTTTTGGGTTCATTACAAAACCATTAAAATGTCACCCATGTAATAACATCGACAAAAAGTCCCAACAAGTGTACCTCGACTGGTGATGTCAAATGTCTCTAGTGAGAGCAGTCGAGAAAGTCTATAATTCTAAACAAGTTCTTCCTGAAATTATTTCCTATTCCTTCTTCCTGTACTGGAAGTCTATTCAACTCTGTTAGCTGAGATTGGTCACCTGGTTGTTTACCAACACGAGCAAAAAGATGTCATATATAACAGGGTCATCCAGTCTTATGGGTCTCTTAAAGGTCAGTACATCCTTGGAGAGGCCCCTTTTCTCCTTTTCCCCACCAGCCTAAGATGACTAGGATATTGCCTCTTCTTTTATTTTTTTTTCTGAGTGCAAAAATTCATCATAATTTTCATCACTCAGGGTTATAAATCTGCCCACATCCTACACAAGGCCTCACCTGAGTTATCCCCACAGTGATCCATCATCTTCCTTTACACCAGGAAATTATCTGCATGGTACAGCACCCTACACTTAGTTCTTTGTAAAAGGTGGGCTTTTTAAGACTAAGTTTTTCAAAGCAGTTTTGTCTCTTGTTAGGAAGTATACAGTGCCTAGCATCATAATTGATTAAGGTATATTCACCAGAGACATAAAAGCAAAAAATAGTAAGAACATTGTGGCTTCTGTGACAATACCTGTTGAACATAACTGTAGCCACAGCAGAAATGGGAAATTGTGGTAGAATTGTTTGTTCTGCATCTGCAGTTCTTGGGATTATCTGTTCCAGACAGAAATGAATACAACTTGTGTATTTTAGAGGAGTAAATCTAATGCTCTTACCTCCAAAACATCATAGCTGCAGTTTGGGTGATATTCAATGTCAAATTCCTGAATGGTGAGTTGAATGCTGCTACCAGGCGCTGTGTGGATGTACCAGATGCATTCCCTATTGCTTGGGTATCTGCTGGGGTAGCCAGGGCTGTGAAACGAACCAGAAGGCCCAGAGAGTTCTTCTCCACAACCTGACAACAAAGCAAAGCAGCCTGTCAGTGAGGAGCTCTGGAAAAACTCACCAACAGCTCTGTGGTAAGGACAGGCAGTAGTACCCGTTTCATAGACAAATGTGTACACTGGGCTGGAGGGTCTGTTCTGTCACAGGGAACCCGGGAAGAGAATGGCAGGCTGGAGCTGTTTGCACTGCCTGTGCGGGAAGTACTTCATCTCCTGTTTTGGTACGTTTTGTACCAAACCTCAGCATGTGCTCTGACTGCTGAATGAACTGAGACACAGAGAAAAAAAGTGACACTTTTTGTATTGGCTTCTAACTTTATCAGTTCTAGAAAGCTAAAACAGATCCATCCTCAGCTCTTACTGACTTCAAAAAATGCACAAGCCAAGTTATCATAGGGAGGTCTTTCTATTGTTGTAAAAATGCTATTTCCCACTGCTTTAGAAATCATAAAATTAAAGACAATGCAATTTTCCCCAGCCTACTGAGCATGATTAGAAGCTGCCAGGTCACGGTGGATAAACCAGCTTTCTGACACTTGGTGAGTTTATGTTCTTTTTTTTTATTCAGTTGTAACAGTGCAATTGTAAAACAAGCTGTGTTTGAAAAGTCATGTATTTTCTTTTCAGATGAGAAAGTATTGTCCTAACACCACTCCCCAGACCCTGGGGTGACTAAGTTCTTACACAGTATGAGCTAGATTGAAAAAAAACAGTAGCAAAACAATGGATGAAACGCAGGCCCTGGTTTAACAGGACAAAGCAGCTGAACATCTGAGACTCGTTTTATCATTGCTTTATGGAGATGTGGTAAGTGTAGCACTAGCCTGTCTTTAACTAATTCCTGGGAAGATGCTATTCCTGACTCAGTCCCCAAGTTCAGGCATAAACAGGGTAGGAAGGCACAGCAGCCCTCCCAGTTTCAGGGCAGATTTAGATCAGCTACATTCATAGTGAAACCTTACCTTTAGAGAAGCCAGTAGGGTGGCTATGTGTCTGTCACATGCAGAACGCAAAAGGATTCTGTGTTTAATCTGATTTTGTGTGTGCCACTCTGCCTCCCAGCAGCTTTTTTTTTTGCTCTTTACATTACAAGCCCCCCAAATGTTTAATTTAGGCACTAATCTTATGCTTACACAGAATTTATAGGGCCACTTGAGCTTTGTAATGCCCACACTCCATCAATCTCTTTGGCTTCAGCTCCAGAGGAAAGGTTCTGTCATATAGCAAAGCCCCAAAATACTTAATAAAACCATCTAACAAACCATGAGATCTAAATTCCCAGAAGCAGATACTGTGATATGTCAGAAGTGATAAATAGCATCTGTATCAGAGCCTTTATTTATAGGAGATATTTTATAACATAAACTAAATAAACTACCCCTTTGATCAGCTCAACATATCCACGCAGATGTGTAAAGCTCATGTAATCTCTATTAAATCTAAGAATAATTTGCAGTTTGAGCAAGGTGTCTGAATGTTGCTCTGCTTTACACCTTTTTTTATAGGAAGCTGTAGATCAAGATCTTCAATTAAGTGCAAATATTTTCCTTAACACCTTTCATGCCAAACTTGTGGCTGCTAAGTCCCAGAACCATTTACCATCATCTCTACCATGGGGTCTTTCAGCTTCACACAGAACACCTGACTTTGGCTTTCTCGCATTTGCCTATAGGACTTCTAGGACTGCAAAACACAAATCTCTGAGGGGAAAGAGCAGCAGGTCTGAAAGGCAGTAAAGCTGTAAGAATCTACTTTAAGCTAAAAAAGGAGACATGTAAATACAGATGTGAGGACATGCCAGCTATGTTACACTGATCTCGCAGTCCATCACACAGTATCCACCAGAAAAACGCCTTTTAAACAAAAGAATTCCCACTAATCCAGGTAAACCTTCACATAGCTGAAGTTGATTCACAGGTGAATTGGCACAGGAGTAGCTCTTCTCCCTTTTCCCCACCCTGCTGCACACGATGAAGCTGGAGGTGGCTTGCCCTGCAGTCACAAAGCTACATTGTCAAGCTACTGGGAACCTCAATCTAGGAGCTAACGAAGCTTTTAGGTGTACTTTAAATCAATCTTGTCTTCAATCCCTATGGAGAAAAAGGCAGTACACTTCCTTCCCCGAGGCTGCCAGCACGTGTAAATCTTAAGCCCCTGAAATTTTGATATCCATGAACATTTCATCAGTGGGATGGAGAAGAAGAACGCTTCAGTGTAAACCACCATCCCTTTTTTTCCCAGTGCCACTGGAAGATGGCCTGTTTTTCCTCTAAAGAAACCAGGTCATTGAGGTTTTACAACTGGAGAATAAAAGGTGTCGTTGTCGGGGAAGCCTTACACTGGAATTTGCAGACTTTCTTTCCCCTTAGCAGCCAGAATTACACAGCCACTAAGGACAGACCTCAGGAGGAAAAAGCCACTTCTCCAGCTTGGGAAACTGAAAGATTTCTCAACAAACAGACTTTATGTCTCGGCTCCTGAGGGGGTGGGAACAGGGAGCAGGGGAGTTTAAGCAGGAGAGAACAAAGCCAATTGCTATTTATCTCAGCCTGAAGAAAGCTGGGAACATTTTAAAACTTAGCAGGCAGTTATGACTCAGCTTCTCCAACTGAGAGTTTCCTGATAGCCACAAAAGATGTTTTTTATTTAAACCCAAAATGGCTCAGAGGAGTGGAAAGCTTGTGTGCTCTTCTTTGAGGCACAGACCTTTCTTCCATGCAACCCTTGCAGGTAGCATTCAGATTACTCACACTCCCTCTCCAGAGAGGTTTATATTTCCTCTGAGCTCAATCAACATTCTCTGGGAGCACATGAGTAAGAAGGTCAAACTGTTTTTAATGTCCAATTTCTTTTCTTCCAACTAAAAATGTTCCCAGAAAAGGCTTTTTTGTTGTTGTTGTTTAATTGAGTGATTCTTTTTAATTGCGCCAGTAAAATGGAGGTAAAGTTTAGGTCTCTAAGATTCATTTCTTATAAGTTGTTTGCAAACAGATCAGAATTGCTTGGGTTTATTCCTAAGCATTCACTCACTAATAGATGAAAAAAGAACTCACTGATCTTTGCAAATATGTGAACTTCACACCCGAATTTTTTTGACTGACCAGCATATGCCACTAGAAACCTCCACATCAGAGCAGAAGCACTATCTCTGAACTCTCTGGCCAGCTGTCAGGAAGTCCATGCAGGATGTTTCTGCTCTTTTTGAGGATTAGGTAAGAATCAATTCTGTTGTACTTCTCTGAAAATATAGATGCTAGTTGATTTTTAAAGCATATTTACATAAATACTTGAGAGATTAAAACAAATGCTCCAAATTTAAACTCACTGGCTGTATTACAACACCCAAATGAGAAAACTCAAATAATGAACTTTTTGAAATGCTTACAAAACTTTGATTACAAAGTTACATGAATAATTAATTACACAAATACAGACCTTCTCCCAATGTTTGTATTTGTCTGCAAACATCAAATAAAAGTTTGATTCTATTCAAATAAATGGAATTTATGCTGTTTATAGCAACAAAGTAAAAAAATTTGGTCTTTAGGGATAAATAAATATGCAGAAGCAGAACCTATAAATTGCTGCATTACTTCAGCTCTCACTGAAAAAATAGTGAATAATACCAAGCTATTCTGCTCCTATTGAAATATCTTTAAAAAATTTTCTCAGCACAGAAATACATGGTCTTGCTGTGTGCTGTGAAATGCAGACAGCTGCACTGTGGAAAAGTTTCTTGCAGCTGAACTGCATACAGTGTATGACCAGTTTGTGTCAACCTCCTTGCAGTAATTTTTGACATTTCAGCCCTGCAGTTAAACAGAGAAAAAAAAATAAGAAAGGAAAGATACTATTTCAGTAGTGTAAAGGTCCTGGAATTCCCTTGAAAAATGCTGAAAACTACTACCTACTCTGGTGTTAGTTGCTAGGAAATCAGAAAACAAACAGAAAACTTTGGAAACATATATTTGGTGGTTTTGCTTTCCTCTGACTAAAATCTACGTATTCACTGAAGATTGTGCAAGGGATGATTTACAGATCTTTCCATATTACTGCCTGTCTGGTTAGCAGATGGTGTTCATTAACCAAAGAAGAATCCCTATTCTCAGAAATAATTATAGCTGAACAGAAATGTTGTAATCTGTGGAAAACTCTATTATTTTCAAGGTTTTCAGATTTATTCATGGGTATGTTTTACCCACATGCTAGAAAAATCCCATCCATAAAGGTTAAAGTGAACTGGCACTGTTCCTGTAAAATCAAAGTTAGGGAAATGAAAGGATACAGAGTTTTCCAGTTGTGGTACTCATGGTGAAACATTTCAGTAAATGCAAACTGATTCTAACTGCAAGGAGCATGTGCTATAAACATTTCCCTGTATTACAATAATACTTGCATGAAGTATAATTTGGATTTGATTGTGAAAACTTTCACTCTCTTGGGTAGGTTTGGTTATAGTATACTGTCCAATGGCTGAAGTAGAATAATTTATGTGATAAGGGTTTATGCAAGAGAGCGAAAATTCAAGTGAGATACTGTTTTGGGTTTTTTCTGCTTTCTGATTGGTTAATATCAGACCCTGTTCATCCTTAGACTTAATGTGACAGAAAGACACTGAAAAGGAATAGTCATTTTTGGAAACTGAACAAATGGCAATTTGTCAAATGTTACACAAGAAATCAACAACAGAGCTATGATTCAGGCTTAGAAAATCTGGACCTCAGCTCCCTTGCTGAGCTGCAGTGTGATATTCTCTTCAGCAATCCGAATGGATGCCTGACAAATGTTTGCAGTGAACGGCTTCTGCACCTTCATCTAACCTCTGTTTCTGTAGTGCTTCTCTGAAGAACTAACAAACTAATTAACATTTGGCCTGACACATATACTGACAATGTGAAACAGAAAGCAGAATAGTGGGTGCAAATTTGGACTATTCTGAGAAGAGGCAATTAAATTTATAAGCTCTACTGACAATCAAGCGGCCAAACAAGTGAGCTTCCAAGGAAATGCAGATGTATATACAAAGCAGTGAGTCCCTACATGCACATTGCTTAATAAGGTAAGTGACGGGTCCAGGAAGTACGTGTCTTCTCAGATATGACAGTTGTCACTGGTGTAATTTTGCACTGAGAGACCTTTGCCCTCTTGGCCTCCTGAATTTTTTTTTTTAAGGAAACCAATTTGATTGGCATTCCATCTTTGCAATATCCAGACTGTTACCACAACTTTGTTCTTTCTCAAAGGGCCAATATATGCCTCCATATATATTTGCCTATATTAAGCTTCCTAAAACAGAGTGAAAGTAGAATAAGCACCTTGCAGATTCAAGCTTTCCACTGGTAAATAATCCTTTTGAGGCCTTGACTGCAGAAGAAAGCATTAGTGATTTAGCCAAATCAATTCTAAATCCATCCTCATCAATGAAATCCCCTTAGATGAACAGTGTTATTTCAGAACCACAATGGTTTTTAAATTGACTTCTCTGAACTAGAGCTCTCTATCCAAGTTAAAATTATGGATTTGGACACTTTTAAGCATAAATAACAGCATTCTCCTAAGATCAGTTACTAATTCTGTCTTTGTGAAAACCTTTAGGTTTTCAAAGAAACCACTTTTTAGAGCGAGTTTCCTCAACAGCTGGAAAGATCAGATGCAAATGTTTTAAATCAAAACAGTTTTGTTTCATCTGTGGCAGGAGGGGATACTCAAATCAGCTATCAGTGAGGTAAGCTTTTGTCTTTTTTTGACCACCTCACAACTGTGAAAAAGCTTCTGGGAAGAGTGTCTGAAGCAAACTGTATCAGGCACATGGCAAACATAAGTGCTGCTCTCTTTACCATCGAAACACGTGAATGTCCATATCTCATAGAGGCTTCACAACTGCCAGTTAAGGAGCACATGGACAGCCTGAGAAATAGTTCACAGCAGCTTGAACTCTAGAGCACACATTTGTCACTTGAGCAGAAATAAAAGCTCTTCTCTCAGCAATATATGTAGCTCTGTTATTTTCTTGTCAGGTGAGATGTTACCAGATCTGGGTGTAGATTCCCCTAGGTCTTTGCCCTCAGCTAAGAAGGGATCCAAATGCTTCGCTCTGAAATACCCAGCTCAAAGGCTGCATCTCTTGATCAGTTCCCCTAGACAAGGAGACTTTTTCCAGTGAATTTTTTTTATGTACTTGAAAGATTTTCAGAAGGGAGAGGTAAATATAGTACCCCGACCACAGCGTGGTATCTAATTTTATCCACTCTAGGGCAACAATGTAGCCACCAAGAGTAAGAGGAATAGCTGTATTTGTGCATGACACCAAAGGAGAAAAGAGAAGGAAATTTTTCTAATGAACAAAAAGATAACAACTGTGGTCAGCTCTGGAGGAACTTGCACTCACATTGCAAGCCGTCAGAAGTCACAGCTGTGATGTTCTGAGCCAGCAATGACATTCCCTAAGAGCCAGGCCTATCTGACCCCACAGATTCTAATCTGCTGCTTAGACACAGCCCCGCATTAGCAGTCTGGGCCCTGTGCAGCATTAGGGTGGAGTTTAGTGTCCATGAATTAACAGAAGGGCAGTGCTGTCTGATGGAGAAATGAATGTCAGCGCAGCAAAGGACTGCAGAGGGGTGGGAAAGGAGGGAAAGCACAGGAGTGTTTACCACGCAGGCAGATTCTGGAAAGCTTTCAGAGCTTTACAAAAGCAAGTTAACCCAGCACCATGGCTACTGTATGGAACTGATGTCATCTGGCTGTGCATAAAAGCCTCCGCTTTTTCTCCTTTTGTGCAGCTCCAGAATTACGTCACCCCAAAGCACAAGAAGGTACCTTTGTGCTGCAGCCCTTCCCCTGCTGGCTCCTGCTGCACATCCCACTCCTCGCGCGTGTCCCTCCCTTACCCAGAAACGCTCCTTCATTCACCCTGCTGAATGCAAGGCACCTCTGTGCAGCCAGCAGAGCCTCTGGCAGCCTCTGCGAGCCAGCAGTCTGTGGTGGGCGCAAGGAGCTTCCATTTAAAATGTGTGCAGCACACCTTACACCTCAGCAACCCACAGTGGGGCCTCTGCAGCCCACTTCAGCTGCTTCACAATGCTGTCAAACCTGAATGCTGAGGACTGATTAGACAGATAGGACAACTGGGGCAATTTAATTATTTTCAAGGTTGGAACCCCTTTGATGGGATGTACAACGGCACACGATTTAATCTTGTTACAGTCCACAATTGCTGTTAAATAAGCAGAGTGAAAAATACTACATTTGTAACCTCACGTATGAAGAAACTGCAAACTGTGTTTGCAGTTGTACAATCACTAACAGATTTGTTTATAGTTGGCATACATGCTTGCCTGTTTAATAAGGCCTGTGACAGTTTTCATGACATCCAAGAACAAGAGAACAAACACCCGAGGCACATCCTGGCCAATGTTATTTCATGCAGAGAAATGGGGCGGGTGCAGCTGGAAGTGGACACTACCGAAGAAAACAAGTACCCCTAAATTAAACTAGAGAGAAGCGTGCACAGAAAACAGAAGTCTATAGAAATGGGCAAAACGGAGGGCTGAATGTTCCCATTAGAAAGCCCAAGTCATTCACAGTTACCCATAAGAGCATCTATCTCCTGTTCAGTACAGAAATTCTGGACATGCCCCTCATGCCTGTGCCTACTCCTGGAAATGAAAGCATATTTCACTAACAGCTCTCAGTCTGCAATCAGCTGATCTTTGACGGTGTACATGTGCAGAAACATCCACTGGGAAAGTATGTGAAGAATTATGAGGAAATGCAGTGGATTTAGAGCTGTAACGGGTTATTTCTATTTACATAACATAGAGTGCCATAAGCTGGGACTCCATTACACATACGGGGAAGGAAACCTACCTTCCCAGAGGAAACCTGGCTAACTTACCGTTAATGTGCCATAGCATCTGGAACCCACTTCTAGCATTCAGTCCATCAGAGTAAAACTCCACGTGAAGGCTGGTCCCTGTAGTGCTCCCTGCAAGTGGAAGAGACTGTCCACAGAAAGTGCCTATCAGGTTGGATTGTGCATCAGGCCCATCATAGAGCTGAAATGAAATAAAAATAACATGCCAGTGAGTAAAAAGAAGCTCCCCAATTAAGCAGCTCCGCAATTCTTAATGTTTTGTACAGGATTTAAAAAAAAAATAAGCAGTGACACTTATCCCACTGGCCACCCTTGCACAGCATATGTGCAATGAACCTGGGGAGTGTGGAAAGATTTGGGTAAAATGATGAGTAAATAAAATGCCAGTATGTCTTTAAACCTGGCTGCACACTGTGTGCAGTAGGAAGGGTTTGCTGTTTCTGTTTTGGTGTGTACTGGGGGTTCTGGGGAAGAAGATAAAGGGCAAATGGCAATGAACTGAAATAGAAAGAAAAAGAGGACGTCATGGGTCTGATTTGCCCATACATCTAAGGTGCTCAGTGCCTCTTGGTGACAACTCTGTTTACATCTCCATCTCTTTAAGCCTGCACTCAGGTGATATGAGGACTGCCTGGGCTTTTGATGGAGAAAATTGCGCAGTCAGCATCATGATGGCCTCCCAGATTAGTGAGGACAAACTGAAAACCAGAAGTAAATCTTCAAAAACACTAGGAAATTTCATATATGTTTATTTATGGTTTCATAATCTCATGCTAGAGTCTTGCTTTGGAGGAAAACTGGACTGAGCCATGCTTCTGAAATTTGATTTCCTTGTTATAGTCTATGTGCCGGTATTTTGACAATCAGTGTGTTGTCAGATGTAGCCAGCCTGAAAATCTTTCTGTTCTCCAAACACAGATGAGAAATCCTCCATTCCACTCTTAAAACATTGCCACTCTTAAAAAAATCCTAAATCAACCAAACAATCAAAACAACAAAGTGCTAGGGAAATATTTCTTTATTTAAATATTTCAATGATGTCTGAAGGAAGTCATACACTCACAAGTAAATGAAAACACTTAATACATATTTTGATGAGGTGATAGTAGATGCTTAGAGCTTTTAAACTTCTTTACATTTGTTTTCTCCAGACAGGTTTAAATGGTTTTTCAAATTCTAGGTTTGTAACTTTTTTCAAATCCAGAAAATCACACTGAACATACCTCTGTATTCTCACAAAATACCCCATACCTCAGTGTCAATTTTCAGGTGTGAGGAATGTAATTTTTGCTAAGCTAGTAAAAATGAGATATTTTAGCTAAATTGCCTTTGATTTACAATATCAGATTGCTGGTTATATTCAAGTTGTGACTTGCTTTATTATTTCTACCTTGGTTACTATGATTCTTAAAGTTTAAGAAAACAGCAACCCTTGTCCTTTATTATCACTTTGCAACAGTTCATCTGATCTTCTGTCTCACAAAGCGTATCTTCCTAACACAACCCAGCAAATTACTGGCACAGAAACCGTGTCTGAACATTCTCATTGTGCATTTTTGGCATGCTTCCTTTCAGAATTTCAACAAAAACTTTTCCTCTGTTCTGAAGCCATCACCATGAAGTTCTCTCCATGCAAAGAATAAAATCTATGATCTCTAGAAAGATAACAAAGGTTTATTTATCTTTGGTCTCCATTCAAATCTCTTTTCCAAATATCTTAGATTCTACTGAGAATTCTGCTACATTCAGTACTCTGTAAGTCATACTATGGAAGTAGGACATTACAGCAAATATTGATTAACCATGCTAGCTACTAACTTTTGCACACATTTTCTGGAGGACTCACATATGAGAATAAGTAATTAAACCCTCAGTCTTTCTGTTCAAGATGCTTGTCTTGCAGAATCTTCAGAAATTTTGTTATTCATTTAAAACATAGTTGGGTCCAAGAAATCAACTCAAATGGTTTCAAATCCTCTAGAAGACAGTCCAGTTTAAATGTTTGGTTTTTTAAACAACAACAAAAAAAGGGGGGTTAGTTCTGCCAGAAGTTAGGGACAAATTGCAGCAATAAATCTATGGTAATATTCCATGGCCTATTTCATGACTGGTGACCATGAATCTAATACAATGAAAGGCTCAAAGCAAGCTAAGTGTATTGTAGCTTGAGAAATATCACTTTATTTGGTATGATTTCTCTTGGTGAAATCAGAAAATATTGAAAGTTTCTAATTGCAGACACATTGCTGGTAGTGATCAGATGTGTTTGAAAATAAATACGAAATTGTCATAAAGATTAGATGGCAATATGTTGAATATCAATCTTTATTCTTTCCTCATGTAAAATTTAAAGGACCACCTGATAGATAGATGAGCTGTCCCATGCCCAGCATGGGACATTACAGTTATGACCTTCTTCCAAGCCAGGGTGAGAATTTTACACACTCTTTCAAGGCATAAGTTCAGTAAAATGAAATCAAGTCAAATCCAATTAGATTTTGTAAGAGTACTTCCTCTGACAGCTTTGTGGTATATACTACTCATATTTCTGTGGCTTCAAGCCATAGAAACCTTACACCAGAAAAATATGAATGGTGAAGAATGAAACAATGTGGACATCATGCATGTGCGCTCTGAATAGTAGCTAAAACTATGTCAAGATACATATTCACAATCTACCATTAGCTCTAGTGGTTGCAAATGAAAACCCTTCCTAAAGAACTATGGACTAAATCATACCTAGAAACTTCCAAATCCAAACAACAAAAAAAAAGAGCTTCATGCATCTCCTGCAAACTCCTTGATTCATCAAGGGAGTATTATTTTTATCTAAGACAGAGAATGCCACATTTGTATGTCATTTCCTCTGAAAACAGTCCATCAGTTTTGCTAGACACAAAGAATGGTTACTATGGCAATCCCTTCATGCCGTGCTGCCCCGCGGGTTTGAGCTCAGAGCAGCATTTCGCAGGGAATTTGAGTGCCTGGCCAGCTGTAACTCATTGAGAGAGGCAGAACCACGACTGCTAGAATTACAGCCGGGTTTTTTTGAGCTGTCTTTCATTTCTAAATGAAGGGAACAGCTGTGTGTTTTCACAGGGCATTTTGAACTTCTCGAACCACCTTTTGCTCTCATACAAACACAGGCAAGTGAAACTGAAGCTGAACACAGCTCTCATGAGCCACAGTTTCTCTCCTGATCTCTGAGATAGTGTTTCTTGTGTAAGGTCCTGCTTTGTCAGCTGTGTTGTCTTAAACTGCTGCAAATTGAGGGAAGGTTCTTCTGCAGGCTATATGAGGCAAGATACTCCATATGATTGTGCAAGACAATTGGATTTTGGGGCAGTGTATTAGTCAGTCCTGTACCATACTGACTCCAGGAACTGGTGATTTGCCTCCCTTCCAGGTCCCCACTGGGAAGAAAGTGCTTGTTCCCCTTCTGTGTATATATTGGTTTTGTAATATATTTATTTGTTCGGACCTTTTAGCCTCCACCAGAAAATCCAAGCACTTCATAATGATTGTGGCAGACAATTCAACAGGCAAAACATGCAAAAACACGTTCAGATCCTTAGCCTCTCCTTTTTAGCCAAAGCAATCACCCAGCAGCAAGCAGAACGCTCCATTTTATCGGCCTGCAGCCCGGCACTGGGCCCAGGTGGGTATGCGCTATGTTCAAATGAATTATTTATTAGGCACGGGCTCAATAACTGTTAGAAGAAACTCCTTACCAGGCTGCCTAGGAGCAAGTGTATAAGTTGACACGAAGGTAAAAAGGGGAGGTACCAGCTCTCTAAGGGATGAATCAAGCTGTGTGACTGCCCTGCAGCGAAGTGGCAGCTGAAAACCTTCTGCTGTACATTAGAATGCGGCTGGGAAAGCAGGACTAGCAAAAGCTGCAGGAAGGGTTTGGCTTGGGTAGCTCTCCCAGGGGGGACACCATGGTCACCAGTATTACATTTTGGCTTTTCTGACTCTTCAGCCTGGAAATATGTCACTAACACCAATAATGATGCCCTGGAGGCCACAGCTGTTCTCTTCCCTTTGGAAGAGCAAAGCAAAAGGGCATGACCTGTGTCACAGAAAAGCTCATTGCCAGAGCTGGAGCAGGGGCTCAAGGACTGACCTAACTGGAAAATGAAGTTTCCTCTGCTTGGAAGAAATAAAGATCTAGAAAAAATGGGGCAATAAACTTTGAATGTGATCTGTTTGGACATACTCGAGGTAGGGACAATTTTCTAGCCGAGCGCCTTGTCAAGCTTATTCCGTCTTGCAAAGTGAGCCTTTCAGACTGGTAGTGAGACTCCATCTGTTCAGTTTTTCTGACAGAAAACTGGGGGGTGGGGGGGGGAGGTGGGGGGAGTGTTAGGGC
>VXAZ01007739.1:70849-184301 GCA_013399875.1 Gymnorhina tibicen
GGGGTGGGGGGTGGAGGTGGGGGGAGTGTTAGGGCAAAATATCAGTTTTCTCTTGAAGAACTTTATTTCTATGAATAGGCATGGGGTTTTTTTCATCAGGAAAAACATTACAGAGGTAAAGCCCATGCCTAATCAGCTCTGGAAAAAAGCTGCTTAGATACACTAATTCGTCATAACACATAGTCTTGATCAAGAGGTGATAGTCTTCAAAAACAAACTTTCAGTTTTATACTAGGGGAAAATCTATCCTATGAATGCTGGCAGTTCTCATTTTACTGTATTGCAAATAATACTGTAATCAGATGTCATGAGTTCATCATAATAATGAGCAATTATATTAATAATTGTCTGCAGCTGAGTCTTGAAACAAACTGTTTGCTGTCAGAAAACCTTTATACAGGGACCAGCAGCAACAGTCCTGGGCTGTATTTGCAGAACTCAGGAAAGATGTTGCCTTGGATCAGACCAACAGAGCTGTGAGTATCCCACCCATGTCAGAGCCTCTAGGCTGATACACGCCAATATCCCTTTCCTCTAAGAAGTGGGAAAGCTGATATGGGATTGTTTGGATCTAAACACCAGAGGCGGTGATTACAGGTTTCTGAATAGCTCTTCCTGAAAGGAAATGAAAGGAAAGGAAATTTTGGAAAGGAAATTTTGATGGTATTGCCACAAATATATGACCAGAAAACAAAAAGAAGCAAAAACCAGGTAATATAATCCTCATCCAAGCAACAGAATGCGCTCCAAAGAGAGATTACCATTAATGGTTAAAACAAGAATTAACACACAAAAAAATAATTAATTTCCAAGCAACACATTTCCTTCCAGGAAGGATAGAGTGCAAACTTAAGAACCTGCAGGTCTGTCAGCCAGAGGAAAAAACCAAACAAATTAAAGCTCCAGGATGTGGCCCAGTGTACTAGCGGAGGACCACAATCACATTGTTTCACAGAAACAAAGGCAGCTGAAAAATTTGAGCGACTGACTGCATGGAGTCTTGACACTTCTGCACAAAACAGGAGAACAAAACAAGGTTATGTTTGTGCTTACATGATGAGAAAAGTTTGCAATTGCCATTAGAAAAAGGCCCTCCTTAAGAACTCATTCTAATTCATATTTTAATGTGATTATTTAAATATGTTTATGGCCTAGATGACTGTGATAAAAGTCCTTGCTCTGATCACCATAGGCAACTTTCTTGTCTCCACACACTGACACACTTTCACTAATGAATCATTTTATTCCACAGGACAATGGAATTTGACATCAGGCATCACTTAGACATGTAGGTATACTAGTTAATTTTGCTGGGATTTATCTAACATTTGGAAATAAATAAATGTCTAGTTTTTTAATAGTAAGACTTTTATCTATGCTTCGTCTTGTAACCTGAGCCTGAAATAGTCAGAGCCCTTTGAAAATTTCAAGCAATGTTAAAGTCCACAATACTGGAGTGATATTTTTTAAAAGCTTTTCCCCTCTTGCATCACCACTTACTTCTTTCTTAAAGATTTTTAATTACAGTCATATGTGCTCATGCCTGTCTTTCTAGGGAAGGTTTATTTCTTCAAATTATATGAAACCAGTGTTTTTCATTAGTGATGAATGAAGTATAAGAACGTAAGAAATGTAGGGTGTATCTTTGGATTAAATTTTAAAAGTGTTTTAGATATAGGAGTAGGAAATAATTGCTACTAAAGAAAGGAATGCCTAGGAGACATTCACCTAGTCGGTACATCCCAAGATGTGCACTCAAAACCTTATTTGTTCAGCATGCCATTCTAAATCTCCAAAGCTGTATCGAGAAAGCACCTCCTCCTAACCACATGCTGTGATGGACAGAATCTGGATGGCTCCCTTAAGTATCTCTGAGGCCTTTGCTGACCAAGGGAATGCCTGAGGATCCACGCCTTTGTGGCAGTGGGATCACATTCCTGGTGATGAGGCTGTTGCTATTTTGGTAGAGTGCCTGCTTTCCTTAAAGCTCAGAAATTGAGGCGGTTCCTCTGCAGTGAGAATCCACTCCTGGTGGAGGTAACAGGACTGCTTTTGAGCTTGGGACAATATTTCCAAGGTTATTCTGCAGCAGAAAGCTGTTGTTGTGGAAAAGGTCCTTACAGAGGGAGGGGCTGTGCCTACAGACACAGCAATCAGGGGGATGGAGAAGTGTGCCTGCTCTGAAAAGCCCAGGGTGGTCTGAGCAGTTTTCAGTGCTGCTGACTCAAGCCCAGGGCTGTGCTTCTCCTCCTGTGCTTTGCCAGCCCAGATGAACCAAACAGCAAGTGGAAGGAACATCGCACTGACACCGTAAGGGACCAGAGAGGGCAGGAAGGGCTCTGGGAATTCCCCCTTATTTGAGAAAGTTTGCATCATGCATATCTATGGACACTACGGAGAGTTGCGGCTTGGTCTCAGCAAATGGAGACAGAAGAAAAGGGAAATATTTCTGCCTCTTAGGCTTTTTTTTTTCGCTTATGGGGACAATGCAGGGGGTGCACATGACCTTCCTCCAAGTCCAGTGTGGTTTTTGCTGCGCTGTCTGGGGTCTTCCCTTTGATGAGGGGAAGCTTTGATTGATTTAAATGGAGTTTCTCCAGCCACAATGCAATTTTTTTATTGTGACACCTATGCTGAGTGTGGTAAGCAGACAGTCTCACAGATAATGGCCAGGCTTTCCAGAAAAATCTAGAATACAGAAAAAGAACCGAGGAAACAAGAATCCAGCTGCAACTAGATCAGTCCCAAATATTCTCTCTCCAACAAGGGGCATGCACACTACCATCATGTGGTGGTATTTCACAGTCATTTCATTGTACCATGCTTTTTTTCTGAAGGAATGGGCTAAGTCACATTGCTATGAGCTGGCAGGGTGGGGAAAATGCCAAGTCCATGAACGTCTGACTCATTTTGAGTCCAAAAGAGGAGTCTGTGCTGGCTTCACTCGTGCTTCTTGTCATCTGAGGTTTCTGTAGGCACCAGGCAACCCTGTCATCACTACAAATTTATCTGTTGTAAGGGGTTGCGGGTTTTGCGTGCGTTTGTAATTTTGCTTCTACGTAACCTTTCAAACAGCAAAGCCAAAGTGTACTTTGATTCTGGCAATGCAGGCAATTAGAAAAACAAAAAATCTGAGCCCTGAGCCAGTCTTGTTTAGGGTGGGCAGCTTTTTGGCCTGACACTCTCAGATCTCTCATTGAAAATCAGTGCATGGGCTAAGATTTCATTGTATACAAATGGTGAAGCCTGACACAGAAATCTGAGGAGAATTGTGACTTTCACCCTTACAGTCTTACACGGAAGGATTTCTTGTGGAGGCCCATAACCCCCTGAAGGAATTCAGGGATGTGCTGGTGTGCTGCCAGCTTGCATGATATTAAGTTAATGGATACCACTGCAGCCCAGCCAGCAGGCTGTGATTTGATGTCTGTGAGCAAGACCTGGGTGGGTATATTTCATACATCATCTGCTTCTCCAGGGCAATTTACTACCAGTGACATTTTGTGAATCAGTGCACAGCCATAAGAAAAGCCATTCCCTGCGCTTGAAGAATTTCTGCAGCACTTTAGAAAGACACATTCATAAATAAAATGTAATAATGGTAGTCTCCTAATATAGTTTAAGCATATTTACTAATTGTAAGAGGGAGTAAAGCTAGAAACAGGGTAAGATATTTCTGTGCTAAGGTAATAAAAAAAGAGGATGACCAGAGAAATGCCAGTGACAATTATCTAATGCAGTATTCCCACATGGAGAAAAAGGATATTATGGCACATCCCTGGAATGCTACTGTGGTTTAAAAAAGGGGGGAAAGGAAGACATATCCTGTTACCACCAGAAGGAAATGAAACAGTTCTCAGGAGCAGATGCTGTATTAATTACTGTATTCATTTGATAATATTCCTCATATAATCGTTCAATGGTATTTTAATCATTTTGAGCTTAGTTGCTGAAAGAGTCTGGGCTGCTTAAATACACTGACAGTAAGCAAGCAAGGCAGTGCTCTAGTCCAAAGTGGAACTCTGTCCTGGCCTGCAGCAGAAAAAAGGCATTTGTTGTTTTCAGACAGTTGTTTGGTCTCACAAGATGTTCTTTTGCATTAACCCAATGATAATTCCATCATTGACAGTAGATGCACAGACCAAAGGGGTGAAACTCACACAGAGAGCTCTGAAACCTGTCTTTCTGCCTGACACAGTTTTGCTGTCTGCTTATCAGGCTGCCTGGCATCTTGCAAAAGGTTGGGCAAGGTCTTCCCTTGTCCTGGTTCTGGCCAGGACAGGGTTAATTTTTTGCAGTAGGTGGGAGGGGGCATGGCCAGGACACGTGGGTTATTCTGTACCACCTCACTTCATTGCCAGGGCAGGGAACAGGGCCAGCAAGAAGGGGCTCCTTCTGGCCTAGAAAACCTGGCAGGGGGAGCTGTCTGGTATTGTCTATTATAGCTTGTGAGGGTTTTTTGCCTGTATGAATAATTTCTTCTCTTATACCCTCTGTCATTAATATTGCTGCTCTTATTGTTAATTTTCTTATCTCAACCCCTGATCCTTGCCTTTTGTGCCTCCAGCTGGTGGGAGAAAGGGGAGCAGCCCATGGCGGAGAGTTTAGTGGGAGTACTAAACTGGAGAATACCATTTCTAAACCATGACATCCCTGTACTTAATAAAAGCAGATGCTAAATAGACTGGATGTCAAGGGACAGTAGTACTTTTTGAGCAGAAGAACAAAGAGGGAGATTGTCACTGAAAGACAGAATAATTAGTGGTTTTCAAATAGTATTTTTCTTATATAAGGAAGGAGTATATTTCAGTTCTACTGCAGGACTGATCTTCAGGGCAAAACCATGACATTCTCCTTACTTTGCCTCCTCAGAGATTATGTTCTGCCATACCAAATAAGAAGCTAATTCATCATTAAGGATGGGGAGTTAAATATATGCTTGTTCAGCTAATAATCTGACGAATGTAGAGGAAAGAATGACATTTCTATGACATTGCCTGCAATATCTCACTAGTTACAGCCCCATGACTCCTCTAGAAAGACTAATGTCAGGTTATTAAGCCAAGGCACAGCAAGCAATATAACTTAAAGACCATCCAATCTAATTACAGTTAGTGTAGCATCACCAGTAAACAGTCTGCTATTTGATATGCCTTGTATCTTATTACTGTCACTTATGTACATGTCTTTATCAGAAACAATTCATCTCATATTCTTGCAACTTCACTGTAAAACTCCTTCCAAAATGTCACACATCCTATGAGCATTGCTAGCAATGAGCCAACATCCTCTGACAGGACATGAAACCCTGCATAGTGCTCATTTTCTGGGAAAGTGCTCATATGAGATTTGTGCTAGAGACTGACATTATAAAAAACTGCAGTTTTGCCTCCCTCCCACATTGCCCCTTCTCAGTTTCTGGCACCTACACGCAGAGGCAGAGAATCGCCACAAATTCAGAAGAACAGTTTTTTCCTTCCTACTTGACACAGGTGTCAATAGTTGTATATGCTAAAGGGGTGGAGATGCAGGCCCCGCCCAGACCAGACCGAGCTGGAGTCACCCAATGCTCCCTGCAGACGGAGAATGCTGCTCACCATGAGTAACACCAGCCAGCTGGTGGAACGGTGGCCTGGCTGACAAGAAGCATCCCACGATCAAAGGAGAAAAGGAAATAGGTGACACAATACGCAGCAGACTTCTCATTGCACAGCTGTGACTGAATTTCAGTCTGGGACAGCCATGCACTGTACTTACTCATACTCACTGGACATCTGACTATATTTTTCCTTAATGTGAAACGGTTATTTGCTCTATGGCATGATAATATCTTTCGTAACTGAAAATCACTAGGAATACCCCTGTGTAGAAATTTTTGGTTTTGACATTACATATATAACTTCTGACTCAGAGGTGGACTAAGCCAGGGAGCAAATAGCAAATTAACTGTGTACATCTGACTGAATCAGTCATAAGTCAAAATGCTCTTCTTATGTGGGTTTGGGTCAGAATGTCAGTCATAATTAAACACAAAATTGAAGAACAGGCCCTTTTCCAGTATGGAGATTGGGACCAAAACCATTGTGTCCAGCAGGCAAGGTCCAGCAGTACTCAGGAAAACAGCTTGCTCAGTCTAGCTGTCCCCACCCCACCAAGCACCATGATTTTCCCCTTCATAATTCAGAAAGATTTCAAAAAAATTAGAGCTGTAGTTTGAGACTATAAAAATATGTCCACCTGTCCATAAATCTGTTTCTCACACTAACTTTTAAAAGCGGCTCTACTACTTTGGGGTTTTTTTGCAACTGCCATTTCTTGATTGTAGTTTGCTAAGGCAGGTCATGTCTCTGCCATAACACCTCTGTAACATTTAGTCTTGACCTTTTGCATCATATACCAATTTTCCTTACTCCTTCTGCCACTACAACTGTGACTATCACCTAATCCAACCTGACAGCTAACTCTTGTCCTTCCTGTCCCCAGCCTCCCAGCAAGTAGGAGGAAATATTGTCACCAAGCTTTCCATCTGCTAGCTGTCACGGAGCAGCATGTGGCTACTGTCAGAGCTGCCACAGAGGTAAGAAGACAAAGAGAGTGTTGCTGTCTGCTGTAAGGGCCTGAGATGGGAGAGCTGTTGCCACAAACCTAAAAGGAGATGGGAGAAGGGACACTTAAAACTCCCACGGAAAAGAGCACTTGATCAGCACCACTGGCCACTATGGTTTATGAGCACAGCTACGTGGAAAGTGTCTGAGCAGCAGCTTCCCATTTCCTTCAAGAAAACGGTGAGAGACTCTGGTATATGGTCCATGCATCACCTACTTAGACTACAGTGAATAGGTTTATGTCTCTATTATACTCAGCAAAAGCATCAGATATTTCCCCTCTTAGACTTTACTGCAGTAAAGGAATCTCAAAACTAGTATGTGGCAGGAAAATAATTTATTTTAGCTGAATGGCTATGAGATTTCTTTTAATGATCTTTTTTTCCAACTTGCAGCAGTGTCAGACTCCACATGGATTTCAAACAGAAAAGTCCCAAATATCTGCAGTCTGCTTAGAAAATGAACTGTACTCTTGGTCCAGATGATTCCCCCTTTCCCCTACACCACAGCACACTCCCAGCCTTGCCAACATGTTCCCCTTTCGCAAGATGCAGGGTGGGAGCAAACACTATTCAATTCCCTGTCTGGTTCAACCTTGTTCTCTTTTTACACTGTGGCACATATTTGTGCAGCATGCAACAACCAAATGAGAACATCTTTTCCAACTGGTATTTCTTAATGGCATTTGGAGAAAGATTTGTAAGTAACGTTACATGAACTGCAAATAAAAGCCTCCTTAACACACTTCCATGACTCTATTTTCCCCTTGTATTTTCTTTCTTATACCTCTTTCAGTCTGTATTTTCTTTGATTGAAAGCAACGAAAAACTGTTAAGCAAAGAGTGCTCCTGTCTCCTCACTCTCTCCAATATGTTTTATTTCTGTTCTTTTAAGTGCTTTGGACCAGGTCCTTGCCTCTGGCACTATTCCTCCACCCCTGACTTATGTCTAGAATAGTGTCTTTTGGCAAGTTTTTTGCTCCTCACAGGCTGGCTACTGTGTGCAGGGCTCCTGCTTTCATGGGTCAAGGCCTTAGGCATCTTGAGACGAGCACTGGCCTCCCCACTTGGCTCCAATGTTTCCTTTTCAGCCTCCTCACAAAAATGAACCAGGGCTTAATAGTTAGTTCTCAGTACAGTGCTCCCTTGTTTATTTTCTTCACGTCTATTCTTTCTTTCCATTCCTTGCCACAAAGAGAAGAAAGCTAGAAGAAAATCACTTTTGCCAGTTTACCACCAATTTTGAGCTGTGAAAGCTCAAAAGCTCATACTAAAGAGGGAGTGAGGGAGGACATCTAGAAGGAACAGATTAGGCCATCAGCAGGTCTGTTTCTGAACCTTCTGCAAGACCCCAGTGTAAGTATCCCCAGAAATACAGGTACTATTCCATTGTCCTCTCTCTGGCTGTAAGAAGTCTTCTCTAAGATTTCTCTAAATTTCAGTTCTTCTTGTGAAGAAACCTAAGTAGAGCACAGGGGCTACATGCTGGCATCCTGTACAAGGGTGAGATCTGAAGGATGAATTAATGCAGAAAACCAGCAAAATTTTAGGTAGGAGATTATAATCCACAGTATAGAGTGATCATGACTACCCTCTACATTCTAGAGTGCTAAGTACAAAATTGAGAGAAAATACCTTTTCAGTTGTCCTAGAAAATTTCAAGAAAACATCTTTTTTGTCCTTGAAATATTTTTTTGAGGAAAGGAAAACAAAGGATACTTAGCTTTAGATTGACTCTATGGTTTCATTTGCCTAAAAACGTCACATTTTGTTTATGGATGGATTAATTCTCTCTAAGTCCCTTTAAAGACACAAATGAATTATGAAAAGTATAAACAGGAGACACAGCAACCCTCCCTTTAAAAATGTAGAAAATAAACATATAGAAGTTTTTGAACATTCCCCACTCCTTCTCAGATAAAAACAAGAGGAAAATAATTGGGCTCATTGCCTTTTTCCAATCCATTCACTAATCTCAGGATTTCCTTTCTTTGCCTGAAGCTGTAATCACGGCATCTCACTTTGCCCATAAAAGCCAGAGCATCTAATCTAAGGTGGTAGCTAGACTGTACCAAACCTAGGCACCTGCAGAATGATTCATCCTCTCAGAGGCACACTCCTGTCTTAAGGTGGCAATGCTTCACTCCCTACTGATCGCTGAGGAAATAGGGTTAAATAGTTTGGATTTAACACTTGAGCTCTAACGGTTAAATTTAGATAAGTTAAATGTCCCCTTGCTCTTCTGCAATCTTACTGTTTTTCTGTATTGTTAAAGACTTGACTTTTCTTGTTTCTAGAATCTGGGCACATACCTTCAAGAAGTCACGATCACAGTCAGATCCATCTTCTAAATCAAAGGCTGTGAAGCTATAGTTGAGAGTGTTCCCCTTGGTGGTTTGGATAGTCCAGTTGCAGTGCTCATTTAATGGGTAATTATTTGGATAATTTAAACTTTCCAATACACCATGGCTACGATTAACAGTCAGCACTTCATGGCAAACTGAAAAAAAAGTGGTAATAGGTTATATTTGTACAGTGTTATTAATCCTATATCTCAAAAGTTACTAATTGAAGTTACTGATAGCATTACAAGGTGAGAAATATTTTTATTCAGATTGGAGAAGCATTGAAGGAAGAGAATGTTGATCTATTGGAGAACGTATTTTATATGTTTCAACCAAAATTCAGACTTTTCAAACTTGAATCTTTCAGCATTATGATGACCTTATTTTCTGACACTTGCAGACCCATCAGTATATATAGTAAATACATATTTCTGGGCAGTTTTCTTTAATTCTAAATGGGTATTCATGAAAAACTTTTTTTTAATAACTAATTATAGAAATTTACCCTGTCATTTGAAATAATTTAGGGACGTGCTCAGCAAATATTGACTAATAGATAAAAGTGGTTTATTTCAGCTAACTAGAAAAAAACTATGATCCCTGGCTAAAACAACCAATGGAAAGTACACTACTAGTATTGGACTTTCTAGCCTCAGAAAGAGAAAGTGATCATGAAATTTTTTTTAAAGGAGCCATGATTTTCCTTGTGAGACCTTCAATAGCATCCTAGCATAAGAACTGGACACTCACCTGGAATAATAAGAGCTTTCCTTGAACTGCAGAGAAAATGAAAATAAACTAAACTAGATAAAGAACAAAATTACAGTTATGGCATTAGGTCAGTGAGTCTCATTTTCCTGTATCCACCTTTCCCTAAAGACAAAAATATCAGTGGCAATCCCTTGTCTGGAGAGAGCATACAGTGTGTATCAGGAGCAGAGCAGTGTAATGCACAGGGAAGTGGGCAGGAGATAGGGAGCAGACCAGGCTGTTTGGTTTGGGCAGCAAATCTGCAGAGTTTGAACTGCAGAAATAGCTGAGATTCACTTCCATAACTGTTCTATTGTCTGTCACCACGGATAGTACACCTACCTCCTTCACATTTTTTATTCTCTCCAAACGATTTAAAGAGCAGCAAGGTCTGTGTTTTCAGTATTTCAAAATGCCTGGGATACAGCTGAAGTTCAGGGTCAGATGGAGTGGAGTGGAGCTTGCCTGCAAAGCTATGCTGAAGCACACAACTTTTTGAAAGGACAGGAAGAAGAGCACAAAATGGGTTTTGAAAAATGTGAGACGGGTAAAAGCTGCTACCCCCTGCCATCAGGATTTTATTAGAAACATATCAGGCACAAAGGTGCCTTTGAATGGTGACTTGATACCATGTTTTCCTTTGCAACATTTTCCAATTAATCATTACATTTCTTTCATGTACATGTAAATGTATCTGGTATCTAAGCATCCTTATTTTATAACATACTGTCTACATAATTTTAGCTTTTGGGAAAGCCATTAAAAGCTTTCTCTGATGCATCTTCAGGAATTAAATATGAATGTAAATCACATTATCTGATAGCTCATGTTCTACATCTGAGTGCTTTGAAAGTGCTCTTTGTGTTTAATTAATGAAAGGGAGGGGGAACCTTTTCTAATATATCCTCTTGACATTGCAGTCTGAAAAGTACATGGTAGATGAATCTGTAGTTATATCTGTAAGGAATGAGGGAGCCAAGGCTCCCTCCCTCTTCTAATCACTGTATGTGTCATGCATGGATGAATAGCTGTTTCGTAATCCATTTACTATTGTCCAAACCTAGGACAACTTCATGTCTATAAACCTATAACAATCCTTATCACTTGGGCATGTCATATTTAGAGGACATAAAGATGCTTGCAAACCACTTTGTATGTGATGAAATTACATATCTTCCAATGTGCATTTAACCATAAACAAAGTGTAAATTGTATGAAGAGAAAAGTAAACACCAGGACTATATTCAAGATTATTACTAGGAATAAAATAACTTTAATTTGTCATGTGTCTTCTTGCATTTTTCTCCAAATGTTATTATTCTGATATTTCTGGGGTAGTACTATTTTACAAAAAAATGTTTGCAAGGAAATTATTACCCTTACCACAAGATATAAAAAAATGAAACTTTAAAAAATGTTCCTGATAGGCTAAATTATCCCAAGCACCCATAATGATGCAGTCTGGCTGACAGAAACTCAATTATCCTTTGTCATCCTGCCTCACAAGCATCTCTAACATCAGAGAACCTTGCTGTATCTGCCTTTTCTTTTAAAAAGTCAGGAGCCTGAAGGAGCAGAAGAGCAAAAACAGTCCAATCCACCCAGTTATGGACTTCTAGCTCTTTTTCTGAGTAAATCTGGATTCGTAAGTGCCACTGGTGCAGGTAATAGAAACAGGGCCCCTTACCAGCTTTTTCCTAAGGAGGAGATCATCTGCATCACAGGTAGATGGGCAGATAATTTTTAACTCTCTATGTTATGTAACTGTACCAGACTAGAGAATCTGGGTCAGTGGTATGCTCCATACATTTTACTGTGTTCAAAAACATGTAAGATCATGGGCTGCAAGCAGTTTCACAGATAACATGAGCTGTAGAAACATGTTCTCATCTTCTTTCACTTACTTACCCTGTTTGTATTTGGCTAAGAAACCTCCACCTTGCAGACTGTTGTCTGTCCTTAGTTTTACATACACAGTGTCTCCACTGGAATGGATTGGTTGTGGTATCTGATCCCCACAAAATTTACCTAGCTGGCTAGCACTGCTGCTGTTGCCATCATATATCTTAAAAAAAAAAAAAAAGAAAAATTAAAAAATAAAAAATTAAAAAGCTGATGAAATTACAAATCCTATTAATTTCCCCCTGACAAATGTCTGCTTAGAGAAATATTACTGGATATACAAGAGGTTAAATTCCATTTGTGCTCAGAGGAAACCTGGCAGGCATTTCAGAAACAAGCAAAAACAGGAAGCCAGTAACTGAATACTAGTGGGTTTTTAGGGGTTTAGTTACCATAAGGGGAACACAGCACTCCACCTCAATTTTATTAAAAATATTCAAATAATTTATGGAACAATTCAAATATGAAATTTGGGATTAACAACATGGTCATTGACACTGTTGTGCTTTTTTCCATGTAATTTACTAAGAACGCATACTAAGGCCTTGGTTCAAAACATAGAAAATTTAAAAGATATAGACAGATGCTTGTTTCTTCCATCAGATTCTTTCTATCTAAATATAAAAGCTTTTCTTACCAGCAGCTACACAGACACTGCTGCCTTGCCTCTCATGGCTCCGTGATATGAAGGTAGCACATCAACATGGAGCTTACCTATTCTGGGTCTTTTCTCTTAGGAATATTTGAAAACCAAGGCCCTGTGTTCTTCCTGGCCTTTGTACTCAGCATACTCAGCTGCCTCCTATGGAGCAAGGTGTCCCAGGGGACCTACCGCAAGGTAATCAAAGGTGCACTTCTGGTGATATTCTAGATGGAACTGCTCAAACTGGATTTCGAATGGAGTTCCTCGGCTTCCTTTGAGCAACCAGTAGCACTCTGAATTGTGGTAATACGGCATAGGGTAGTTGGGAGACATGAAGATGCCAGAAGATGTTACGAAAGTCCCACCACAACCTGAAAATGGCAGAGAAAGCAAATGAACATTAAACAGCTAGAAGAGTAAAGAATTAGGCATGGTGTGCGAGATTCTCACTAGTGACCTCCTTCATATGCCCTGAACATCCTCAGTAATGCCCAAAAAACCTGCATCTAGCCATCAATGTTGTAAGTAAAAGAGAGCCCATAGCACCCAGAAATATTAACTGTCTAATTTGAAGAGTGCTTCTGATCGAGAGTTAACCTTCAAATTAGAAACCTCTTCATTAAATTCTTAATTACTGCTTTCCTAAGCATAAAAGAAAATTGAAGCTACTTTATATCTAGGGAATAGTATGCCCTTCTCTGTAGTAAAAAAGAAAGCCCAAGGATCAAGAAATATCCTTGAGCTTAACAGCACGCATACATCTCACTATATAATTAGCAGACAGACTTCAGAAGATGGGAAGCAGAAAAGTTGTGGGGAAAAAGATCAAAAATGAGATGTGTAAAACAGTTCTATACTTGATGCAATCATTTTACCTGCTGAGGTACCATCCCACTCTGCTGAAAATCCCTTTCTTGTGCCAAATACGTCACTTACAAACTTTATCCACAGCTTGTTACCATGAGAGATTATAACAGGAGGCAGGTCTGTACCACAGTATTTTCCAAGAGAAGGAGAAGTTTCATAGCCTCCATCTCTAGAATGGTAGAGAAGAAAAATCTTTGGTCAAAGAGAGATACCATGAGAAATGCTAGAAGATCAAGTATCTTGTGATTCTTTCAGGCCTGGGAAAGACTAATCCTGGCTCTTCATCTTCCACAGAAATACTGCTACCAAATACTGAGTCTTGCTACTTGCAGTAATAAGCCCTACCACAACCACCTTCTTGCTGGGTATGTCACTCTCTCATCTCAGCAGTCTGAGGATGTGTCAACACGATGACAGGCTTGAGAAGTGCCTCAGGTACACTTTATTCTCTATATTCTACAAGCTGACAGTCATTGGTGCAACCAAAGGTAATCTTCTAATTTGAAGTAGTAATTTTCTCACTGCTCACTGTTTAGCCTGGCACAAACCTAGATGAGCGGACTTACCTAAAAAAAACATGTTAATTTGCCACCACACAACCGGGAATTCATTTCTGAATTCATTTCACTGATGTTATGGACGTTTTCAAATATTTTCTTAGTCTTCAGAATTGGTTCTATAGCCACTTATTTTCCTATTTTTAAATTAAGTGATATTTCCAGTAACATTTTTTAATACTGTAATCAGGATACACAGTTAATGTTCTGTTTTGCCTCCTGCATATGTCTTATAACATAAGGAATAAGAAAGAGTGGAAACCTGCTTAGCAATTGCTTCCTGGCCTTGTCTTCAATCACTTTCATACTACAAATACCCTACAAGTCAGTAGGACAATATTAGATACATTTATATCTATATATGGGTGTGATCTTGCTATGGTGCTTTTTAAGTGGACAGTAATACTTTCAATTGCATATTCACAGGTTTACAGCTGCTTTTGAGAAAAATTTCTACTTAGCCTTTGCCACTCTGTTTTCTTGTCATCCTCCCAGCTTAAACTGCTTGCTGCTGTCTCATGTTACTGGCAGTTGAAGAAATGTGCCAGAACCTCCCCTCACTTGCATCTTGGCCTCTGCGGCTGTGGTCAGATGAACAATTTTCTTAGTTGACTGAATGCAATTTATCAGAGGACACCTCAGGACAAGAAACAAGAGTGGCACTTCACCTAAGACTTGTGTAGCTACCCCATTTAGCAGTATCAGGTTTGAAAAGACATCTAAAAATCCAGTTACGGCAGCAGCAATGTGCTGAGTTGCACTTGGAATGTTCTGTCCCTATCTTAAAACCTGTTTGATGCTGCTGAACTCTGGAAACAGAGTTAGATTTATGCTATAAATAAATGTTTACAGTTCCTGAGGTGAAAAAGTGAAAAAAAATCACCCTGTTTACAATTTGGGTCACCCCAAATTAAAGTGTTAATTGTTAAAATAAAGTTAGATTAAATTTAATCTCAGATTGTTGTTTTAAAAAGAAAAAAAAATGTAATGTCTTACTTAGAAAATATTGAAAAAGCTTTTCAGGTTTTCATAACTTTCTCCAGTTTGTATGTACAGCTGAAAAAACCCAGCTAATTCAGCTGGAATTCAGAATCTCAATACTGCAACTTCAGCAAGCAGATTTCTGTTTGGTTTAAAAAAAATAAGATACCGCTTATCGAGGAATAACCCATACAAAATGTCTGGTATAATGTTCAGGGTGAGCTTTATCATGGTGGTCAGTGTGGTAATGGAAACTCTTAGCACGCTCAAACTGAAAAAACACACTGCATTCTGCAGATATGGTTCACCCAGAGAGTTGGCTCATGAGGGCAGGACTGGGTACACCGACACTGCAAAATCCAAATCCTTCTGCAGCCACACAGTAGAAAGGACATGCACTTCGTGCTGCTGTACTGTAAGCAGGTAACTTCCTGCAAATATTACTTTCTTCTATTTGTCTCTGTCCTTTCAAATTTCCTAGAAATCACTAGGTTAGTGTTCTAAGTTTAATGGTGATGCCAGTACAGAAAAATATAACAGATTATTTACATGCTCCTCTTGTTACATCCTAGAGTAGCTGCTGTCCAAAGACTACAAACATAAAACAGAATATAGAATCATAGAACAGCTTGGGTTGGAAGGGGCATTTAAGGGTCATCTATGCCACCCAACTCTGCAACGAACAGGGACATCTTTGACTAGATAAGGTTGCTCAGAGCCTCATCCAGCCTGATCTTGGAACATTTCTAGGGATGGGGCATCAACTACCTCTGTGGGCAACCTGTTCCAGTGCCTCACTACCCTCATTGAAAAAAGTTTCTTCTGAACAATCCAAACTCTCTCAGCCTGTCTTCATATGAGAGTGCTCCAGCTTTCTGATTGTCTTCATGGTCCTCCTTTGAACTTGCTCCAAGAGGTCCATGTCCTTATGCTGGGGGCTCCAGAGCTGGATGCAGCACTCCAGGTGGGGTTTCACCAGGGCAGAGCAGAGGGGCAGAACCACCTCCCTTGACCTTCTGCCCATGCTGCTTTTGATGCAGCCCAGGATACTGTTGGCTTTCTGGGCTGCAAGGGCACATTTCCAGGTCTTCTCTAATTTTTCATCCACCAGCACCCTCAAGTCCTCCTCCACTGGGCTGTGCTTGATCCGCTCACTCCCCAGCCTGTATTGATACTGAGAGTTGCTCCAAACCAGGAGCAGGACCTTGTACTTGGCCTTGTTGAACCTCACGAGGTTCACATGGGCCGACTGGTCAAGCTTATCCAGGTCCCTCTGGATGGCATCCTGTCGCTCAGGTGTGTCAACTACACCCTCAGCTTGGTGTCACTGGCAAACTTGCTCAAGTTGCACTTGATCCCACTGTCTACGTCATTAATGAAGATATTAAATAACACTGATCCCAGTACAGACCCTTGAGGGATCACTTGTCAGAGATCTCCATCTGCACATCAAGCCATTGACCACTACCCTCTGGATGTGACAATCCACCTCATCTTCCGAACCATCTACCCATCAAATCTATCTCTCTCCAATTTAGAGAGAAGAATGTTGCGGGGAACCGTGTCAAAAGCTTTACAGAAGTCCACATGGATGACACCTGTAGCTGTTCACTCATCTACTGATGTAGTCAATCCACCACAGAAGGCCACTGGGTTGGTCAAGAATGCCCTTGGTGAAGTCATGCTGGCTGTCTTGGGTCACCTCCCTGTCTTCCATGTGCCTTTGCAGAGCTTCTAGGAGGATCTGTTTCATGATCTTCCCAGGCACAGAGGCAAGGCTGACAGGTCAATAGCTCCCAGGGTCCTCTTTTCTACCCTTTTTAGGAATGGGTACAATGTTTCCCCTTTTCCAGTCACCTGGGACTTCACCTGATTGCCATGACTTCAAATATCATGGAGAATATGTCACAAAATAGGCAATAAAACTCTTTGTTTCTGCACTAAGGAAAGCAACCCAAATGCAGTGCATAGGAACAGAGTCCACACACTCCACTTGCTCTCAGAACTGGAATCTAGCAAGTGGGAAAGCTGACAACAGAGCAGGATGAGAGGAGGAAAAGGTAACCTGTAAAGCTCTCCGGTAAGTCCTTTTCCCACACTGACAGCAAGGTGTATAGTTAAAACTAAAGATTCTGAGATAATAAAGTGGGTTTGGACAACTTACATGGTGATCAGTACTAAGGACAAGAGAAATAATTAGCCTTGCCTGATTTCTACATAATCCTCTGTACAGCGTTTATTCCCTTCCAAAGTGAAGTCGGTGAAGCGCAGCACAATCTGTCTGTTTATTCTCACTGTGATGACGTATATGCACTCAGTCCGGACAGGGTAGTTACTGGGGTAGTTTGGAGATGTTAGCATGCCAGTTTCAGAAGTGTAGTTGTGCGAGCAAACTTTAAAAAGAAAAGAAACAAAGATGAATTAATGTCATATGTCTGCTAAATTAACAGGAAATTTCTATTTTCAACAGGCAGAGAAGCAAACATCCTGTGTTCCTGTGCATTATAACTCTTCCTGGACACATCTTACTGCTGAATATCAACAGTATAAACTAAAGCCAGAATCCAGCTGTTTCATGGGATTTCTTACATTTGAGTTGATTTATTCAGCTTTTACCAGAACACTGTCTGTAATAAATAGGCAACATAAGAGCAGTTTCAGCTGCCTAGATGGTTTTGTCCTAAACCCCAAGTAAGCAGAGAAAGGAAACTGAAAGGGATGTCTTGCTGAACACAAAAGGTAGGATTCCTGAATTTCTGAAAAGCGGTGGTGATGGAAACTAAATATAGTTTCTAGCTATGAGGAGAAGCTACATCGTTTTCAAGCATTCCTCATGATCAAACCTGGTAGAGGAGATTTTATATCTAAATATCTTTTCCCATTTTCTAGGCCATAAGTTGGAAGGAAGTTGGAAAGTGGTATAATCCTTAGAATTTGAGGACACAATAATGTTACTTAAGGTCTTGTACTTAAATCAACTATATCAGCTGCAGTGTAGCAATGTTTATGCTTAGCTCTTTAATTGCGTAACAATTTAGGGGGAAGGGATGGAGCTACACTTCCGGCCCTTCATGTCTAATGCTGGTCATTTCCATGTCTGTTCTCTATCCATTCTAACTGCTAAAACACTTTTGCTTTTAATGGTGTATTTTTAATGGTATTTTTTTGCATTCTTGGTCACCTAGAAGGCCTGTGTTGAAAACATTTTCTGTGGGATAAATACTCCCAAAGTTAGTTCTCAGACTCATGTTCCTAATTCACCATGGGGAGAACAGAGAAGCAGGACACAAAAGAAGGTCAATAATTTTCTTCCATTGGCTTGTGCTTTGGTATTGACAAGTCAAAAAGGTTTCATGCACTAATTTACCTAAAATCATTATCTATTAAAGTGTTTATCTAGAATTTTATTCATTTATGTGTTCCATCACAGATATGCTTTAATGTACATATATTGCAAACAGGTTAGTCCTGGTCACCATAAGAGCCTTGTGCTGCTTTGTAAATCCGTATAATGCCCTGGCTGAGCTGCCAGCTCCCATGGTGTTTTGAGATATGTAGGGTTTATCATCAAACCCCAGATCCTTAAGTCATACGATTTTTTGAGAACGCTGCCTGAAGGGTTACGAATCTGACTTAGAAATGTCACCCAAGCTTTCCTAACAGACCACTACAGGAAAAAGTATTAAAAAATTAAAAAGAAAATGTGTGTATATTTATTAGGTTACTTATTTTTAACTAATTATTTCCTCCTGCTTTTGGAGGGATAGGTGTCTGACTTGTGCATACTTAATGATTAGAGCTCTTGCAATACTGCCATTACTTACTCGCTCAGAGGCTGAGAAAAAGAATACCAGATTTCAACCTGGAGAATATTAAAACTGGTGTGCTAGATAAGAACTCTTACAGTAAAATTAGCACTACAGAAGCCAAAATTTTTTTATCAGCCCTTTTAAGAACAATTTCCACAGAATCGTCCAGGTTTCCTCCCTCGCTAAAGTTTTTCTTCTTGGGAGGAACCCAGACAGAAACTTATATCCCAAGTGTGCTGTTTTAAGTTGGATGCTGTGTACTGCTTTACATTTCACTTAAAAACCTTCTTTATGAGCCAAGGGATAATAAATAGAGAAGATGGAACAGTGACTGCCTTATAAATGTTAGCCTTCTGGCTACAGTGAAATAAATCCAAGTATAGATGGAGTATGCTGGCTGCTATGAGGATTTAGAAAAGCATAAATGAACCCATGTTTTTTGACAGCCAACTCTTTTCTGGTAACTGGGTTAATTCATGGTGTTCTACTTTCAGCAGGAGAGCTGGCACTCCCCTTTAGCACTCACCTCACTAACAACATTTGGGGGTGTGCTTGGGTGGTAACAGACCCTTCAGTGAACACTTAGCAAAGTTAGCATGCAGAAAGTACTTTGACTCCTTTGCCAAAGTTCAGAATGCAGTCTAATACTATATGTGATTATTGTATGTCTGGGAAAAAATATGAATTCTGTTTAGTTGGAAGACGCTTATTACAGCTCATGAAAAACAGAAGGAGGCAATTGTTGAGGACAATCACACATCTTGCTTTGCCCAGTGTGTGAGGTTTGAAAGCTATTCAATCTGCCTTCTGATTTTAGTACTGAATGGGTTTGCTTTTCTGAAAAAAATGCCATAAATGGCAGTAACCCAGTGTAATAGCCAATAGCAGAGAAAAATGCCAGCTTTTGTACTATTCACTCATGCAATCATGCATAATGTAGAAAATTATATCCATGTTTTTTCCCCTAAAGAGATATCAATCAGTTGTGACAATCCTAATTAATCGAAAATCAAGCAATACTGCAGTATGTAACATGGGATTTTTCTTTCAATCTCACTGTATCAGAGGAAAACTGGGATTCCAAACAATTCACTCTTTATGTAGTACCATGCACGTTTAGGAAAAAAAGGAAGAAACTAGCACATGAAGTATATGCCTCTCCACAGGCAATGTGAAAGCACATCTGCACTTCAGGGCCTTCTGTTACTGCTGCTGGCAGATGCTAAGAGGCTTGGTTTTTACCAAGGAGGCACACAAGGGTCTTTTACAGCATGTTAGACCCAAACTCCCTCAAAATCCTGGGATCTCTGGGATCTCTTCTCAATCTGGGATCTCTTCTCGAAAAGAATCTCTGCCTGCTTTCTGCTGATTTGCACCTAAACACACATACTGTGGGGTTGTACTCACATATACGGGCACGTATAGGCAGGCTTACACCCTGACCAAACACTGCCAAGTTACAGCTGCCTAACAAGTTGTCAGGTGACAGCAAATTCAGCCTCTTTTCTGAGACTTGGGATGAGCTGAGCAGATGTCCAAGACACATACAGGACGTCAGCTTTATTTTCTGTCTTAAGTCAACCTCATTTGACCATTCCCTGTGCATTTCTGCACATAAATATTTTTCAGACATTAATTTCCATTCTTGTAATTGCTCATTCAGCTGAAGACCAAAGCCAGGCATTGTGCTCCTAATGATTACTGGGTTCAGTCAGGAAGATGAGAATGAAGATCTCAACTGGTATTCAACCATCAATGAAGAAGACACACAAATCTATACTATGTTTTCAGGTGCACTTTTAACTCCATGGGTTCACAGAGGTTTTTTTCTTTTCTCATCTTTCTCAAAGTCTGACTTCTCCAAACCGTTGTTGCAACTAACATATAATCCACAATGAAGCTATTTAAAACCAGCTTACCCATCTTGATAAATAATGTCATTCACAATTCAGGATGATAATGAGGAAAATTATCTTTCACCAAAGCCAGAGAAAGACCAGGAATAAAAAGTCTATGAGGAAGGAAATCTGCTACAAACCTTGTTAAGGTTAACTTTTCCTAGCAGAAAGAATGAAATGAAGCATCTCTAAAGAAATAAACAAATTTTAAAACCCCCCAAAAATCAGAAAACCAACCAACAAACCAACAAAACACACCAACAAAACCCCAATTCAAAGTGAAACAGATTAATTCCCATTTATTTGTGAAGAAGTTGAGGGGGAAAAAAATAATAGCACTGAATCAAGTACTACTCCTATTGGAAAATTGTGGCCTGTATCTATCAAGATGCTGAACAAAAGTTCCAGGAAAGACTAAACTCTTTCAAAGATTTTTCAATCTTTTTGCATGGCTTATTTGTGATGTGGTCAGCCAAAACTGGCAGAAGGCAACTCTAAAATCTACCATAACATTTACATGGCTTTTGTGACATTCATCTATCTGGTAGTTGAGACCCGGCCTCTTTGAAACAAATCAAAATATTACCTTGCATTCCATGTGACTTTCCTCTTTAAATGACAGAAGGATGGCAAAGAACTAAGAATCCAAGGTACCTATAGTTTAAGTGGGTGATATACATTTTAAAATGAGTATCATATGGGCATGTCTGACTGAAGGATTTCCATCCGTATTGCTGCTACATGAGCTATCCACAGCTACTAGCTGGCAGACTGCTAAAGCAATTGTTTGCACTTTTTGGGCCATGGCCATGGCTGCATCTTGTGGCATTCAATTTTTTTTTTTTTTGACAGGAAATATAGCTTTGCCTTTTATTCTTTTCAGGCTATATATCACAGATAAGCTATGCAAACAAAAACATTGTTTACCAAGACGCATGGAGAAGAAAATTAATTTCATTTTGCATCAAAAAAAATTCACTCTTACTTATCCTTCTTTCTTTAACTCCAATTTATTTGGTGGGGGGAGGAGGGGTAATCCTGTCCATGTTTTCAATAGCTCATTCTCTCTGAAATAACTCCAGGCAAAAGACTATTGAAATGTGTAATATGAACCAGAACATCTTTGACAAGTTCTGGTACTGGTTATGCTCTAGCTGGCTAAGGATACACAACTTAAAAATATGAAGGATTCTTATTGCACAAGAAACATTATTAGAACCATATTTTCTTTAGCAGAAAAAACATAAATAAGCATCAGATGTAAATAAAAAAGTCATAGTTTTGGTAAATCTCTCAGACATTATTATGCTTAGCACTTTGCTACCTTACTGTAACTGGATGTACATGAGATGAAGATCAGACCTAAACTTGATATGATTGCAGGGAAATGAGGAGCTGCTTCTCACAGCAAAATCCACATACACATATATGTTTGCATTCTCTCAGGCCACAGAAACTTCAAAACACTTTATTCTTAATAAAAAAAAGAATTCTAGCTGTCTGGTATTTATGAAAATTTTATACTACTATGCTTGTTCTGGGACCAAAAGAAAGAAATATTTGTAAAAAAAAACAAATCATAGTTTCAGCCTCTCTGTAAGTTTGTTACTCTCACTTTCAGTAGCTATCTCCTTCAGTACTACTATCTACTACTACTACCTACTACTAGCTATCTACTTCAGTAGCTATCTTTATACAAGCTATAGTGGTTGAAATTAAAAAGCGTTTACTCTAGAGATCATTTTAAGTCAGAGTGAGAATAAACTGAGAGTTAGCCCAGACTGGCTGAAGAGTAGAAAAGATATTTGTGTTCATTTTGGGAAAAGAAAATCATATCGAGTTTGGATTAAGATACTACATAGTGCTAATTTCATATAAACATATTATATAGTTGTTAAAAGCATTGAAGAGACGGCAGATGTGTATTTTTAAGGCATAGTCTGAAAACATTCCAGGGACACCTTTGTTGCAGTTTGAACTCCACATGACACATATTGCAGTGCTTTTGATGAAAGATGAGAAAAGCCAGTCACCATGGTGGTGGTAAAGGAAGGGAACACAGAAGAGAAGAGGCAGAGCTGTGAAACTGGACAGCACTGAAATGACTAACAAAACCACAGAAACAGATACGGTTACAACGGAGACAGAAATATAGATTAATGTTGACTAAAGAATACTTTGATCTTGATGGACTGTGAGAAAAGTGGCTATAAGAATATTTAGGGAGGAATCAATCCACCCACAAAATAGTAATCTGAGGTAAATTAAAAGGAAAAAATATCACAGTAAAAAGCAACAATAATATTTACAGAAGGTTTAGTTTGCAGTTGCAAACAAAGGCTAAAAAAAGACTTTGTAAGGATGATAATTTCACAAATTCTCACTAGCAAGAATTCGGATTTCAAACTACAGAGTTTTCTTGGAAAGATTTTTAAAAGTAGAACTTGGTTTTTTGCCTATTATTTTCTAAGAAATAGAAATTTTCTCCTTGAAATCATTCTCATTAAATCTTAATCGCTTGTACTGGCTTTTTGGTTTCCATGCCAGATAATTCAAATATAAATGAAGGCAGCTGAGAAAATGGTTTATTTGGGGTTGTTAGTTGTCTGGTAGTGAATAAAACCACAGGAGCAAAATCTGTACTGGTCTTGCCTATACACATGCTTGAGAGATGAAATAATAGCCCATTTTTCCAAGATGTCACCAAGAAAGCAGTTATAAATTGAAAATTTTTCTGCTTTTAAACAGGTTCAATAAATTCAGGAATTAGGAAAAAAATAAAGAAACTAAGAGCAAACAGTGAACAGCCATTGGTAGTTTATGGCTGCATAGATGAGTACTATGAATTTCTGGTATTCATCCAATAATTCCCTTGTAGTCTGCACTCACACACAGGAACCACATAGAAACTGTGGTTAATGATGGATAACAAACATCTCAAATACAAATGCATTCTCATTTTTACTTTTTTTTCCCTTGTTACTCTGCCTCTTCTGTGGTTTAGTTCTGCTAGGCAGACCCTGTCCCTCTACCTTCCATAGCACTAAGTGCCATGTCCAGTCATTTCTTGAATATCTCCAGGGATAGTGACTCCACCACCTCCCTGGGCAGTCCATTCCAATGCTTAACCACCCTTTCTCTGAAAAAAATCCTCCTAATGTCCAAAAGAGAAGAGAACAGAGAGAATGAGCAGTCATTCTTCCTTTACCTCACTGATGTAAGCCTTGGCCCTTTAGAAAATACTTAAAGAAGGGATTTAATGCATAACAGGAGCCTTGAACTCTGGTGGAGACAGAAATGTTGCACTCTGTTGTCATGAAAAAATTGCTTGTGTGTTCAGGTTATTTTGCTGCTTTATCAAATTTCATCCTAATTGACCTTTCTCTACCCACCATCAATATTGAATCTTACAGGGACTAAATTAATTTTTTATGACACCCAAGAGTCTCCCATTCAAGTGAGTTGTCCATGATCACTAAGTTTGCTAAATCACACATACTCAGCTCAGAATGGACAAAGAAAATTCAGGAAATACTTTTCCTAAATAATTCATGCAGTTCTGCCATGTCAGCTCTTACTGATTTCTTAAAGAAAGCAACAATGCTGCTTACAGAAATTGCTTTCCGCTTTCCTAGGGAGTAAAAAGCTTTTGAATAAAGCAGATTGAATAAGAAGGAGTAGAAGAGGCACCAGGAAGTCTTCTGGCAACACAGAAAATAATGTTTCTGTTTCTTGTAGTTATTTACAGTGACAGCTGAAAACAATTAATTTGCATAATGAACAGACTGACATATTACCTTTGGATGCATTCAGGGAGATATAATTAGCTGAGAAGCCCTCAGATGCAATGCTGTGATCTGTCATGAAGGACAACATCATCATATTGCCACCACTGGTGAGAGATGGTGGAATTGATCTTCCACAGTACCTGCAGCAATAAGATACCCCAAATTGAATGGCAGTATTTTATAAAGCATCTGTATCACTGGAAGAGAATTCAGCTTTCCCGGGAAGTTTGAATAGCTACACATACACAGTTCTCTCCTTTGGATGATACAGATCCCAGGCATATACCCTGTATCATGGGGCTAAATAGCACACTACATGTACAAGAGTACAAATCTAAAGTGTGACAAAATCGGAGAAGAAACTCTGACTTTCATCAAGTTGCCAAATTCCTATTGAATTTATGCTATGCTATACCTACAACATACTCTGTTCTTTTGTAGGAGTCAGAGTGGCTGGCCAAACACTAAGATTGCAAAATGCTCTCCATTATGAGAGTCATTTGCTCCTTATTTTCCGAAATACTGCCATGTCAGCCAACTATTTTACAGCCTATAGCTGCAGCTGGATACTGCTTCCAAGTAATTCAATTGTTCTTGAATTCTAGGGCAGCAAGAAAACCCTGTGTATACACCAGTTGGAGAAGTGGAATAAAAGAAAATATTTTTCCCTAAGATAAAATCATGTATCAGGAGAAAGTGAAAACTAAATACCATAAAATGCAGGTTGTGGTCTAGTTTTTGTGGCAATCTGAATGTATCCTTTTAAGTAATCTTTCTTTCACTTCAGCAAGTTTTTAAAATCATGTCTTTTCTGGGCAGAGATATATTAATGCTTTTCAATTTATTTTCCATAAATCAAATTGTTAATGAAGAGGGACAAAGCCAGCTATTGAAAGCTGTCCTTAAAAGAGCTGTCCTTTTGACACAACTTAGTTTCTCCCAGTATATTATTTATGAAATATGTCTCATTCCATGTTCAAGGAAAGCAAGCTGCCTTTGCTATCCTAGAAGAGAAATTGCTGCTATTGTTTCTGTGATGAAGAGAAAATAATCTATACACAGAACTTCAGGAAGCAAATTGAATGTCAAGACCTACAGAACAGTGCTCACGCCACAGTAATTCAAGTCTGTAGACTAATGGACATATTCACCTTCCCAGTTTTTGCACAGTGCTGTTGTCATATATTTCAAGATAATCTTTTCTGCAACCATAATCAAATGCCAAGTTAAATGAAGTGAATGTCAGGCGGATAAGGTAGCCAGGTTGAACGTTGATAATCCAGGTACAGTTAATCCCATGTGGGTAGACACGTGGATAACCAGGACTTGTAATGGTTCCTGATGGTCCGGTGAGAGTCTCTCCACATACTGCAGAGATTTAAAACATCAGGTTAAATTATATATCTATAAAAAAAGAATTAGACACTTATAAAATTGGTTACTTTTCTTACTGAAATTTCGCAGTCTTTCTTCTTTAATGCATACTACACAGTAACTGATTCAGAGTTTATCTCCCATTACACTATCATATAAATTGATTGCCAGTTTTTTCCAGTTTGCGGGAAAATTTGGAAAGTTCCAGAACTCTGCACAGAAAACAGCAAAACAATCCTTACCTGTATCTAATGGCCAGTACTGAGCTCTGAAGCCGAGGCTGGTAAGTGAGGAAACTCTGAATTTGATATAGAGATTGTTCCGTGTGGATTGCACTCTAGAGGGTACAGCTGTACCACAGTATTTCTCCAAAACAGGAGAGTCTCCATTATTGCCATCTCTGACCTGAAGAACAGTGTATTCAAAATATCCTATAGAAATTTTTATTTCATTCAAATATTAAGCATAAAGTAATTCATAAGAACTATATAAGAGAGATCCCTAGTAAGCCAACCCTACCTTTTCTTCAGTGTGGTTTCTACCACAGGCACATAAAATACAACCTTATGCCCATCAGAGAAGCACTGTCCCACACAAAGCATGTCAGATGGAGAAAAGATGAGATCTTGCACCCTCAGCAGTAAGTGGCACATAAACCTCCCAAACCAGGCCTATCTGTTGAAAGACACCTGATACTTGTCTCTGATTATCAAAACACTCATACCGTCTTTAGAGAACCAAGAAAAGCTTTGGGATCCCATTATGAACCTGGAAAAGCTTTTGTGACCGCTGGAAGGAGCGCTAGCCTGTCAAGAGCTTCTGCTTTGGTGAAGATGAGTATTAGAAAGAACTTGCAGATATGTATCTACTGTTCATAGTATATGTCTGTTATTCTTTACCTCGATGTAGTCCGAATCACAAGTGGTTGCATTTCGAATGTCAAAGTCGATAAAGTCAAGAATCACCACTTTGGTAGCTGGCTGGGAGATGATCCACTCACAGGTCTTTGGATGAGGGGATATCCTGGGGTAATAAGGCGAATGGATTGTGCCTGCTCCAGTCAAGGAACCTCCACAGGCTGCCAAGAGACACCAAGAATCGGTACTTTTGATGAATGACTTCAAGGAATGTATCATCATGGTGATGTATGATGAATATCAAATAACACTATGAAATTAGAAAAAAACCAACCCTAAACCCCTATCTTATTGCAGCAGCTACTTCAGATCACTCAAGTAGTATTAAGAACATATTTAAAAGTACAAATTACTATAGCTGTAGCATAAACATGCTTATACAGAAGACAAAACTATGCCCATGAAAATTAATGGATTTGACTCATTTGTTTCACAGGCACAGATAGGCTTGTCAGTGGTTAAGAACTAAAAGACAGGCAAAATGAAAGTAAAAAGATTTAGGCAGAATTGAAGCTATAACATCTTTGGTATGTCAGCAGCAAGTGATACATCATTAGTAGAATCACAGAATATTCTGAGTTGGAACGGACCCACAAGGATCATCAAGTCCAACTCTTAAATGAATGGCCCATATGAGGAACAAACTTGCTGTTATTAGCACCATGCTCTAATCATCTGAGCTAGTCTCATGGTCAGAAGCAATGAAGGGCATGTTTCCAAGCATTCCAGGAGTGCCTACAGCAGACCTACTGAAGACATCTTTTAAAATAAATAAATTGACCTTATTTTGTTCTTTCCTTTCTTTTGAAGTTCATGTTTAACCTATTATATGAATAATACAGCACGGAAATGACTGAAAGTGTCCAAATTACAGGTAAATTCACTATGCAAGTGACCAGTTCCTCTTACCAACTTGATAAATAGCCCTGAAGCTAGTTCTTTGCACAGAAGCATCAGACTTGAATTTGATCCAGAGACCATTGCTGGTAGAAGTGATTGGAGACATGAGTGTATTATGACAGATTTTTCTAATAAGAGGAGACATCTCACTGTCACCATCTCGAACCTAGTCATCAAAAAGAAGAAAGAGAAGTGTTACATCCTAAAAGCATTGGGATCTGATATCCAGATAAAATCATAATCTCACAAGAGCTGCTACATAACAAAAGGAGTAACTGTTTTACATATTTATAGGAGGGGCATCACAGTAATTGGCCCAAGCACAGGACTTACGAGAGCTCAAAGGAGCAATCAGATGATCAGCACAGAAGACATAAACACATGGTGATGTCACAGGACATTAGGATGAAACAGATATTCTCTATGAACCACAGTTTTAGCACTATTTGGGCCTGTATTTCCAAAAGTGACACCTTTAGTATGAAAGAGACAGGTGGGGTGCTCACCAATGATAGCTGTGAAATTTTTGCCAGCATTAAAATCTGCTGAGGAAAAAAAGGGTATTTTTGATTTTCTTGCTCTGGCCATGAAGTTTTCAGTGATTTTTCAATGGCATTTCTCCAGAACAAGCATCTGTCCCATCACACCCATACATCAATGCAGGCAGACAGCTCACTAACAGGAGATGTAACCCTAGCAGTAAAGAGCACACTGACGTTTTTTCACTCCTTTATCTGAAAGGTTCAATGCATGATAATGGCAATGAAGCTATAGCAGGGAATCCAGCTTTTACCTTCTGCACTGCCTTTCTACTGACCTCAATCAATTTGCTAATCAAAGGAGAAATGTATCTTATATATTTTCCCTAAAGTTGATTATAAATCCTGATTATCAAGGAGAGCATATGGGAAAGAGGTATTTGTACCTCAAAAGTTCAGACCCTGAATCCACAGTCCACGAGTAAGGATAGCTACATCCAGGAATCCAGGCAGAGCCCTGGTATATCTCTGAGGTGCCCATCTCATTCCATGTGGGCAACAACCTGAGGTGCCAAAGACAGGTCCTCTGTTCTTTGCCCAACCAAAAAATGCAGTTTTTGTCCCAAAGATTCCCCTGAAAACAAAACACCTCTTTTCTGCTGTAAAAGTGGTGGTAGTTCATGTAGATGCAACTGCTTTTAAACGCATCTATATGCTGTCAAACCCAAAAAATCATTCCAAGTGAATTCACTGGCAAAGCAGGGACATCCAGCTTTCAGGTTCCCTCTCATCACCAATTCTTTCTTCCTCAGCGGTATTCATCCATGGGCTGGGAGAGAAGGTAAGGAACCCTCATGGCTGCCCTGGTGAGCAGGCAGTGGCTGGCCTGCTTACCCAGCTTTGCAGTCTCAAGCTGGTGAGATGGCCTTCTGACTAACAGATATTTCCAGTTTCCTTGGAATTTGAGTTTAAGGTGACAGAATTATTCTGGATTTATAGCAGAGCAGCTGACATCAGAATTTCTGCCAAAATATTTAGTAAATCTTTGGAAAGCAGTGAAAGCTTCCAGAACTGTAATTCACAGGAGTTTACATATTTTTCTTGAGCTGACTCTTCTTACATTTTTGGTTTACAAAGTCCAGTGAGTAGTGATAAAAATAACAGGTTCTCTAAACCATGTGAGTAATGTCTCCTATCGCCAGTTAGAAGGATGGCATGGAAAAGGAGTTCTGTGGCTGACATCTTACCTCTGCATCACCATGTCACAGCCTTTCTCAAATAAGTTTTATTGTCTCTATTTTCTTGTTGCAGATGCCTTCCTTAGTAAGAAACTAAACATCTCTCCTTGAGCAAGTGATGTGAGCTGTGTCTGGTCCCTGTGGAAAGTCTACAGATTTCCTGGTGTAGCCAGGGAATGGAATAATCTGCACCTTTCCAAAATGACAAAAGAGTTGTTGGAGAGTGACTTTTCATGTGACTTAAACATCCAAATGCTATCTCCCTAGATGAACTTCAATATAAAACCCAGTGGTACAGTATTTTAGAAAAGCACATGAGAAAAATCAGGCCTTGATAACAGAGCACAATATGTTGGTTTTACTGACTGTCCCAGCCAGAAAATGTCAGTCCCATTTCTCTGCTCTGGTCTGAGCCACAGAGTAAGAGGGCAAGAGAAGAGGAGGGCAGAAGCACAGGGAAACTGAAGGGCTTGTGACTGATCAGCAAACAGTGAGGTAAATGCCTTGCTGAACTAATACAAACCGATGGCATTCAACAGAAATGGTTTTGTTTCTCTGGCTGCTGTGAATTTAGCTGCTGTTTTGCCAGCAATTAGGCAAGAGGAGTAGCAGGCCAAACAAACAAAAGCTGTCTGTTTTCATTAAACACACTTCCCCTCTCATTTCAGAAACTAATTACACTTCATTCCAACCCAGGTCTTTGAATTACAGGAGGAGAGAGGGGAACGACGTCGGCACAATAACATCTTTTAAAAATAGACCAACAGCACGGAGCTCACAGGGGCCTGTTCCTCACTGGTCAGGAAGAGATAAACCCAAAACCAAATCTGTTCTGCCACTGAGCTGCATGGCTGGCAGTGCTGGACCCTGCTCTGGGGCTGCAGGGATGGCTCCCGCCTGCTTCAGCTGCGGCAGCACCTTCTCAAGTCAAACCACTGGCTGCGCCCAGTTTGTTTTCCTTCTGTTTAGCTCTGCACAGCACAGGCACAGTTTTACACAGACAGCGGTACCCAGCAGCCATCCCATGTGGGATGAGCTGTTTATGACAGGATAGAGAAATACAGGCTGGGTACAACAGCAGAGGCCTTGATACATGGCGAGTCGGGGCAGGACACAGAGGAGAACAGGGACAGGGTGACAGGAGAAGGGGCATGGGACACCAACACAGAGAGCTTGTCAGGCTCTGAGGGCACCACCACGACTCACTGGCCAGCCTTGCCTCCCCCTGGGCCCCGCACCCTGCTGCTGTCCAGGAGCACGCGGGGGCTGTCAGTCCCTGCCCCAGCAAACCTGCAGCCCGGTCAGTCTCCGTCTCCCCACAGTCCTGCCCCGCCTGGCCATGGGTTCTGCTGAGCCAGGGGCCCCCGTGTGCCCCAGATCCTGGCCTGCCTCAGTCCGTGTCCATTCCCAGGCAGGCGCCCTGCTCCCTGGCCAGGGCGGTGGGACAGGCCCTGCCCCTGGCCTGCACAGCACCGCTCCGGACCCCACCCGCGGCCAGCTCCAGGGGTGCAGACCGGCAGCTGGGCAAAACTGGGCTTAAACATAACAAAGAAAATGAAAACATGGTATCTCATGTACTTAAAAGCCACCTTATAGCTGTAAATTTGTATATAACATGAAGTTGCAGACCAATGAAGAAAAAGGTAGGAGTAAAAGCAAACATAAAAGTCACCTCAAGTGGATCTCAGTTAGTACTGACATTAGTACTGAATTAATATTGCATTTTCCATATAGAAACATTCTAACTGTACTATTTTGTTTTCTTTGCCAATTAGATTTAGACTAATAACGAATCTTGAATTAGATTGTAAGATTTCAGTTGTGGCAACAATAAACTCCCGGCTTTACATATGTATATAGAATCATAGAATCATTAAGGTTGGAAAGGACCTCTAAATCTTAGAGTCCAACTGTAAACCGAGCTTGGCCAAGCCCACCACTAAACCATGTCCCTAAGAGCCACTTCTACACATCATTTAAATACCTCCAGGAATGGTAATTCGACCACTTCCCTGGGAATGTGTGTATAAATATTTATATGGTATGTTTCCTTTTAGTGACGGAATAAGATCTTCCATATAACACTATGACTCCAGAAAATGCTGCATAGTGGCTATGGCTTTAATTCTATTTTTCTTGCAGTTGACATGCATTTACCAAATGTCCAAACTCCCCCTTAATCATCTACAGACTATTAAGAATTAGTGTTAAGCTAGACAGATTTTCTCATTCTCTTATCTTTGCTTCACTCCAAATGCACCATCCTGCTCTTTCAGCCCCTGTGACTTTTGGACCCTAATAAATTAATATAGTTAGTCATTTGATTAACACCTATTTCTGCAGTGGCCCTTGGGACAGAAGTTATACATGCTCTTGTACACACATGCAATCAAACTTTCATATCAACTGATTAAGGGAGTCACCTCTATATAATTTGCTGAACAACCACTGTGACTCTCCAGCTCCATATGGGTGAAGTTGAGGAATACTTTTTCATCCTCTGGCTGTCGGATAATGTAGATACATTGTTGGCTGTTGATATAAGGGTTAGGCCAGAAAGGAGAAGTGATAACCCCTTCACTCTCAGTGAAATTTCCTCCACAACTTGGATCTGCTATATTAAGAGAAAAAAAGAAATTGAGATATTCGTAAGTACAGTAACTCCTTTTGAGGCTGCCTCTGTACAATGTCTGCAAACCAAAAAGAATGACTCTATTATTAAAGAGCAAGTGTTAATTACATCCATTCTTGTGTTATTGGCTCTATCTCGAGAACGTCACAGAACAACCTTTAATCCTGAGTATTTTACTTACCAGGAGATGTTGTATAGAGAATATGGAAGCCTTTATCAGTAACTAAGTCATCAGAGTGAAAGTGAATCCATGCATATGGACCAGTGGTTTGGAGTGGGGGTGGAGATCCAGTGCTACAGTATTTACCAAGGACAGCGTCTTGTGGTAGAAGACCATCTCGAATCTAGACAGAATGATAGATCAACATTTAGGATTATCAAATGCGTGCCAGTTGTGAACAATACCAACACTGCTTAAGTTATCTTGGAGGCCCCAGAGGTATTGTGGTTGGTGGGTGGAGGGAAAGCTCATAGGAAGTTTCCTCCAAACACACAGGAACCAAGAAACAAATCCACCAGCACAACTGTGATCTGCTGCTGGGAGTCATCAAGGGGGTTTTGTGAAAGCGAAAGAAAGTACCAGGAGACCTACTGTTGAACTGTTTTCTTGAAATCATGCTCTGCATTGCACACAACATGCTATTCCAAACTGGCTTCTCATTTCCTTGAAATGGTATTGGTGAATTCTGTAAACATTACGTCACACCTGACAAAAAGCCCGAAGTTCATACATCAAGTCATGGACTGCTGTGTGAGCTACGATATGAATCTATTAGTCTTAGAGCCCTTTCCTGAATAGTTTCCCGTAGGCTCATGAATTCTCTGTGGGTTGACATTTGACAAGGAGTTTGGAGACTGAACTTTGTAAGAAAGTGAAAGCTTCCCATCAAGTATTTGGCCTGAATCCCATCCTTTTTGTCACAGGACTTCCACTGACTTCAGTGAAGCAGGTTCTCTTCCCCTTTACTGTCCTATTGTCTCTGATTGTGCATGGATGGCTGGAATATGTAAATAAAAAGCAGCATTTCAACCCAGGATTAGATTTTCAAAGAGTGCCCTTCTGTACATAAAAAGTTTTGAAATATCTTGTTTTGCAATGACATATCCACAAAATGTTGTCATGATTCACAATCACACTTTACCTCTAAATAGTCATAACTGCAGTTTTCATGGTGTTCTAGGCTCAGTGTGCCAAAGGCGAATGTGATGAGGAGGCCGGGATTGGTTGAGATGGTCCAGAAACAATCTCTGTTTACAGGATAGTTACCAGGATACCCTGGAGAGCTTACTGAGCCGTAAGTACCTGTCAGCTCACCACCACATTCTAACAGAGAGAGACAAGGAAGAACAGAGTCTTTATCACCACATGTTGGGTCAGAAGCTGAATTGCCCTATAGTGTCAAAACTAGCTACCACTTTGGGGTCAGAATAAATTAAAAAACAAAGACCAAGCCAAAGAAACCAGCAAGTTTCTTCTTTCTTTAAATTTTGCAGTTAATTCTGCAACTCAGTTTTAAAAGGAGAACTCCAAGTATTTCCTGATTTGCACAGTAAAAGAAAGATTCTTTCCCGGGTATGATGAATATGTCTTAAGAAGAATAATCAGAAGCACTGTGTTCAGATTGGATTTACAAAATTAATCTGAATCTCTGTACTTTGTAAATAGTCTCCATTTTTTATCCTGTCACAAGGCTATTTCCATTAAAAAGAAAAAGAAAGGAAAATTTAATTACAGGTAAGGCTGTATTATATACCTGTAAGAAAATAACATCAGTGCAACAGTTGGGAATGGGAGGGGTAAATCATGTGTTATATCTCAGGAATAGCTAGTTTAATCACATATGTATTGCTCTCTTTGCTTTTTTTTGTTAGTGCTATGTTTTCCCCAAAAATACCTGCTTTCACTTTTCAGTACTCATGTTTGTCAATTAGTAATTATCCATCTAATAATGACAATTGAAAGAAAAAAACCCACCAAAAATCATATTAAAAGCATTTCAAGAAATATTTCTAGAAATAAGGAAACTGCAGTTTTTTACTCTATGGTTCATTCCAGACACAACCCAATGCACTATTTTGTTTCTAGATAATACACGGAACACTGAAGTAACCTTGATGTTACGTGAGATGATTTGAACTTTATCTCTGGAAATGCATTGCCAGGCCATCTGGAACAATCACCCAAGTAGCATTGCCAGGAATTCAGGCACAAATGCACAACAAATCGTACCAAAAAGCTCACACATTCTTTTCAATCCAGTTCCCTACAATCTATCACATTTGGAACATTTAGGCTGCTGTAAATTGTCAGTGGCAAAACAAGCCATTAACTTGCTTGCTTGAAGTACTAGATACTTCTGTGAGAAGAGAACTGACCAGATGAATGGCATCCCCAAGGACACATTCTCTTTGGGGGATTCCTCACAGAAGGTGTAAAGCGGCCTTAAAAAACAGCAGAAAGCTATTCATGCAGAGGCCTAGAGCTAGAGCTTGAAAATATCTTCAAGTGATATATATGTCTGCATTTCAGCCTCACTCCCTTGTAAAATACTGTCCTTCTGTTCCTAATTTTTCCTAATCAAAGGAAATAAGTAATTCATTTTACTCCAAAACCATGAAGATGCTTGGCATTTCATCAACTTACCAGGATCCTGGGATTCCCAATGAACAGTAAAACCTCCAGTAATGGTGTGGTTTGAGTATAACCAAAAATACAGAGAGTTGTGGGAACTGAAAAGCTCTGCAGGACCTGGGAAGCCACAGTATTTTCCCAGCATGTGCATCGATGCTGAAGGCCCATCATGGATTTGAAGGAACTCGGAGTTACACTCATAACTTGTCTGCAGTTGGAAGGACAGGAAAGTAACACGCAGAATCTAATAGAAGCAAAAAAACAAGAAATCTCTGTTTTCCATCTACTGACACACTGTCTATGCAGAAACTTTATAGAGCAGATATAAGTATTCATGCAACTGTGAGAATCTATGAGGTTTAGAGCCATTATGTCATTTCCTGAAATGTTCCAGGACAGAAGAGAATATTAAAGAATCTTAAGGGTCAAAAGGAAAGAGAGAAGATAGATAGACAGATAAGAATTTAGTCAGTGAAGTTTTCTGGAAGGAGCATTATTTCTATAAACTAATAGTTGAGACCATTGGCCTGTGTGTGTTATATGTGCAAAATACATATACGTGTAAATTTCAAGCCATGTGAAAAGCTTGGAATGGATAAAATGTATAAATGCATAAAATACCTTATTCCAGGTTTCCCATGGCAGTTTTTTCATCAGATAATTAGCATTTTTCATCCCTGCTATGGTTGAAAGTATTGTAATGGGAGTTAAAAGATTCAATGATCTTGTTTTGCACATATAAAATCAGTGTCTCTAAAGCCCATTTTGGATACTTAGCGACATGCACAGCTCTAAGTTTGTTCAGATTCTTCAGCACTGACGTGCTTTAATATGCTCAGCTGAAGACAGTAGTGGCTTCCAGGCTTAAGGCTGAGGATATGTCACATAGATATATATATGTAATGCTGTATAAACCACTGTTAAGCACTGGTTTATAAAACGACTTAATTCATTCCACAAAATGTCAAAAATACATCAAATATTTAGATTCCAAGTAAGAAATTTCTTGCTAAAGTATGAAGTAGCATATTCTGTATTTGTTATTTATAACACAAATGGAATTGTTAGTTGCAGATCAGAATCAGAATATACATTTGTGTGCAACATTTAAAAACTAATCCTTGAAAAAAAAATCAAATGCTGTTATTACACAAAGCCATTGACTACGAATTAAGCATTCTACATTTCTGCACTCAGAGATCAGAAACATGAGATTGCTTTGGGGTCACAGAATCACAGAACAGTCTGAGCTGGAAGGGAGCCAGAAGGATCATCGAGTCCAACTCCTAAGTGAATGGCCCATATGGGGATCAAACCCACAGCCTTGGTGTCATTAGCACCAGGCTCTGACCAACTCACTTAGCTCAGGAACCACCTGTGGAGCCCATCAGAGCAGAGCTTTCTCATGCTATTCACAGATCACATTCTAAAGCAATGTAGAACTGTTCCCTTCTGTAGCTGGAGGTAAGTTAATAAAATCTAACCCTCAGCTGCTTCAGAAAAGCCTGGAAAATCTAACCCAAGCAAATCCTTAGGCTAAGGAGCCTGAAGGCTTGTAAGGATCTGAAACTTATTCTTTTGAAAAAATAATTATTCTGAGGGGATTGGATCAGAACATTGGAACACATGTAGCATGAAGATAGTCATGTTTGCTCTGACAAGCTGAGGGGTCCTGCAGACTGAGGGTTTCTTTAACCTGAACTCTATTTTACCTTGTTGGGATTAGTTTGAATAACCCAAGCGCAGCTGACCCCACTGCTGTACCACTGGCTGTTTGGGTTGTTAGGGTAACTGAAAGTCCCCCTCAAGCCTGAGAGGTATCCTCCACAAACTGCAGAAAGAGAGAGAAAATTAAACAGATTAATTTTGTGCTATTACTATACAGAGTAAAACCTAATTTTTTTTTGCATAGCTTTCGCTTCTTAAATATTTAAAGCAATGTTGAAAAATACTTCTATAAAAGGCTCTTCAGAACTTCCTCTCAAGTGGAATGACATCTCAAAAAAAGCAAATTCCCTGAAAGAAAAGTAGTTCCTGAAAAAAGAACAAAGAATATCAGTTGGAATGTGTGGATACTGCCAAAAGATAATGATTCTGTCTCATGATGGTGTCCATACACTGCTTTACTTCCAGAAGGATACCTCCAGATTCAATGTCTAAATTTTCCCCTACAATCAAATAACATTTTGCATTTTGAAGTTAACATGATGTAAATTTGTTTTTCTCAGTAGTGGTACATCACAGAAGTTATCCTCAAGAGGTTTTATTGTCCCATTTGTTCTTTTTGGTCAGATTTCTGGGCCTGATAATCCCTCTCATGATGTACCATGGTCTCTTCTCTCACTGAAACATTCAATTCATGGGAACTGAGAACCCCAAACAGCTACAGAAAAATATTTTTGTAAAGCTGCCAAAATATAATGCACATATAGCTACAGTGTGCACCAAGCTGCTGTAGTTTAACACTGAACTGAGTCTAAACAAATAGCCAATTCTCACCAAATTGTTTTGTTTCAAGAAGTGGTAAAAAAGAATATAATTTTATTTGAAATGTCCATCTAAAACAGCTCACCTTTTTTCAACCAGATTCAAAATTATCATGTAGTAAAATACATTATTTTTTTCATTGATTAGAAACTAAAACAACAGGTGGTACAGTAGGACTCCTTACTGCATAAAAACTGGCTTTCTATCCCTTCATTATGAATGGATAAAAATAAAAATTTTTCCCATGCAGACTTAATAATAAAACATTACTAGTTAGATACTTCATGAAAATAGAAAAAATCCTAAAATAGTTCTAAAATAGAGCAGATTTCACAGGGGATCAGTGGAAGTTTTACATTCTGTATTACATTAAAATTTATTCTGCTTTCTTCTTAGCAATCTACAATAAAAATGAGCCACTGCTATTGTCACAGGGACACTGGACCCACTGGAATGCTATCCTGACCTTGTTTAATTAAAATTAAGGGCAAAACAAGTTCTCAAACAAACTGAAAAAGTGATATTAAGAGGAACTGTTAAAGGGAGTACCTTGCAGTCTGTATAAAACTCAGAGTCCCCCATTTTCATGGCTAACATTTCTTTCATTAAATTTCTGTTTGAAAACATTTGCTGGCTTTTCCTCTTGACTAAGAACTGGCATTGATGGTCACTGCATCAGAGATGAAATAATATGAAATAAAAGAGAAACATCAATACATTCTCTTGTTCTCCTTATACTGGATCCTCCTTCCTAACCAGCTTACCAGACCACTTTCTCAGGAACAGAGATCTGATTTTAGGATGTCTGGCATCTAGTCAAGGCCAGTGGGCCTGCACATCAACTTCATTGTTGCATTCCTACTGCTAAACGAAACAGCTATAAACGAAGCTCATGGAAAACTCTGACTTGGAGGGAATTTGGGTTGGGATCTCTAATCCACCAAACACAGGGCTGTTTTTCCCATCATAACTCAGTTCTTATTCACATACTAATCCCATACACCAAGCATCTACTCGCTGAAGCCTGCTGTCCCATTTCCCAGGAGGGAAGGAGGGGGAGGAGGTTCTGGCTGTACCTTGCTGGGCAGTCTGGCACTGAGGTCCTGTCCAGGCGCTGGTGCACTCGCAGGAGTAGCCATTGACCCCATCAGTGCAGCTCCCCCCGTTCTGGCATGGGTTGCTGATACATTCATCAATGTTCTCTGTACAGTTAGGGCCTGTCCAGCCTGCATTACACAGGCAGAAATAGCCAGAGATCATTGCCTACAGGTGTAAACAAATCAAATAAATCGTGAGCATGAATCACCTAAAGAAATCGATGGAGTCAGCAGAAAGACTGATGTTTACACTTATTTTATGAGGAGATATTGGAGTAAAGAAATAAAACCACTGACATTTTTTTGGCATTGATGGTCACTGCTGAATACCAAAATAATATAAAGCCCAATCAGATTATCTATCTCTTTGAGTTTTTTCTATTAAGTTATTTCTTTGCAGGGCTCTTTTACATTACTTTCTTAAAAATCAAAATCTCTATTAATTTAGCCATTCAGAAAACTGTTTGCTTGTTTTTGGAATGATCATGCTAGAATCAAGTCAATCATATTACCTAAACCTTATAAATAGCAAGGCAAGATAACTGGTTTATAAGTCATTTCTCTCAAGACCTTTCTCCAGGAAGTCTGCACTGCAGCTATGTGGGCTGTTAACTTTCATTTTCATCCTGAGGAATGTTAAATGGGAACAATTTCATCACCTTTTCAGCTTTATCCTTTATTCTGTATGTATTTTCCATTTCTGTTGTCACAACCTTTACTACTTCTCCTTATAATCAAGTCTTTCCATATCTGTAACTGTTTTCATTTCATATGTTCTCTTACCTTGTATCTCTTATTTTACAGACACATTCTGTAAAGGTAAAGCAGAACATGCTCCCAGGTACATGCTAAAATCCCGTCTTTGATGACATACAATCAGTGTATTGCATTCTCTGTTTGTTTTTGCATTATCTATTCGTGTCCTCTGTATCCCAAAGAGAGATTTTCAGTATGATAGAAGAGGGGTTTGACATGTATTTAGGGCTCCAAATGTTGCTTTAAAAGGTGTTTTCTGATCTGCATTGCCGGATACTTAATTGACATTAAGTATCTGTCATTGTGCTAGCCAAATATAGCTCTGCTGTTTCTCTATTTTGTTAGATGCTTCTGTAGTCCCATTACTTAAGTATCTGTGTTATTATCTTCAGGTACTAGTTTGTAGCCATGATTGCCTACTGTTGTATGTTGGGATATATTTTGGGGAACATAACATATCTTTTACTAGACCGACTAAAATGAGCTAAATAGTCAGAAAAAGTAGATTGGATCTGGGCACAAAAAGCCCTTTAAATATCTGAGTGAAGACACAGTAGATACCTACAGAATAGAGAGCAAGGAATGCTGGTAAGGAGGGGAGAGTGAGATGACCATGACATTTCACACAAAAAATGGAAGAAGCAAAAGGTAATACACACAGAATCATAGAAACTTTCAGCTTGGAAAAGAGCCTCAAGATCATCAAATCCAGCTGTTAACCTAACACTACCAAATCCAAATCCTATGTCTCATTTTCCTTCTGCCTCCAGGGACAATCTCAAGGAGGATATCTGCAGACTAATGGGGATAAATGGGAAAAGACTCTACTGGAACAAAATATGTAGCATTGGGGAATATTTCTCAAAAATCACTATTGTAAATATCCTCCACAACAAAATCCCCAGGTTTGCAGCAAGACTTTGCAGAGGACAGTACACCTCACTAAGGAAGCCAAAAAAGCCTTCACAGAGTCCATGTGGACAAATTCATGTTCACTTTGCATGAGAATGAATTCATAGCACCCATCAGTTTAGATCCGAAAGACTTGGTTACCAGCAGAAGTGCAACCAATTCCCTTGAAACACCCTTTCCATGTTTGTATAAACAGCCTGAGGCTCCAGGAGAGCTCTCAGAAGATCGGGCTAGGAACACATAACTAATTCTGCTGGATATTAATAGTCTGAAGGTCAGCAGAGGTACTGGTTCTGTTAGCATGAGTAATTCCTCCATGATCCATTCCAGGGTGTTGAATTACTTTCCTATGCCACCACAGACAATCTTTCATCATTTCTCTCCCATCAGCACTAGGATTCCATTGGCTAGCCTGGGCTACCAAACATGAGTTCTCAGGTCATCAGCGCCAAGATTGCTACCTCCGCTTCTACTTCACACACAAAGTAATGGCTTGTGTGCCCTGAAACTCACTTTGCTTTCCCCAGGTATATCCATTGATTTTGTAATCCCCACTGACTTTGCTTCATTCCCAGTAGTATGTCTGCACTCAGCCTTCAGTCTCACCAGTCTTCCTGACAGGTTATAACTCCACAATGTTGTCACCAAGCGTGAGGAGACCAGCACGTACCAAGCACTGCCCGTTTGCACAAGGGTTTTGCAGCCGACACATATCACTGAGGGGAGAGCACCCGTTTGGCCCGTATCCACTTCCAGTGTACCCAGAATTGCAGGAGCAAAATGCCATGAGCCCTTGGGAGATAAGACAAGGCATGGAAGGTAATTCAGTCTATGTCACAGTGACAATACCAATGTCTGTAAATGTCCTCGACATTTTGAAGCAGAGTCTTTATATAATTCTAATTTATTTGATCTTTTGGCACCTTCCCTGGTCAGTGCCCAGTTTGACCATGGAAAGAGCCCTGGTGTTGGTTTGCTGTCGTCACCTTCATGGAGATTGGTGGGCGTAGTTTAAGGGTATTTATGGGAAGGGGAATAGTAAAAGCAGTTGTATAATTGGAAAATTGCATCAAAGAAAAATGGTGAACATCCCCACAGTCTTAGGATAAAGTCTTCTTTTTGGTGGAGTCTAAATCTACTTCTGTCAATGTTTGTGGAAAAGCCTGCTGGCTTTAGGTAACCTGCCTGTAAAATCCTTTGGGTGAGGCAAAACTGACTGTGGCGAAGGGGCTGCAATCTAGATATGTTGCAACAAAGGGGGTTAATCCTAACCAGATCCTCCTTGAGATTCACTCTGATATTACCTTTCAGAAAGCATCATACCTGGAGCTGAGGTACAGGTAGCTGAAGGATGGCACCCCCCATTATTTATTGAGCAGATATCAACCTGGGTACATCTTTGTCCATCGCCCTCATAACCTGTTCAGAGGTAAATCTCAGTTAGTCTGTAACAAACTATGTTCTTTGAGAATCGACAGCAAAACAATCAACTGGTGAGCAAAACACTAATTCATGGTATAAAATCATAGTCTTCTGCAGTTAAAAAGAAAGAATTGAGATAGCTGCTGAAGTAAAACCTGGCATATTTATTGTGGCTCCTTCATTGCAGGGATGGATTCTGACTATAAATAAATCCTTCTATGGTTGCGGAAAAAAAGTTGTATTAGTGCTTGCCAAACATAGGTGAGGTCAGTGATGCCATAGAAGCCCATGTCTCTCAGCCGCCATGTGCTGCTCTCCCTACACATCTGCACCCAGTCAGCCCTAATCACATCCAGGCTTTTTCGTCCTGCACACCAGAGTGGCCCTTGGATTTCAAACACAACACCCAGTTCTTCTCAGGATGCTGAGGAGGACCAAAGCCCTGCAGCACAACTCTTCATGGCCAGAGCTGACATCACCAAAACTTGTCTGAGGCCACACTTCCAGCATGGCGATATCCCTCAGTAACTGGGAGTCTTCACTACCTGCAGCCTATTGCCATTTAAATAGCAATCAAAAAGTCAATTAGAAAGACTTTTTCCTGATATATTTTTAGTATTGATACCATACATTTCAGAAAGCATTTTAAATCATAAACCACAAATTATAAAGACCTAAGTTGCAACTTCCACTGCTTGACCTGTACTGTGGTGGAAACACTGCTTCCTCAGACAGCATTCAGAGCATGACAATTATCAAGGCTTTTTTTACTGCAGACAATACAGCTGATTTATGGCACACAGGATACTCCTTCAATTAATACAGACAATGAAACTACTATCATAATTATGCAATCCTTGTTTCCCATTAATGATCTTGTAAAGGAAGTACTTCACCAAATCAAGGCTCTAGCACTGAAAACAGCTTCCTAGTACAAGAAAAACACGTTTCAGAGGATCATCTTTAGAGGCATACTCTGTATAATGTTCATTAATAGTTGAAGCAGTTTGAATATACTTGGACTCTGCATTCTGTATGGCAGAATTGTGTGCGATATTTCTTTCTATAAAACCAATTTTCAGCTTCTTAAATCTACCCCAAAACAGGCTCAAATGTGTTGAATCTTCAGCTTTTAAGCCATTCCATAGTATTGTCAGCAAGAAATCCATTTTACCTGGTGGACAGAGCCCACAGCGGAATGATCCAACTGTGTTGATACATTGGACCATCGGTACTGTTGAGCAGCCTCCATTATTACTTGCACATTCATCAATGTCTTGGCAAGTGTAGCCATTTCCTTGCCAGCCTAAAAAGCAGCACAGAAAAGATATCAGAAAGAAAATGCCTGGCCTTTTTGGTTTCTTCTTTGATCAAATCTTTTCATACAGTACAATAGAATCGCACTTCATTAACACAAGAGTAGACTTGTCTCTCTCATAACTGATTAAAATTAATACCGGTCTGAAAATTAGGTTTCAAATACAACAGGGTGGAGATGTGTGTACAAGAATGTTTTATTTTAACTGGATTCTGGATATTCCAGAATGAAATACACTTTTACCTACAGAGGATGCAGTTCCGGTCTAGTGCATATATGTACATTTTGCAGCAAAGCTTTATTGCAACTTCAGTTAAATATTTTAAAAACTCCTCCCATAGGCACCACCTGCCCAACTCAGGAAGAGTAATCATAGTTTATATGGTTTGCAGGACAATCAGATTTTTATTTTGCCTTAGGGCAGGAAACATGCAGATATGAAAGTACTGCAGTCCTATTACGTGAAGGTGATAGGATGTGACAGACATGAAGGTACCTGTGGGCATCAGATCTATTTAGGCACTCAGTTTAGGATGAGATAAATCATGCATTAGACTCTACTGCCTGTGTTACCTAGATAAGACATAACCTGAAAGCATTTATTCCCTAGAATACAGACCAAAGCATTTCATGGAGTTACTCTCATCTGCATCCTGTGTCTGTGAGTACACTACACGGGCAGTAGTACTTCTGCCACCCCATCCCACCTGAGAGCATGGAAAGATGAGATACCTGTGGGGCAGGGACCACAGGTGTAAGAGCCTAGAGTGTTGTAGCACTGCACAGGTGGATCCTGTGAACACGGAGGATTAGGGAGGCTGCATTCATCGATATCAGCACTGCAGGCAGGGCTGCCAGGAGGGGACATCCAGCCAGCGTCACAGATACAGTGGTACTTGGGCTGCCACAGAAAACATCACATTGCACATTTAAGACATTTGCAATAGTCAAGAAAAAGGCAGGAGGAGTTAATTTCATAAAATAACTTTCAAACTATAGCAAGAAAGCTTTCAGAGTATTACATGGCTTGCACGTTTTGTTTGGTAAATTGCTTCGGTAGTTTTCTCAGTCTATTTCTTCCTCTGAATTTACTTATTCAGATTATGGAAGCAACTCAGGCTCATTCATTATGTTCATAAAAGAAATCTGTAATTTACCCCAAAGCTCCTAGAGAAAATAAGATCAATTATGAGTTGTACATAAACATAATTAAAAGTCATCAACTTGCTTTTTAACCAGGGCAAACAGATCAGTGTAAGCAACCTGAAATCATCTTGGCTATTTTATTTTAATCAAATTATTCAGTAGTGTATGCAATGTGCAGCACTGACATTAAATTGCAAATACATGTTTTCTTTTAGGAAAACAGTTTTCTCTCTAGTAAACTTTACTAATGGCCAGATTTCAGCATTTATCTAGCTTTGGTCCAATTAAAGCTAATGGGAGCTTGTTGATTGTCACAGGAGCAGACACTGTTAAGCCAACACTGAACCCTTTTGAAAAGCTTTCTCAACAAAAAGTGGGCATTAAATAAGTGATTAGTTTTGAAACTTCCAAAAATTAAGCAAAGAAATTACTTCATAGCAAAGCACAAAAAGTATGTGCTGTGACTGGAATGGTGCATGGGCATATAGGAGTATTAAGGAGCACAAGTTTGGCTGGATGGTTTTGGAGGGCTGCTCTGAGTGGAAAGAGCCAAAGCTGGCATGGTCCATCTGTCTCTTTGGAGTGAACACCCTGTACCCAGATCCTCGCCCAAATGGAATGAGCTGGCTTGCTCCAGAAGAGCACTCAAGTGTGTGCTAGCATCCACCCAGTGCAGATGCTTGGAAAGATTGGGCCTGGAGTCAGACACCACATCCAGCTGACACTGAGGAGCACCAAAGATGAGCAGCAGCCACCCAGTCACCGTGCAGCCCTGGCAGCTCCCAGGCCCCTGGCAGTAATGTTCCACTGGCATGCCTTTTCCCAGGAAAAAGAAGATTCATTATGTTTGTCCTTCTTAATCATTTAAGCAGTAAAATACTCTAGCAACTTGAACTCCCAAAATAATGAACAGTAAGAATATTATATTTCAAATAAGACTTTAACTTATTAAAAAAATATTCCCAGGCTCCCTATGGATGTAGTAGTAGATCTAATACTGTGACAAGTACCTCTAACAAGACACAAGACATTTTTGATTCTTTCTGCCATCCTTGGTACAACAGAGAGGTTGTTATATTGTATAGTGGCATTTCTTGCTGTTTTTCAGCAGCAGTGTGTGCTACACAGTTTTGTCATGCTCAGCAGTATTTGTTGCTTATTCATGCTGCGCTGTAGAATGAAGTTCTACATTGTTCCTTACCCTGTGGGGCTGATCCCTTTCTTCATCTACACAGAGGCCATGCTCACAGAGCGTCTCAGATCCTTCCTGGCAGTCATCAAACTTCAAGGCACAGTGAGGCCCATAGGTTTCTGGAGTACAGGAGCAGCTAATAGTGAAAGTGGAAAAAAAAAATCAAAATTTTGTCTTTCTACCCTGTTAAAGACTGTTTATTGCCATTCTCCACTCTATGGTGTTTTCCTTAAGAAATACATCTCTTTACCTATATCAACAATCCTGCTAGTAATCATACACAGAGGCAAGTCTCCTGTTCAACAGAGACTCAAGAATCATGTGAGACTTGTGCATATTCATGGCTGTCTGGCCCTATGGGAGAATCTACAGCATTTTGTTACATTCATAAGCACAAACCCAGAAAAAAAGGAAAGTCTAACATAAGACTTAAACAGAACATGAGCCTGGAAAACCCCACTTCAAAGAGCACCTACACTTCCTTTTTCAGTTTACGACCATCATATGATGCCAAGTGCCTAAAATCCTACCTCTAGCAATATGTAGAAATGCCATGTCTGGCCAGTCCTAGAGTGGGGTACCTTCACCCCCACACCACAGCAAGGGGCAGCTGCTGTCTCAGCAGCATGTCAGCTTTTAGGGATGTGTGGTGGGCAAGAGGTGGCTTTTGGGGTTGGTGGGGTGGGAAGAACAAAGTATTGGATTGAAAGAAGGCATTCTACTGGGAGGATCTGGTTTGAAAGCTGCCAGATGCATCACATTGTTATTTATAGGGCAGTGCTTGGTTACAGCATTATACATATGTGGTGGAACTGAAATGGGGAACTGCCAAACCATCAGATAATGTTTCCCTTTTCTCTGGCTCTTTATTTCCACATAGACAAAATGTGAGGCTCTGAAATACAACTGAAAGGGATATAAATGTACAAAAAACCTCCTGTCAGATCACTAGCTTCTTATTAAAATGAGAGTGAGACTCTCATTTGGATTCAAGTTACACGCTGCAGTGTCTGCAGCTTGCAGAGACATATGGCAGGTACACACCCATCTTGGATTGCTTTTAAGCTGCCTATTGAAAAATGTGCTGTAAAAGCATTTCTCTGCAGAATTAGAATCAGGGTATTCCAGTGCAGCTGACCTGGACCTTGGAGCAATTTATATAAAATAAGCTGCTGCTGTCCCTTCCACCGTGTCACATGCTCAGCTGAAAGAGCAGTTTGATAAGCCAATTGCGGGTAACTAAACAGTTGCACACAGGACAAGCAACCCACATGAACTTAGGTTTCAAAAACCCACCACAGCTTAATGCTTAACTGCAGTCTGCAGTGCAAGACAGCGTGTTCATTGTTGTAAGAGACAGCAAGCAGAACAACACCTTCCCATCAGTGCAGCACCTCAGCCTGGGCAAGCACAGAGGCAACAGGTCAGGAAACCAGATGACTTTTGTATGTCTAAAGTACATTCAGAGCTTCGTGTTCAACTTCAAAGGACACAACAAGACAATCTGACCATCTCCAAAAAGGAGAACAATGGCACTATCTCCTGTCTAGTCTGGCAAAGATTAATCTGCTACCCATCTGAAGTTTCTCAGAGAAGAGCTTCAAGAAGTAGGTCACACTGCAAGGCACTTCAGCCAAATTGTGATGCACTGCTGCTTGGCACTGCCGTGGTTCTCTCACATGGCTCATGGCATGTTGTGATGAGGCCCCTGTTGTTTTGGTTGTGACACAGAAGTCTGATAGACATGGGGACTTTCAGAGCCTTTCATCCAACTGATGCAATGTCCCCTTAAGGTGCTGACTGAGGAGGGTGTTTCCTGGATACCTGCTCTTTTTCCTCATACTTCAGTGCTTTCCTGAGTTACAGGAAAAGCATGCAGGTAAAGAATATGAGCAAGGAGTGAAGACTGCATTATGTTCCATTTCATGCAACCTAATCCAGTACTTCCCATCACCTGGTATTATCTCTGCAGGCTATGGAAAGTGAAATATTACTCTTCTCTTTCCTGCAGTCCACACTGGTGTATATAACTATGCCAGAGCATTAGTGGGGTGACCTGAGTAGTTGAGCCCCAGAAAGCTTAGCAGCAATGTCTTCACAGTTGCCGAAAAGAGATGTCATGCTCTGCCTCAGGATGGATTTAGCATTTGGGGAGAACTCAGATATAAGTAAGACAATATGTGAAGAGAGATTAAAGGCAGTACAATGGACTTGGGGAAGGGACTATATGATAATCCTTTAGTGTGTAATGCAAAAGCAGTAATATTAAGGTTTCAATGACTTATGAAGAGGTCTGAGTTCATTTCATGAAGCACTGATTCAGCAGGTACCAAGGAGGGCAAGAAGTACATGAGGGAAGAAACTGGGGAATCGTGACTGTGCTAACACAATGACAACACTTGCGAGAATGGCAGACCTTAAACCTTAATTGAGTCACACACCTGAGCACAATAAGAAGCAAATAAAGGCAGATTGCTTTGTGTGTTGCTTCCTTGACAAATATCTGTTGCAGACAAGCTAGAAATCCTTAAAAAACAAAGTAAAGCTTACAGGAAGCATCACGCACCAGTGACACCTCAGCAGACTCTGTGTTAATGCTGAAGCATGAGGAGCACTACAGGAGAACTTCTTTGTTTGAGGTTCTTCCAAGAACTGACAAAGCACTATAAGCCAGCGTTATATCAAGCAAATATTTGTGGGGGCTAAGATTTTCGTGCTGAAGCAGGAGACAAAATGCTTTGCAGAAAGCTGTGGCATGCTCTCCAGCGTGCTTGTTCCCATTACACAGGGATAGCTTTGTATTATATTTGAAAGTTATTTATTTACCAGATTATTTGACATTTTGGAGAATGAGACACAAAATGTTCAGGCTGGCTTGCCCTTAAGCAATTGCATGTTTTCTAAGGAGCTGGGCACAGCCAGAGAAGAATATGCTCCAGAAGCCTCCTGTGTATGGGGCCCAGCACACAGGCAGCCCAGGCTCCCCCTTGGTCAGAAGGCTGCAGACAGCATTTCTCCTCCCTTTCTGCCTGGCAGCACTGTGCATTCCTTGCTCTGCTGCTGTCTCAGCAGTGCCTGTGTTTTTGGAGGGGATGAAGGCATTTCACAGAACTGTTTCTGATTTCCCAGAATATTCTGGTTTGGAAGGGACCCACAAGGATCATCAAGTCCAAGCCTTAGTGAATGGCCTGCATGGGGATTGAACCCGTGATCTTGGTGTTATCAGCACCCTGCTCTGACCGACTGAGTGTGCTGGGAATGCCAGGGATCAAGGGTGCCCACATATTCAGGAGATTTCCTATTCAAAGTCTTTGCTGGGCCAAACCTGTTCACCTCCTTCATATCCTCACTCCCTTTGATCTCGAGGGGTGATAGCGGAGGGATGGCTGTGCTCTGTGGGCATGTTGGCTGAGCGCTGGTTACAGACCAGCATGAGCATCTCATCGCCCCAGCTACATCCCATGGTGCAGGAAATTTCCATTAAAGCATCTGCACCTACAACAGGGGGGTGGGACACTGGAGCCAGCCTTCAGTCTGCAGCCTTGTCCCCCGGCATGGCTGTGTGATGGATCTGGTTCCTGCTGCTCCTCTTGCGTCAAAGCAGGCAATGGCTTTGGAGGCCCTTCTGTGTCTGCGGTGGGCTCAGTGTACAGTGCAGCAAGGATTTTATATTCTCTCAGACTGCAAGGGTTTACAGTGCATAGATATTACACAGACTTACTTCTAGAACTTGTGCTGCAGGCGTGATACGGGGTACAAAAATAGCAGAGTATTCTACACAGGATACTCTTGCCTAGTTTTGAGAAGTTACCTGTAGCTGCCTGGTGTGTTCATGCAAGTGGCTCCGTTCTGGCAGCCTAATGCTGTTCCAGCAAAAATCTGGCATTCATTAACATCCACTGAGCACAGGGGGCCCTAAGATGAAACGGAAAATCAGTTTATTTTCCAAATAACTGGGAAATGAAGCAAACCATGGACCCAATGTTTAATATAGTTTTCAAAGATATACAAACCATGAGCTGTTATGAACACAGTTTCCCTTATGAAACACAATAACAAAACTTTTATTTTTCAACTGTGTTTCTGTGACCCCAACTATTAGTCAGATGGGGATAAAATATTTCAGACGTAGAAAGCATAAGAACAGCACATTTTTGTCATCCCCTCACTTTCCAACTAGAAAAAGACTCAGAAAATTTTCTTATAAACTGTTTCTATCAGGAAGGCACAACAATTTTGACCCAAATCTTGCTGCGACAACTTTTAAGTTGAAAGCCTTTGAGAAGAAGATACATTTCCATCTCTAGTGCATGTAATAGCACCATTAAAGCATTTGCTAGTAAAGTCTCTGGATTTAAAAAATTCAGAATGGCACTGATTATTTACACCGCCCATTTTTCTTACTTGTTTGAATAAATATCCATCCCTTCCCCCATTTTCTCTCTATCCTTGTGGAAGGTCAACAGCAAGGCATGCAGTTCAGTTCAGTGCTCAGCAAAAACCAGACTAATGCTCTGCCGTGGGAACTGCCAAGAATCACTGACTTCACGGGCCATCACCTGCATGTAACAGTGCAGGGTTTGGCCCAGTGCTTTGGGGTTCTTTTTTTTTACATATATATATTTGTATTGTTGAGAAGCAAACGAGTTGCTCTCCAACCAGTGAGTGATACTGCTGCTTTGCTGTTCAGCGTATCTCACTGTACCCTGAGCAACCCTAAAATGCTGCGCTTCGTGGCAATCACACAAACCTAGATGCAGCCTTACAGTTAAAATACACACTCTGTAGTCAGGGAGGTTAAAGACTCACCTGCCAGGTGCTGGGACAGAGGCAAAAGAAACCATCCAGTGCGTTTACACAGGTCCCCGAGTTCTTACAGGGGTTGCTACTGCATGCTCTCCTCTGGATGTCCTGAAATGCCAGAAAAGAGCAGAAAATGAGGTTTCCGCTTAGCTGGTGTTCCATTAGCATTTATTTTCAAGACAAACCTTCTTTTTTTCTTTTTTTTTTTCCTCATTCTTTCTTGGATTCCCCCTCCAATTTTTTTTCAGCAAGGTTGATTTGTAAACATTTTGAACTATTTCACTTATCCCTGTACAAAATAATCATGCTGTGACTGGTCCTACACAGAATGGCCAAGCACTAGGATGAGAAAAGCCCTGTAAAAAGTAAATAAGAGACTTCAGCAACAGAGTCTAGATGGAGGGTTATCTCGTCTTTTTGATTCCATGGGTGATTCATCTGACAATCGTTTTTACTGGCACCTGTAAGTGTGGCTTGTCACAAGCTCACTGGAGAAGCAGGCAACAGCTGAAACTTAGCTAATTCCAATACAATAAAAATCCAGTTTGAGTTTCTGGTCTTTATCTTGACAGACCAGTGAGGGAAAAGTTTACTTCTCCTTGGTATCTACTTGTTGTTCTTGAATGTACAACTGTTTTTCTGTTAAGAAATGTAGGCTCCTACACAGTTTATATTTTGTAAGAAGGCATTACACCTCCTCCACAAATCTTGGTGCTTTTTTTTTACCTTCTGTTACCAAAAAAAGTTTTCCTGAGGAATGCATGAGAGGAAAGAAAGCATTTAGCTATTTAATCATTGAAACCTCACTTTATTTACTTGGGGCTGGGATCTCTAGTTTGCTTCCCATTTACTTACCTGCTGTAAGCTTTGAAGTTTGTTATCAAGACTCAGGATCTGCAAAAGAAATGCAAATTACATTGTGCTTGGTATGAGAGTGACCACAGAGGTACTTGCCTCATACTGGTAAGCTAACAAAATATTTTCCTCTGAGAAAAGCTGGTATATGAAACCAGGTGACAGTCAGAGCCAAATGAGGCCCCATTCACTGTGATTTTGGTGGGTTTGGCTGTCCAGAAAATGACAGCTTAAATATGTCTCAGCATGGATCCACAAGGCAAGACTCAGTCTTGCAAAGATGTGTTCAGGTGCTCAGAACCGAGAATGTGAATATTCCTGTGGGATTGTTCAGGTCCTTGCATGCGTGACAAGGACGGAGGTCTGGGACAGAGCACCAACAGCCAAGAAAAGTGTCACCAAATCTCAGTGGGTTGTAACCACAAACAGCAAGCTGACCCTGAATCAGGGAATATGATGGACATTTATTAGCACAATTTCCCTAAAGGAAGGTCTCTTAGGCTATAAAATATTTTCCTATAGGAACTTGTGGAAACACTGTAACAAAAGACACTTAAATCAGGCAATGGTTTTAAAATTTTCTCGTGGAAAAAACTTGTCAGGACCAGGGAAGTGACAAAACTACTGCATAGGTCTTTTCTTTCCACAGAAAACCCCTACAGCCCTTTTCACCTATGGAATGGGATGTCTGTGTAACAACTATGAAAACATGTATGGTCCATTTCCAGAATTTACCCATAAATACTTGAGGATATAGTCAGTACACATGCTGACAATGAACAAAGAAGAATCACAGTAACTGGAAATTTTGGGGGGATTTACGGAAATATTTCCATTGTCTCCAGAGTTTCTGAATAAGTATCTCAAAATTAAACACAGACTCCAAGCTGATGTTAAATAGGGACTCTGCTCCAGTTCCCTGAACTGCGTCCAGAAATACTGAAATGAATCAGGTTGTTTAATATTAGCGTGAGGAATGGAACACTGGGAATGCTGGAGGAGGATGATATGAAGGTATGGCTCACCTTGGAGGTCAGCAGAGTAATCTGCAGGGATACATTCTGAGAGGCACCGCTGGCTTTTTTAAGTTCTTGAATCTCTGTGCTACTCTCTCTAACCTAAAGTTAAACAACAGAGATAATGTGAGACAAACTTTGACTTTTCAAAAGCTTAGGAAAGTTTTTTCCTTGCATAGCTTCACTATTATAAAGTCCACTTAAATACAGAGAGCTCTACTACATACACAATTTAATCTTGTAATTATCTTCCGTGATGACATGATTACTTTACAAGTCTGCAATAGCTTACTTTCATATTAGACTACTGATATAGATAAAAAAAATATAATACAAACCACATCAAACACTTGTGAAAACAATTTAACTATTAATTTGTAAAACTGAAAATGAAAATATATTAAGGAAAAGTAACTATATCACCTGGCTAAAAAGTTCTGCAAGGTCTTCTTCATTAATTTTTACTTTCCCCAGTGGTCCAGTTCTAAATTCAATATTTTTGCTGGAGCCAGTATGGAACACTAAATTACCCTGCTCGGAGGATAAACGAGGCCTGTTGTGTTATGGAAAAAAAAAATAAATAAAGAGATCATTTAGTTACACATATCTGCCAAAGAGTATGTAAAATAGAGATGCAGTAAAGCCATTCTGCTCCCATTACCAGCACTGACAGGCCACTGTATCAACAAATGCATTTGCAAGCAATGGTACTTACTGCTCGTCATAAGTGGCTCTTTTCTGCCTCTTTTTTTCATGGTGGTTTGGGTCACAGCTCAGTCCAGTAAGTAATAATAACACAAGTACAAGCCCAGGGACAGGAGGAGCCCAAAGCATTGCTCTCCTCCAGCTGTCCTGAGCTTGAAGTGAAATCTCCAGTGCTGGATTGGGCTGTTGTGAGCCCAGGTGCCCTTTGCTCTCACACAGCTCCTTGTTCACAAGGTGCCCATTCTGCTGCCTTGTCTTGCAAGGGTGAACTTTATCTCAGATACCTTAATTAAAGATTGACAGCATGCAAATCCCCTAGACATTAAATGCATTTTTCTCTTTTTGTCTTTTGGTTTCAGGAGCTTTGAGAGATCATTAATTGGAATCTGCCTGTATTTTATCAGTATGTCTTTGCCCTTTGTACAGCTGAGCACCCCCGTGTCCCTGAGCACCTTGTAATCTGCAGCCGGCTACTGCAGAAATGGCTCTCCCACATGCTGCACCACAGGGGCGAAGGAAACATTGTTTGCCAGCACTAAAGGACCTAAATTGTTGCAAAAAAATCCCCAACCCCAAATGTAAAACCCACAGTAGCTGGCAAGGAATATTTGTATTGAAAGAGAAGCTTCCAGTCAGTAATTTACTGGGCAGATGACACAAACAAGTCAGCAGTACTGAACAGCATCCCATGAATTACAACAGCAAAGTACAATTTTAACCGAATATGGTTGCGCTTACTCAAGGGTGACTCAGTCCCCAGATGCTGAGGCTCAGGCTGCTGCTACTGAAAGCCATGAGAGATTCCATGTCCCACCTCCCCTTTGCTTTTGCCAGAGTCTCCATATTCCCCTTGCATAAGACTTTGGTGTGCTTTGTTCTTCCTGCTTAGAGGAGCTCTGTGTATGTTTTCTTTCCTCATGCAAGGAGCTTCCTGAACCTGCAGGCCCACCACCATCCTTTTTGATTTTCCTTTTTGCTTAGTAGATATCTTATTCAGGTTGCTCACATTTCAAAACTGTACTGAGAAGAGTAGCAACAGTTGTAGCTGTTCTTTCTCATAGGTAACACCAGCATCCTTTAAGCTCCAGACCTTCCTGGAAGCCATGGAGCTCTGGCACTTCCTACCCCTGCCCAGTCTTTCTGCTCCTGTTTGTACTTGTCACCTACAGATGTCCCACAGATATGTGGAACCTGCCCTGGAGGTGAGGGATTGAATGAATTCTACAGCTTTCACAGATGGAAGCATTATGAGCTTAAAACAACCTGGGAAGAATTTGGATGTGGTGACAAAAAATACTAATGTCACCTCAAAAAGAGATGGATGCACACTGTGAACGTGAATGTGAAGTCAGGATGGCTAATGTTTGTGGTGCTGCCACACATAACTTGATCTTTGCTGTGACTAACCATAATGCCTTAGATTGTATCAGCTGTATCCCACCATTTTTGTTTGCATAAAAACTAGATTTTTATTACATTTTATTATCCTGGTTCTCATAAACTTACCTTGGAATTCAGAACAGCATCAGCCTGCTGACCACTTCCCTTGCGCTCACGCTGACTGTGATATAGGTAACCCAACAGTGACTGCTGCTGCCAAGGGATTTGGAAGGGCAGAGGTGAAGCTCCTCCTGAACCCACGGGAGATAGCCCATCCCATGTACCTACTGGTGAGCTAGAAGAAGGACAGCTCTCTGGATGTTCACCTGCTCTGCAGCAGGGAGTCTATCAGCTGTTCCTGCCAGAACAGAGAAACATAAGGAAAACTTCCCGTGTGTTGTCCTTTACCATCATGAGGGATAATGTTTCCATAAAAATACAGAATTGTGTCCTTAGCTGCTGGAAATATGACTGCTCCATTCAATCCATATGAGCTATACCAACTGAGAATCTGCCCCTCCACCTTTTTATATTTACTATTATGCTTTTTGCTCTGAAACGTATGTTCAGGAACAGGACAGCATAGACAAATTATCAATGTTTCTGTCTAGTCGACTGGACACCTTCTGCCTCTGGGTATCCTGGTACTGTCCATTAAGCTAGTGCTCATTAACATTCTTCCTGTCGATTCTGAAGTCTGTTTGGTGGGGATTTTTTCTCTCTTTGTTTTGATTCTCTTTTTGTTTTAGCAGTTTACTGAGTTTGTGTAACTGTCAGTTGGATGTCAACTTGAATAAAGGCTGGGCCAACTACACCCGCACTCCGTAGCAGGGTGGCTGAATGTCTGGATACTCCAGGAACTTACTTTCACAAAGTCCATTGTATGCTGACAGTTTCCATCCTGGCCTTCAGCTGTGGCCCACAAGATCCCTCCTTTCCTCTATTCATTTCTTTTGCACACTGAGAATGCATTGCCCCTCTCTATCGCCTGTCAACCTTCAATTCAGGCTTCCCTTTCCAACTAATTAACTCCAATAAACCAATAACCAGTGAGCAATAAAACATAAAGGATGAAGACAAGGCTGCTAAGGAGCAAGAAAAAATTCACCTTCTCTTCCTGCAGGCTTTTTAACTTAGAAAATAGTTGGCCTGAAGACCAGCTGACTTTGACTATCCACTGATTATAGGATGGAAAGAGACAGTTGGACACCCACCTATTTGCATGACACACTATTTTCCATTTCATTAGACCTTCCAGATTTTAGTTAATTTAGTCTTTATTCCTAGTGAGTGCACCTTAGGCTGGCCAAATTGAGAAATCTATAAACCTTTTGAGGAGAGAAATAGGTCCACACCTTCTAATTTTACTGTAATATATTGGATTGAGACATCACTTTTGGAGGAACATAATGGAAAACATGCAAATATCTGGCATAAGAATAGGTGCTGTTCTTTCTAACAGGAAGAGCTGGCATGAACCTCTCCTCCTGGGACAGGTCATTCATTACTGCCCTACAATGAAGGCTCAGAAAACAGCTCTAAAGAGCATAGGTTGTGTGCAGATTTGGCAAGAGTAATGGAGTGTTTGTCTCTAATTCTGGTTGAAGCTCATCCTGTACTAGCAGGGACTACAATTTACCACCATCTTGTGTAGCTGTGTGAAATGAAATGGTGGTATTCCTCTACTTCTCCAGCAGTATGTGCCTGCAATGCAAAGATGCTGGTGTAGAAGATAAGAGTTGACTCAGATCATGGCCAAAAATTCAGTACGCATTAATTACTCCCAGGAAGTAACTCAGATGCATGGATGTGACATGAGTTTTTGACGATGTTATCTTTTTAAATGGAGGAAGAGCAGCAATTGGTGTGAATCCAAACCTGGCTAATTTTTTAATGGAAGACTAAAAAAGAATCCTTTTTCGTCCTACAGATGCAAAAAAAATCCCTGCTGCTCAATGTTATCACTCAAATATTTGCAAATAATTATAAATCCGGTCCATTGCTGGTTAAATACCAAGTAGAGCACATTTACCCAAATTTTCCCTCAGCTGAGCTCATATCTCCCAGTACTTCCATCTTCACTTGCCTGGATCCTCTTTCATCTTTCTAGTAATACTCTAGAAAGTGTTCAAAAGTGACACCCAACACATGAAGTAACACTGTTGCCCCCATATAACTGTGCATAGTCATGGTGTAAATCATGATTGATGTTGAACTCAGCACTTCCCGTGTGTCCCCACAGCTCTGAGACAACCAAGCACTAAGCTGGTATCAGGCCCTGTGCAATGGATCAGCAACCATGGGGTTTACATCAAATATAGGTGACTTTGAAAAGTAACACTCCCCTTGCTGTTCCTTACCTATAACCACCTATCATCAGTTCCTTCCCTCTCTTCGTGAGTGTCTGGAGAGTTTCACAGCCACAGCACCTTCTCCAGGGGCTGCAGCTGCTGCAAGCCTCCATTTCCCACACCCCTCCTTGAGGATTTCTTCTGCTTCTCAGCATTCTGCCCTCTGACACCTGTTTAAGATTCCGCTTCCTCAACACAGTTGATGAAGTTCATAAGTTACCTGATAATGAAGTTAAACTACCTGGCCAGGAAATTGAGTTTTTTGGGTTTTAATAGCAAATGACAAAGATAAGAGTCTTGATTTAGTTAGCTACTTAAGATGGAATTGATCTACTGTCCCAATTCTCCCTGGATTCCTTTATTACAATGATGGTTTAACATGTTAGTTTTTTACTTTCCTTGTAAGACTTTTATTTTAGTTCTTCTTTCTGATTTTTCTTCCTACACATTGTTGTTTCTATAAACCACTAATGACTTTGATGCTTCCTAGTCTCCATTTCACTCTTTTTCTTTGTAATTAGGTTCACAAAAAGCTTCCAGTCAGTTGTATTGGCTTTGTTCTTTTCTATTGATTATTCCAGTCCTTTTAACATGTTCCAATTGCTTTAGCACACACTGGAGTTATTTTTAGGGACTTCCATTTGCATAGCCACCCTCTTTCACTAATAACCCTAAAGCCATGAATGGACCTGGCTGCACAACCTCCCTCAGATTCATTCTGTTCTGTACTGCTGGCTTTTACCGAGAAGCTCAGCCCGAGCTGTGTCTGTAAAGCATTTGCTGTGTGTGGATGCTGTGGTTACAAGTACGGTAACCACAGCACCATACAATTCTGTCACTATACAAAATAAGCAGTTAAGAGTCATCATCCTCGGCAAGAAGAAGATCTATCCAGGTCAGTGGATCATCCAGGTCACTCTCCAACAGCGGCCAAAAGCAGATAGGAAATGAAGGGTACATGAAGGGGCAAGAACATAGAGTACCTCTGCTAGGTACTCTCTGGCCTCCACTTGCAGCTCAGGAACTTCTTTAGTCAGAAATTTATTTACTCAGCACTCTCAAAGGATTTTTCTTACATGAACTTGTCCAGTCTTCTCCTTCTCCCCAAGCTTCACCTTACAACACATGTAAGGTTGTAATGAATAATACCACATGTTAAGTGTGGTGAATACATAGTGAAAATGCCAATAAAAAAAAATTAATTCTGAGAAGAATCCATTTTTAAGTGTGTTATTTATAAACAGAATGAGATTAGTTCATTTTTGAAAATATATACAGGGCAAACAGTTGAACTAACCAAAACCATTTATTACTATATATGTATGAGAAAATACATCAGTACCATCAACATGCTTTTCTTCCAAGTGCCAGGTGGCAATCTAAAAATACTTGAATTAGAATGATGCCTTAGGTTTTAACCCAGTGCATGGACAAAAGCAACAGACAAACATGCTCTAACTGAATCTGGGATTTCAGGAACTTTTTTGCTGCGGTTTCCCAAATCTTAGTGAAGGGTATCCAACCAGAGTAGCCATCTGACATTTCATCCAACAAGTCTCTTATTAAAAGTGGTGTGTTCCACTTGATTTAAACCCTTCCAAATCTGCCTCTTGCTTCACCAGAGCTCTTGCCAGAAGATTCCTTGTCCAGTTTCCTCCCACTGTCAAAAGAACCAGGTGAAGGAATGTCAAAGAGAACAACCCAGTTGTTTGGCCTTCAGAGACAGCTGCCTGGCCTCCTAAGGTCACGTATTTCTTTTCTTCAACAGCTATATAATTGCCCCAAGCCTTACAATCAACTAAAGGTAAAAATAACAGAAATCTTGTCATGCTCTTTGCAATAACATTTAAATTCACATACTATCACTACTCAGTATTTCATAAACTTCCCCTAATGAGGTTGTAACACTACAACACTCATGTTTGCACAGGCAAAAGGAAAATGGCTACTGGAACGAATTTTGGGCTCTATGTCTACTTTTTTCTGCTTTCACATTATTTTTCTTTGGATATTTCTTTGACCAGTTCAACTTTATACAGTATTTATATAAGACTGCTCAGAAATGCCTAGTGCTCTTAACCAATTATTACGTTATCTCCTCCAAATCCTTACTAATAGGTCATATTCTTTAAAAACCATGCAGAAAAAAAATACAGCACTTAAGTGGTTATAAACACATAGGAGACAAAATATATTAAACTCCCAAGGAAAATAAATATAATTCAGTATTTATACAAGAATCCAAGTGTTAAACGTTAGTATGAACAGCAAGCAAACAGAGCAGCCAAAGGGCGAGCTGAGAATTGTTCATCCTTGAGATGTAACAAATATTTTCTAAATTTTCTATTTATTTTAGAAATGTGTGACAACTGCTAAAACAGAATTGTACAGTCATTGAAGCACTGGACCTGTTCAGAGTTCTATTGAAATGTCTCTGTCAAAACCAAAATGGGCTTTCCCTTGACTAAGCTTATGAAATAGTTATCACCAATCTGTGTTTTCCCAGACTGTAATACAGAGATTCCTGAAAATCCTTATAATTCTCCTAGGAGAGACCAGTCAAAAGTGAGATAAAAAAGCCTCTGGGCAGGAGCCTTACATTCACTGCATGGAAGGATGCACCTCCACTTCAAGCATCAAAAAATACTCAAACTCACTGCGTTAAACAAATGGTATTTTAGTAATTTTGCTGCTAGCCAGGTTTCTTCATGAGTATAGGGAAACCCTAGACTAACTCAGATAGAAACTAGCTGGTATAGGGAAGATATTTGTAAGGCAACCTACAAGCCTCAGAAGTGGCAGCATAAATGTAACACCACTAAATATGATACCGTTTTGCTCAGTGGAAATTCTCGAGTTTGAGGGAACACAACCACATCACCTCACTCAGATAATGAAATGTAATTAAGATGTGCAAATGAATGAGATACAAAATCAAATATCAGATTCTGGAAATCTCCCTCCTTTTCCAAAGCTGTTTTCCAGATTTTACTTCTTCACCTTTCAGCTGCTATTGTAATCACATTTCATTCCTGTGAAAATGCTTAAGCTTAAGTTGCAAAGTACAGCAATGATGTAGGCTGCAAAGTACTTAGGATTAGGAGACTGCTTGGAAAAGAAAGCAACATGATCATCAAGTGAGGTCAAGCAGGTACAACCCAACAGAACTCAGTAAACCAGTCTATTAATGACAAACCAAGGGGATAAGCAGCAGTCCCTCAATTTAGCTGCACCAGTATTACAGGGTTAGCAGGGGTAAAATACACAAATATTTATTTACAATTCTGAATTCTTTCAGTTTTTTCCTTCAGAAACAGCTCAAAATAGCAAACAGATTCAGTCTTCACAATCACATTGAATTAAAATTCACTGTCAAAATGTAACAGGCTCTGTATCACCGTATCAGTTTTAGGTGCAGCTAGATAAGTTTCAATTTACAAATTAACACTGCTAGCTTAGAAGTGGCATATAAAGCATTAAAATATGTTCTACACATAAAGGAATTGAAAATTAATTGTTAATAGTAGTATTTTTGCAAACATTACAGTGAAGCAAAATGACTAGACTATTTACATGGTTTGGCAGAAGGAAATTCCAATTTATACATCAAATTGATATACTTCATTTTCACACCAATGTTTGGAATGTATTAGATAGCAATAGATCTTCATACTACCACATTTCTCCCAAGACTAAGACCATACAGCTACTAGATATTGATCTGGCTGATAAATCTACACAATAACCAGTGTGTACAAGTACCTATGATTCACTGTCAAAACCATACCTGCTCTTTGCAGTTTAGTAGCCAGCATGGTAGTACTATTTTTGCCATTTCAGTACTACAAGCAACCAGGTAAAGACAGAGGCCAACCCCATCCTTCTCAGAGCTCTTTCAGGAGAACCCATTTCCATTTCTCTTTTACAGCTGGAACAGCCCAAGAGGTCAATATGCTCTTGGAGAATAAGACAGGCTGAAGTAGGTCAACTCAAGCATTTCCTGCTTTAACACTCCACAAGAAACATGCAAATTAAGACTGAAGAAGAAATACACAGGAGTCAGCATAAGATAAAGTACAGCACAAAATATCTACATACACTCATTTTGAAATTGTTTTCAGGACTACAGCAGATGAAAGTAGCTGCAGTATCTCTACAGCAGCTCTTTTCTCTATGGTCTTCAATTTCTCCTGCATTACCAAGCCCAGATGGAACCATGACTGTTCCTGTGCCATCCCACGGGTGGGGAGGAGAGGGGGAAGAAAACTCATTAATTTTCAGGATTGGCAACTTTAACTTACTGCTTTGGTGCACAAGAACTATGACCAAACTACAAAATCCTTCTGTTTTTTTCTGGCACATAATCTCCCCAGTGGATGCTTATTAAGTATCATCTTGCCTCTTCCTCACTCAAGCTGTTTTTAATCTAGATACCAATGGGAAAAATCTCACGGAAAGATAACAGCTGGAACCCATGCTTCTTTAGAGGGCTTTCAGTTTCCCCATTATTTTCTCTATGATTTCAGAGGTACTGAACTCACAAGACTTGATTAAAAACCCACTGAGTCCAGCTCTGTGAGGTGCTGTACACCGGTGGCACCTGCGATAGCCACATGCAGTGGTTTCACCCCAGCATACACTCCTAACCCCGCTACTACTACCAAGATTTGTGAAGAAATTTTCAGAAGAAGCCCATATAGTTTTTCTCCAGTTCTCATGACACAGGAACCTAAACATGGAGCCTTAAAAATTTTTTTAATGTCTTCAACATGTAGGTCTTTGGTAATGAGCAGTGATCTTATCCTGAATAGTATGAGAAGAGAAACAGGCAAGTTATTGTCATAATCTTGAAATATTTTTATTCAGCTGCACCTAAACAAAGCATTCCAGACAGATACAGTTGGGTTCTGAATCCTGCAAGTATTTAAAGACCATAAAGGACAAAACTATGTCTTAAAAATTGTATATAAAATACTGAATTTAATAGTTTCATGAGCTACAAAAATCACATCAAAATTTCTGATCATATATACAGTAAATCTTTTCAGAAGGGATAAATTACATTTAAAGATGAAGACATTTATCGTGTAGAACTTGGTCTCTGCACCTAATTAAAACAGCTTTGACAGAATTTCACACAGTACTGAGAAAATTATTTTAAGATAAAATAAAATAAAACAGTCTCATCCTTTTTCATTGAAGTATTTGCATATGCTGCTCTTTTTCATTTTGCAAACTAAAAAGAACATTTAAATAAAGCAAGTAAGTCATGTAAACTTCCATTTAAATAAAACACCTATACAGTTCAAATCCATCATGAATACAAGTTATTAAAAATATATCAAAACTGTTCAGCAAAATGTCTAAACAAATATCTTGGTAAGCTCTGGTTTTTGTCCAGCTTCCATCAGCTTTCTCCTGAAAGATGGAAGTATTTTCTGTCACCAGTCCATATGCATCAGATTCAGGTTCTAAATTATTCAAGTAGAATGGAGATCAATTTTGCCACCACGTGTACGTTGAGGCTGTTTCCCAGAAGACGATAGCATTGCTTTACCGTTACCTTTTCAGGAAAACCTAAAACAAAAACATATAGTGCAACATCACTAGTCTGGGTTTGTTCCTACTTTTTAGACTGATTTTTTTTTCAGTGAACCTTTCTTAAAGCAGTTATCACAGATTGCAGCAGAATTCACCTTCCCTCCAGCTTCCCCCAAAAATTCACAAAGTTACAAAACCAATTTACAACCAATTCATTGGATTTGGATCAGTTCTTCTGTTACCAATACTGCCATCTCTAAAGTTTCACAAGAAGCTTCAAAACATTCCTCTACTGTGTAACTAATGTTGATCTACCTTTCCTTCAGAGAGCTCAAAACATCCAGCAGTCTCAGGGAGAGGCAGCAGCACTAAATCCCTGCACAACTGCTACTCTAGATAACATCCACAGAAGAACATGGCCACAGCAGAAAGAAAATGCGACGATTCTGCAGATGGAGTAAACTGCACTTCTCAATAAGCTTTATATTGTACTTCCCACATGAACCCCTCTAACCAGCTCAGGCAAATCACGAGTCTCTCAGTGCAACGTACCACCAGAACAGATTTAACGATGAGCAAGGCTTATTCAGTGAGTGATCAAGCAGTTGAACAATTTTCCATGTAATTCACTGCCAACCCCGTTAAACACACTCAGAAATACAGACAGCATCAGAAACGTTCATCCCACAGTAAGTGCACAGACTGGCAGAAAGAAAGGAGTGCTGGCAAAAACGACACCAGTCCAGGTATTGTGAAAGGGCTGTGCTGTGTACTGAGTACCACCCCGAGAGTGAAGCAGTTTCGAGCAGCCAGCTGGTCTGCTCTGTCCTTGCTTGCACTCTTACCTTACTCCAACTGTGAGGTGAAGTACATTTGCTTCAACCTGAGTGAAAGATGAACAGCAGTGGTGACTTAACTGTTAGGGTCATATAGTAAGCTGCTGAAACTTGACCACATTCAATTATTTCATCATTCCCTAAGAAGAAACACCTAACTTTGACTCGGAGGTCATCACCACCCCAATTAGCTCAGATGAATAAGCACACTGTGAGTGCAAGTAGTGATATGTATGCTCTGAAATTTTCACAGCTCTTCAGACAAAATTCTCTTCCAGAAAGAGCTCAGGAGAGAATGTGGTTGGACAGTTGTTGAGCCAAAGGAGGCTCTGAGGAGGAGGTGGTGTCTGGGAGGAGTTGTTCCATCCTTCTCTGCCAGTTATTAATGCCTCAAATGTGGACTGCTTTGGTAAACACATCTTCTGCCAGCTCCATCCACTCTGCCCAGCTTCCTGGCACTCACATTTGGGCAACCATTCTTCTGTCTTTGGAACAATCACTTGCACTCCCCCACACACTGCCTTAGATGGAGTTTTCACATTCCATCAGTGAATATGGTACAGAATAAAGGCATTTTAACAGGAAAATAAATATGTATTTATGCACACACACACACACAGGTACACCAAGAAGCCTATCTGAATCTTGAAAATGTCAGAATTCCTCCTTCTACCTTTTGGCAACTGAAAGCCAAGAATTAAATTTCAGAACTCATGGTTTCCTTTATCCCAAGCCTCCTCCCGCTGACTGTTAACATTGTCTTGCACTTTATATCTTCTTGGCTCCAGAGTGGCCTACATCAGAAGGTCAGATTCAACACCTCCCAGTATGCTGGCCCTTGCTGCACAGCTCTCACTGTAGCATTTATGTCACGCACGGTACTTGATAATACTGAAGTCTTAACAGCATGTACTGCCCCACCATATTGGCTTTTTTCTCCTAAAAGCTTGCATAAATTGCTAATAAGAAAAATGGAGAACACATCCTGACATCGCTCTCATGAAAGCAGGTCACAGGTGCGAGAATGCTCTGTTCACTTTTAATGATATTGCTGTGGGACCCACCAGAGTGACTAAGACAAATGACTGCAGTATTTCATTGAACTATAGTGCAATTACTATTTATACATTTAGATGTTAAAAGCACAAATAAATCTGGTCATGTTAAGAATGAAAAATGACTTTAACTCTGGACCTCACATATTGGAAAAGGCCATCAACTTCTTAAAATACAGAACCATTTAGACACAATCACGTTTCTTCTGATGATACTACAGCTGCACTAGTAACAGCATGTGTTACAAAGCTCCTGACAGTCTGTTCACATAGTTTTCAGCTTATATTTTCCTCATTCTTCAGTTTCTTGGACCAACAACATATTTGTAGTGGGTACAATTCCAAGCTTTCTGGTTTTGAAAATTTCAGCCTAAATGTTGTTATCACTACAGAACACAGTAGCAGAGAACTTGTAACACATTTTGCTCTGAAAATACCATATTTCACAATAATTACTTGAAGTTTAGCACAGGAGAAATGCTGTCAGGGCAACACCCTTTGCTGCAGCCATAAATATATCTGCTTTCAAAAAAACCCAGAGCTTGCAAATTCTCAAAGGAAACTGAGATTACAGTACCTAAATTCACTAAAGATTTCAATCAGTCTAGAATCAAGTAACACTTTTTTAAGCAAAAAGTGGGAAATATTTTAAACACAAAGAAATGTCAGACTTGTGACTCAACGCAGTGGGAAAAGCATGTTCTGCCTATAAATCAGGCGTATGTGCAAGAGGAAACCACCAAATGAGAGAGGCTTGCTTTATGTGTTATCAAAACTGGAAAAGTAGTATAGAGAGGGAAGGGAACTGCAAGAACTGTACAACAGCTGTAATACTAACTGCCATTATGGCAAAAGGGTACTGTCCTCTGAGAAGTGGAATCCCAACCAACAGAAGACAGGTCTGCTAAATGAACACATTGTACACGGTACTGATCTGGATGATCCTCACATTCAGAAGCCTGACTTGTCTTCAGAGTTCAGTTCTGGTTTGCAAAAATATTGAACCTCCCAGGTGGCTCTGCAGATGAGCTCTGAACAGAAAGCACGGTATCACTCCAAGCACTACGAAATTATAAAAGTCAGGTTTTGCAAACTGTTCACTCCACATTAATGGAGTCTTCCAAACATAAATTTCTCCACTGTCTCAGTTCTCCCTTTGTAAAATACAAGCAGCATTAACCCAATTGCACCTCTCAGTAACATTGCAGAGACTGATTTAATAGTGGAAAAATTCTGCCTGTATTTAAAAAAAAAGAGAAAATGGGCAATTCTGTGATCAAAAGAGATCTTGATCAGCATGATAAGCCTATACAAGCCCAATCCAGCTCTGTTAAGTTCAATTATCTTGACATCAGCCTACATGAATATGGAACAGAGCTGTGCTAAAAGGCTGTCTGCAAACAGAACAGATCTATTAAAGAAGAGAGGCTATGAAAAAACATTGCATGTTGGTATGTAACAGCACACACTTGCAAATACTCATAAACACGTAACCTAAGTGCTGGCAACTCTGGTTTCACTGTGCAACCTTGATAATGTTCTCCAAATGTGGCAATTTCGAATATAAAAGCAATGAATGAAAAAACAAACTAAAACTGTGAAAGAAAGAAATACAAAGAAACAAGTCACATTCCTTAAGTCACTGAGGAAGTCAAAGAAAAATATAACAAATTACTCAAGGTCGGTGATGTCTTATTGTTTGAGCAATCTGGTCTAGTGGAAGGGGGTTGGAATTAGATGATCTTTAAGGTCTCTTCAAACACAAACCCTTCTATGATTCCATGGATGCTTTTGTTGCTGAGTGACAATAAATTCTAAGCAGGTAGTAACAGCTACACTTTCCTGCTTGCCCTTTTTTACAAGGAGAACTCTAACGAATTTAATTCAGGTTTAGTTCTTGATGACGTGTATCCAATGTACTGATACTGCTGAGTCTTGTTCCTTGACTTCTACTTCTTCAAAAAAAAACCACTTAGAAAATGAAGTAACTGACCAAGGGCTCCCTTTTCTAGAAAACAGAGATGGCTTAATAGATTGGTTACTCCTCAACAAAGAACTATCTGTATCATCTGAAATTCCCTTTCTGTCAGCAGCTGTAAATGTGTGGAAGGGAGAAAGCAGGCAGCCAAAACACTGAGAACCACAAACAGACTTCCTAAGCTGGCAGGATATGTTGATTTACCACAGTTTTGAGTAACACTGGCTGCTGAGTAAATAGTTTCAACTTTAAACAAAGGTATTCCTTCATTGCGCTTCAGTAACAGAGCATTTCACCTGCCAAAACCTTCTATTTAGCTTCTGAAGATAAACCTCACCACAGAAGCTGGCTCTTACAAAATGTGAAAAAAAAATAGTGGAAATTCAGAGAAATTCAAAGTTAGGCAGATAACAAGAATCAATCAATCAGGCAGGTTGAAAAAAATGCAAAATAGAAAGAATGGATTAGTTGCAGCAAAAAAAAAATTACACTGGCATTTCTGAAGAATAATGTAGAAGTGGGTACTTTGCACACATACCAAATTCCAAAGGGAATCCATGAAGATTTGCTATTTCTCTTGGGGTGAAGTACCTCAGCTTTAGTGCTGACAATTTCATAAGCTTCTCTTCTTCTGGTAAGTCATCAATGTGTTTAAACACTGATTCAAGCTATGAAGAATATAAAAACAAGAGATATGACTGATGCAGGCCAAATATGTAAAATTTACAGTCACATCTTAATAGAATATTTCCTTAATTACCAAAGTGACAAAGACACTAGCATGTTTTGCTTGAAAGTGTCATTCGCATTCTATTTTTGCAGCCAGCATCTCAACACATGAACTTGCAAGAAAGAAATCAATGTTGCCATGAGGACGTTCATAATTTGTTCCTCCAGTTCCAAGCTATACCAATACTTAATGGGGCAATCAAGGAACAAACATTTGTTAATGGCAAAGGACAGTGACTCAGTATAACTCAACAGCAGACCATTCATACAAATTAAGCTGTATGGATGCAGCTGTTTTAATACACTTGCTTTGAGATTATCCTCAATTCCAGGGCTGCATTCTTCTTATGCTTAGAAATGCCCTATAGTATTAGTGACCAGCACAGAAGTGCAGGAGGCAGGGCTTGCGTACAAAACAGGCTTTGTGAACAGAATCTTCGAATGCTGATTCACCAGTACATTTATTACCTTCCCCAACGCCTAAACACCACTTGGTCATGAACTTAGTATCAACAGTAGAACTTTTCAAAATACTCTTCCCAGATAAACCATAATTTTGAAATTCAAACATGTTAAACATCTGACAATATTTACTGAATCATATGCATACAAAAAACAGCCCTCGATTCACAACACTGTACTGCAGGTTTTTCATAGAACCAGTCATTTTTAATGTTTTCACATACCCCTGTAAAACCTCTGTATGACATTACAGATAATAAAATAATAGCAACTCATATTCTCCTCACAGAGGGACACAGATATAATTTTGGTCTAAACAAACTGCTGTTTAGGAACACAAAGTAAACCAATTGGAAACTCAGTTGCCATAAAATATATATTTAAAAATTTTTTTTCTTATAATAATCAGAATAACAAAGGCGAAGACAGAAAAAACACAAGCTTTAAAACAAGTCTCAAGTTTTAAAAGAAGTCATTCTAATACATTAGACTTACCTGTACATCTACTGCTGTCTGCAGAACTGAGCCTGTCCCTTCTATGTAGTGTCCATACCTTAACAACAACAATAACAATCTTAAATTAATATTTTCACTGGATTTCATAGTGTTGACAACTGCAAAGATGCAGGGAGGTTACTTAGGTTCCTTTGCCTTGATTAACAAACAGCCTCCTGGATAGATAAAGCAAAAGGCCTTGTTATAAACACTGCTAACCCCTGGAGTGCAGTACCCTCTGAATGTGCTCTCTGGGGATGAGTCTGCACTCAATGCACAAGGGTTCATCCACACCAGTGCCTTATACAAGGCAAGTACACAAAACCAAGGAATTCAAGCACAGGACCACCAAAAAGAGCTGTCTACATTGCCTAAACCAATTTTACATTAAGGCAAAATGTGTTAAAGGTCAAATGGTCCCAGGGGTTCAAATTAGCTCTCCTTATTCAAAGGAGGACCACTAGTGTGAGCCTCCAGCTTTTATGTCAAAGCATTAGCAACAGAGTGGTTCAGTCAGGTTTAACTTTTGGTTGCTTGTGGATTTTCCAGTGAAGGAAGGCAGATGAGATGGCCAGGCATCTATGCGGAGCAGTAGAAGAAAGAAAGAAGAAGAATAAAAATTAAATCCAAATAAACAGTAAGCAAACTTACATTCTGAAACCTATGACAGCTGTTCTGCATGCTTTGTGGTTGATTGCATAAGAACATGTTTACTCTGTAGTCTTTTCAAGGCTGCCATTTAAATATAATTATGGGCTTTCGGAAACATGCTCTGTTGGTCTAACTATGGCAGTTTGAACATTCTGAACAGAAAGAGACTGAGTCAAGACAACAGACAGCTTTGCACTGTGGGACAACTTCAGAAGATGCCCTGCCCTAGAGGGATGTGGTCTGCATCAGTCATTAACAGATACTATTCTCTAGTTTTATCCGTACAATTGTAAAGACAATTATAAAGGTCTTTTGTTCAACTTGGGACCCATTCCAAAAGCATGGCACAAGTTATGTTTCAAGCCTTTCTAATTCCACAGTGAATAAAAGAATACTGTCCCTTCAGCACAGGCACAATGACCCAGCATGGCTCAATCTTGAGTATTTCATCCTCAGCTGAAAAAGCTACAATTAGTTCTGCCAATAACAGCCAGAGCAGTACTCATTTTAAAACAAAGTGGTTACAAATGTTCCTCAGGATCAGAAGACCTAAACACTGTTACAGATTAAATACATGTGGAATCTAACTGTGTTGTAAATACATCATCCTTAATTGGTTAGTTGCATTCTGAAAATTCCCTAACACCAAGTTTAACAATGTAACACACACAGCACTGAGGAATCCTCCTCTTCCTCTTATATAGCATCTGGTAATTTTTCAGTTTAATATAACTGAGCCAAAATAAATACATGAGGTAAATTTCTAAGTGGTATTGAAGAGCTTTATGCAGAGAAATAAATACTCCCTTCTAAATAACTGGCACTAGAGTACAGAACTCCTTCTCCCCCCCTGCCAAAAAATCCAGTTGGTGTTCATGTGGTTTGATGGCCATGTGTGTGCGTGCGTGTATGTTGGTTTTTTAACACAAATGTGGGCATATGGCTAATGTAATGTTAGCTGGATTTTACTGAAGCTGCTGACTACAGAAAAGTTAACATTCCTACCTCAGACCCAGGACATAATTAAATTTTGTCACAGTAAAAAAATGATGTATTGATTTTATGACATTTCATTCCAAGTTATAATGAAAGAAGTTGGCTTAAGAAATTACAGCGTTCAATTTTCATCTGATTCAAGATTCCCTCCCTTCTTTATTTCTGTAAGCTTTAAAAAAAATATTTTCATTTCATGCATGTATTTTTATGGTTATATTGTGTCCTATATTATTACTGACAAAAAGTAATTTCTACAAAGCAAGAGAGCTCTTCTGTAATTGATCTTTACACTCTTTTGAAAGGTATCACTTCTCTTGTCAATAGCATATCCAAAATTTTATGTCCAGAATGATTATAACTAGAGAAGTTAGATATAATTTTCATTTCCACTGTCCTTTAAAATAGTCAATTTCCTCTCAAACTTTCAGTCACCACAAATATACTCCAAAGAGAAACCACAGTGTTGGTAGTCTCACGGAACTCAGCAATCATTCTCTAAATGCCCAGGAATTCAGTGTCAGAAGGGCATGCAGAATTACCTGCTTGATCTCTCATGCATTACAGGCCATTACATTTTGCTGTATACTCCACCAAAGCCTTTCTGAAGACATACTGGTATAGCCAAAATCACTGATGAACTATCAGTGTTTGAAGTCCCTGAATTAGCAAGGACTGGAGAAGGCATACCCAGATTATTTCCATCACATAAACCTTGCTAGAAATATCTGAAAACCAGAGAAAAGAGGGAAATTTTTCTCACACTCTCAAAGCTGATGGTCAGTATGACTTTTAAGAAAGACACCAGACAGGCATACCAGCAGAGGGATTCTGTGTACTACTTGGAGTGCTGTTCCACCCCATTCAGGGGTTTTTTTCCCTAAATCTCACGCTTCAGAGAAACATAAAACCAGAACTTCTGGAACAGATACAGCAGGGACTTATTCTTGGCCTCAGAAAGTGACTTTGACGAGACGTAATTATAAATCTTCTCTTAATGCAGAGCTGTAAATGAGATGATTACACTGAGAACCATGTTGGCAATCTTCCTTCCCAAAGGCTCTTGAAAAATGGAACAAAGATGGTAAATCAGACAGAACTACCACCACAACTACCTCCATATAAGCAGAGGGATAGGAGTCATGTTCCCCTGGTGTCAGATTTCCCACCACTATGTACAGAGACTTGATATCAACTACTCAGGAGCCTCCTTCAGTGTGATTTTGATAAATGTGACAAGTTACCCTGACGTATTCTAGTGAAACCACAAGTGGCCAATTACTTTCGATGACACTTAAGGCATACATAAGACACATGAGACACCATTCTGGCTAAGGGGTTTTTTTGACTATTCTAGTTAAGAAAGAGATTCCACGAGATGTTGACTCCCCCACAACTCAAAAGAGTGAGGGCAGAAAAGGCACATACATATATGTCAATGTGACCTTGAGGAAGGCCTTTCCTGTTGCACAAATTTCGAACTTTTGAAATTATTTTTCTTCCTTTTATTGTCAAAAAGTTGAAAATCAAAAAAATCTGCAGGAATTTTGTCAATCTGGCAGTCTAATTTCTGGTAATTAAAAAAAAGTCACTATTAGCTTTAACTCATCATCCAAGCCATCTTATTGAAACATTCTGCGAATTCAAAAAACCAATCCAATTAGAAAACTTTATTAGTATTAAAAATTCCCACAAATTTCCAGGCTCCAACTGGAATGTTTCAATACAAACACATTCAGTAGAAAAGCTCCTCACCAGTTGTCTACAGAGTTTCAGAACACTCACCAACTTCCAGAAGTCAAACTTAAAATTGCAAGGTACAAATCAGAAAACTACTAGACAGAAAAGCACTGATGTTCTGCTCCATCAAATATGATTTGTAACGCAGCAACCTAACTGGTTTCATGACAATCCACAGCTATTCTGATCTACATTGCTGAAAAATCCAAGAAATCAATAAAATGTACAGTGGAGACAGATTTAATGAGGAATGGATCTGTCATGCACGACACTTTGTAACTTCACTGAGCAATATAAAGCAATTCATTAATGAATCAGCACTATACCAGTCTACTGGAACCATATTTCCGCAGGGGTAATTAAGCTTCTGTGAAGGTCAACAACAAATGGCAACTGTCTTTTGTGAATGCCTTTTTGGAGTGGGCACATGATGTTCTGCCAGACAGATTCTCATGCTAGCATTCCACTGGATCAGCTAGCACACTATAGAAGGAGATTTCTTTCAAAGGCCTAGGATTTTTTGATGAAACACCTCTCTGTGATTTTACAGGACACAAATGAAAATACACTTAAAATTTCAGGACATGATTTAGCAAGACATTTTCTTGGCAACTTACCCTTTTGTAAAGCATGTGGATCTCCGGCAGGTGGGTTTAACAATGTCTAACAAGAAAGCATAGCGCAGTAAGGACTTTGGTGGTAAGAAATACTGACTCATTTCTTCATTTTCCTCTTCCAAGAAGTCTTTTAGCATTTGAATAGAGGAATCATTATCCTGATCATGTTTCCTTTCCATTTCTTCTACTGTTTCAAGCTTAAATAGAAAGGCCCCTTTTGGTAAATTCTTCTTGCTGCTGCAATCTAGACCAATATTTGGATCCAGATTCTTCTCCTCAGAGGACAAAGAAGAACTGGTTTCACCCACTTCATCAGCAGCTTTTTCCTTGAGTAAATCTTCTGGATCCTGATCTGGGAATCTTGTCAATATCTAAGAAGAAATTGTGACAAAAATAAAATTAAAGAACTGTGTTTAATAAACAACTTGACATCCAACCATACAGTAAGAATCCCTTCAGAGATGCTTAGAATAAAGCAAGTAACCTTTTGATGTTATTTTCATGAAGATTTCAAAAGCAGTAGCATCAAGATTTGCTGATCTATCAGCAATGATGTCAGGAACAACCGCAAATAATTGCCTTTACAAAAAGACTTTCCAAGTGTGTAAAAAATGTAGCAGGCCACTATCAGGCTAGAAAACACATCTCCCAACTGTTTAAAGCCATCTAAGACACAGACATAGACATCAGTCCCTACAAAACTCAAGGCTGAAATATCCAGGCTGAAAAAAGCAGACAGAATTTAACTTTTCTGTTGGTATCACTCAGTTCTCTTCTCCATTCATCAATACACACCACTAAACTCAAAATTTAACCCTCAATCTTCATGAAATGAAGCAAATTCAAGTAACACGAATAGACTCACTTGACCAGGAGATTGAAAGGAAAACGGTTCATGGTGAAGCTTCGCAATTAGAAAATATCGCAGCCTAGAATTGGGAATGCCAAGCTGTAACCAAAATTCAGAAGCCTTTAGTCCACGTGATAAGTAGAGAAAAAGTGGTCTATAGCATCATACAAGTTATCTGCCACTACATGCAGTAACAGAACTACGAGATACTAATGTATTTTGTGACTTCAGAGATATCAGTATTGACAGAATCACAGGCTCAAAAGAATGGTTTGTGTTGTAAGAGACCTTGAAGGTCACCTAGTTCAAAGGCCCCTGCTGTGGGCAGGGACACCTTCCACTAGACCAGGTTGCTCAGAGCCCCATCCAAACCAGCCCTGAATGCTTCCAGGGATGGGGCATTCACAACTTCTCCGAGCAATCCATTCCAGTGCCTTACCATCCTCATCATAAAGAACTTCCTCCTAATATCTAATCTAAAACTACTTTTTTAGTTTGAATCCATTGCCCCTTGTCCTGTCACTACAGACTCCAGTAAAAAGTCCCTCTCTGTGTTTCTTTTAGTCTCTATTCAGGTACTGGAAGGCTGCAATTAGGTCACCCTGAAACATTCTTTTTCCAGGGTATTCTCTAGGTATTAGTTGATAATACCTACACACTTGTAAGTTCCATACCTAGGTACTTCCAGAGAACCAAGTGAGCAATTATTCTTTGCATCTTGTAGTTTTTACTTTGTCTGTAAATGAATATGAATGTGAACAAAATTTTATGTCATGCAAGAAGAAAAATTTACATGCCTCACGATTTCTTGGGACAGGTACTATCTGTTTTCTGTTAAAAGCAAAAAAGTCTCTCTTTGCCTTTTTAAACAAGGAATATAAGACACCTAACAATTAAATAAATCTACCACAACTGGTTTTCAAGCTACACTCTATCAGCTTCTCTCAAATATTTATGGTACTTCACTGATTCCAGTTAGTCTTGCACAATCTGACTCTCTCTCACACTTTTTTTTAGTTGCTGGGGAAACATGGAAACAAAGCTCCTCCTCCCACAAGAAACAGTCACATTTTCTGTGCTGGGAAATTCAGAGGCACAGCACTTCCGAAGCAATGAGGCTCCTGCAGGGAAAACCACCTTCCTGGTTACAGTGTAAAGTCATGCCTTCTTAAAAACATCAAATGGCAGCAAAGCAATATGGGACTAGGATCTGAATACAAACAGCAATACAATTATGCCAATACGAGAAATCAGAAGTCACTTCAGATGGTTTTCTCATTCAAGTGTATCTTCAGCTTTGGGCATGACTCTCTTTTCTAATACAAAAGAGCATTTTCAAATGTTCTTGGACTCAGTGGACTTTGAACTACTAAATAATATTAGAGCAATTTTAGTACTCACACAGGTTGGAGACAAGAGAAATTCCTGATATTTAAATCCACATGTTGTTAGTGTTTGCAAAAGTTCATTTCTGAAAAGAATCAAAAAGCAATTATTCCCTTCACACAGTCTTTAGCCCCTTTTTTATCCTAAATAAAAACAGATTGAATTCAATATCATATTTACCAAAGCATTCATTGAAATAATTGGACAGCAAATTACTGATATGATGTCATCCATTTCTGAATTTGAGAGACAACATACGAAGTTCAGTCTTAGAGACTATTATATATTCAAAGGCACCTCACTCATACTACAGTGCAAATGTCTTTCAAAAAACATCCCATCTCCAGGAGAGTAATTGTAGTGCGTCAACAAGGAAAGTAATCAGAGGGCAAGACACTCTCTTTACTGGGAATCATAAAACAGGAAATTAAAACCACTACAAATAGCTCACTACTTCCCTCTGCTCACATACACAGCACCAGCTAAGTCGAACAAAAAGGCTAACTCATGGGATGACAAAAATTGGTGACTTTGATTATAAAAGTGAGGTGGGGCTGTACTTCATAAACAATGGAAAAAGACTGTTAGGGAGATAATCTTAAAAAGACTTTTCTTTTGTATTCCATGCAGACTGCACTAGGCTGGAACTGCACAAAAGGCAGGAGCTGCGACCGGTACCCGGCACTGCATGGGAGACTGCATCCCAGGTGCCATAAGAGAAAACAAGGGTCCTAACTGGGGCGCTTTCTGAAGTACAGCTTGTCCCAAGCACTGGCCAGCAAGGCACAGCCTAGGCAATCCTGAGGTCTACAAGAGATGACCATGAGCATGTAACCAGTGAGAGAGCTGAGTGTGACTCCCAGCTGCCTGCCATATTCACTAAGAGCATGATATACAGGGTGGCTGTTCTCTTGGTTCTTTAAGGAATGCTATGGAAAAATCCTACTCTATTCCAGCAAGAACTGAGAAGTAAGACTGCAACTCTCTCTCTCCTGCTTTGGTCACAAGAGAGGAGAGTGCTCCTGCTGTCACTAGGTAACTGTAGTGACACCTTTCCTCTTCCACATTTCACACCAACACTATATAAGATCTTCTTACTGTATCTCTGGACCATTTGATGGCAGCCCTGAACCACGGATAATCTACTATCAACAAAGGTACTCAAGAAAGCCCCTAGACTGTTCTGTGACCTTAACACAAGATACCAAAGATACCATGGGCTCCTGTCATGAATAAGCCCCTGAAACCTCTGAGTTTATACCAATTGTTATTTTTCTTTGAAAACCAATACTGACCTTTTCTAAAGGAAACATGATCATCAAGTAAAATCAAATCAAATACTCATCAAATCATCAAATGAAAAGAAAAATAAAATACTGTTGTAATGTATTTTATCCGCTTAGAGAAATAAACAGTTATCTAGCAAGTTCTTTTCACAACCTAAGATTTTAATTCCTGTCCCATCTCAAGCTATTTTGTTAATTCCAATTCTAGGAAATAAAAATCCCTTCTAAAGAATAAATCCCTTCTCCTTCTAAAGAATATCGAATATATTCCTTTTTGCAAACTAAAACCTGCATATATTAATTAGAGTTTACCTTGCAGAAGAGGATTCAAATCCTTTAACATTTTCTAAAAGTAGGTATTTTGGAAGCTTCTGAAGCCTACAAGGAAAAGAAAAAACAAATCAGAGTAACAAGATGTAAAGTACATTATATTCATCCACAGATTTGTTTAGCTACCAGAAAGATCAAAGTATTTCAACATCATGCTATCTGTTAAGTTTAGAACCCTTTAAAAAACTGAATTAAAAATGTGAACTGCTGGTAAAAACCACAAACCCCACCTATATTCGGATGAACAGCTGTACCCTCTTGTACTCCATGCATGTACTTTTGAAGATGTTTATCATTGTTCATTTCCTAAAGCACAAGATTATTATTCAACAGATTAAGTGTATAATTGGAAATAAAATTGTTGGGGGAACACCAATTGCTACTTAGCCATAAAACTGTTGTTTTCAAGTGCTTGTACCTGAAATCAATGTCAGAATGTCACATCAACCTAACCAATAATACATCAGAACCAGTATTCATTTAATTGATTTAAGAAACACAACATGTTTAGAGTTCAAACTGCAGATATTCTCAATTTTCTATACTTGAACTTTATTTTGACAGGGGGAAGGGAAGGAGGTGTCTGAGCTTTAGCAAGATCAGTGCAAAGGTCTGGAAATAGGCACATTCCAAAAACAGCATATTAAATCTCTGGAGAAATGAACATGCCCAAACTGTGCCAGGGACTGTTCCAACAATTTAGAAGCATAGATGACTAAGATTCAAGTCTCTGGGAACATTTTGTGGCACTGATTAATTCTCTAATACGGCTAGTGTAGACACAGAATGTCTGTAACACACTGGGATTTTAGAACAACGTACAGAAGCAGGATATTAATACCCCCAGACAGCAGCTCCATGCTTATTGAAGTTAGTGACTTTGGACTTCCATTGGAAGAAATCACAGCAGAATTCGTTTTAGCATATTTTTAATTACCACCAATTAAAGACATCACATGAATTAAAAGAACCAATGCATCTCACAAGAAACTGGAAAATGTACAAGAAACTATGCTAAATTTAAAAATAGTAAAAATAATACTAAACTGAAAAAAAGCAACACCAGCCAAATTCCTTGCAGAGGGATGGAGAATATATCTGCTGGTATGTCTACTACTCATCACCATTGACTACTATGAAACTTCTTTTTCAGCAATGAATCCAGAGCACAGCCTGAAATGCAAGCCCTCACAGGGGATAGACAGATCACAAGGCAAGTAATCACTGTACAAAGAGGAAGTGTTAAGTACTTGGCATGTATTAACACTAAAAATGTTTCTGTAAAAGTAGCACTTGGATGTTTTAGCATTGGATTTCCCCAAGTTATGGCTTGGACATGATAAACAGACAGTATCTGGACCATTTGAGTTGGACTGTGTTGGCTGGGTTTCCAAGGGTTTCCCAGGTCTTTCCAGATCTTGAAATTGTGCTTTCCATTATCTCTGGTATTTGTCATCCCAGGCTATCTCTGAGACTCATTTCAGCAATATTTCATTATAAAAGGCTGAACAAAAGGTTAAGTACATCCAAAGGGTGAGAAATTACTTAACAGTTTTCATAAACTGCACACATGCCATAGCAATTTAGAATGTAAAGGGATAATTCCTATACTAAGAATTTCCTTTTTTGGGGCTGAAGTACTCCATACTCAATGTCTCACAAATGCATCGTATTCAAAAACCACACAAATGCTATCTTAGTAAAACACAATTCCACTGGAATTGAGAAACTCTACAGAAGCCATCATGTTGAACCTTCTAATGACTGCTTAGAGTAGGTGCTGCTTCAAGAACCCTCCCCAAGGAGATAAGGAACATTAGCAGGGTCTCCTGGGGTGTTGAGATAAAAGTGAGACAGCCAAGCCCAGATCCTTTGCATCGTCATGATAAAAATGCATGCCCTGGAGTGTCTAGAGCTTTGGTTTTGAAAAGAAGCTTCTGCCATTTATCCAGCTAAGCCCACAGCAACTGGGAAGCAATATTTCCATATTAATGCACGACAGTATCCTAAAAGCAGCCAGCCTCTCAACCGTGTCTCAGTTTAATGGAAAGCAATCCCCAGGATTCCTTTAAGGATATGGAAGGTACTATTATTCTGACGAATTATTAACTTACACAATATCTGCCAGGTTTTATTTATCATTTTAAAAGATCAGTTGGAAACCTGTGTTACATTTCTTGTTCCACAAAAGACATCCTTTGCAACATCTAAACAACTCACGTTCTCTCCTAGTTTTGTGTCTCTGCCAGAAGCAGGGGAGTAGTAATAACCATTCTTTTTACCTATGCATTGTCTAACTTACTGGGCTACAGAATCTGTGTTTTGTTCTGTGTTCTCTGCCACAGATTTCTTTCGTATGGCCCTGCCAAGCCACTCAGCCCTTCTGTGTCTTTGTTTTCTTTCTGCTCATGACAAGGGCAAAGACACAGTTCCATTTAATGTTGTTGGCTGCATAAAGTTTCTAGAAGAAGGATGAAGACCCTTTTCTCCCAGTGCTAACAGCAGTTTGAAAGAAAGGCATTTTGGTACTGGTTACCTTCTGTGCTCAAAGCACTTATTAAAAAAAAAAGTAAAAGACAAAGAGACACCAAACATCCCTTTGTCCTTCTCCAATCCTGAGAGCAAGATGAACTAAGAGAGGCATATATAAAGAACAGCTGTCCTAGTCTCCAGGTGAAGCAAGACTGCCATTAATACAAATAATTATGGCTGTTTTATTAGGAACTGGGATCTGACCAGGCAAAAAATGACAGATGAATACAAAGACAAGGACACTGTTCAGACAATGAAGTGCTATTCGAATTCTTTAGAATTACTACTCAAAACAAGAGATTGTACTACAAACCAAAAATACACAATTGGCTCCAAGATATCTACAAGCAGCACAAAAAAGAACACAGACTTTAGGAAAGAATGGAAGGGGTTGGAAGATGCACTGCGTTGTACAGTCAATAACATATTTAAACCAACTTTCAAATGGTACCTCTTCAAAAGATGACTATATGTTGAATCTAAGCTTTTGTAACCTAGTATTTTAAAAAATTTTCATGTTTCCATGAGATCAATAGGCAAACTATTATAAAACCTACTCCTGCTTCTACATAAAATGAATGCAAATTTGATGTTGAACTGAAAAGAACTCTTTCTTTTCATTTATGATATAGGCACAGTTTAAACAGACATGCAATGAAAAGGAAACCAGACAATGAAAGCATATACAGCAACTATGAGGGGATTACAGCATTAGTAAAATATGAGTATTTGTAAGTTACATATGATCATGTGAAAACAAACATGGAATACAGCACAATACTAGTAATACCCCTCTAAAATATTACAGATGACTTGTCTCACTGAAGTATAGAAGACCTGGTTATAACAAAGCCTAGTTACAAAAGAGGCTTTAGAATGGAGGTAGAAGTTCATTTATACCTTGGGAGAATATGAAGGATATAGAGAAAGCTCTTTGTCCGTGGATCGGATACATCACCTTGAAGGCCAATTCTAAGAAAGAATAAAGAAACACCGGCGTATTACTCGGAGCAGACTCACAATCGAGTTACATTTTTCTACAGAATGCAGACACTTTGCTTTGAGTTTCAAAAGGGGATTCTGCAAAAGCATCACGTACAGACAGGAGGACCTGCTCACAGAGGCAGTGTCCTGAGAGATGCTCTGAGGAATGAAAAGTCTGCCCCTGGAATCCATCAGCTCATAGCAAGGTTAAAATTGAAACATTCAGTAATGAAATCCACTCCCCAGTCTGCAAAGCCTTTAGCATTCTGGTCTTGTCCAGCAAAGCCTTTGAACATACTTGGCTCTGAAAGAACAAAAAAACCCCACTGGGTTTCTGGGAATACCCTGCTATTTTGCACTGAATATATTAAATTATTTCTATGAATTAAAGCCTCATTGTTCACCATTTAGCAGGATTGAGCCCCACGTGAATAACTTCGGAACCAATTTTGTAACATTAAACTGGACAGATCATGTAGGTTACAAAAATTATAATGATTCCAGGCCTGTGTTTCCCTAGCTTATACTTGCATTAGCTCATAAAAAAAGAAAAAAAACTTTGTAATCTAATTAATCTAAATTAATCAGTCATACACAGATTTTTCTTTTCATCATATTATAAAGAAAAAAATCTGAAGAAATGATTCCTATCTACATCATAGGTTTACACTAATTCGTTTTTATAGATCAGCATCACTTTACAGGGATTTCTTTTCAATCTTAGAACATTCAGTGAGATATACTTTCTTACACAATCAGTATTACCACCATCAACAGACTTTTTTCATGAAGCTACTACTTGGCATGAGTGCAGTTACTAGAACCTTACCTCCACTGGTCACTGCTGTCAAATGATACGAATTACAAACTAATCTGACAAATAACATCTCAGTAAACTCAGTCCTTAATCAGTAAGATATTTCTCTTTATCATCCACAAAATAATTTCAAAACCATTATCCTTCCAGTCTTGGCTAAAATAGAAATATTCTTCAGAATAAACTATCTGGGTGCATGTGTAATTTTCAAAGTACAAATAAAACCAGATTACACTCTTAAGTCTCAGGAAGAACTGAGAAATTGCAATCCTCCTCCTGGAGTTGCCCCAGGAAAATATTAGATTGATATGCAAAAGGAAAGGCAGCACTCCTAAACACTAAATTTCACAATTAGAGGAACAATACGGTACACAAAATTGGTGCTGTAAGAAGCTGACTTAACTTAAACTGAATTAATATATACATATGCAAGAAATGTGATCAACAAATAAGATGCAAATTGCTGCACTTCTTTCATTTCAGTAAACATCATGGTGAGCAAAGCTACAACACATTTGCTTAGGAAGAGAAAGATACACAGATCACCCACACATAGTATCACTCTTGAAAACATTTCTTCTTTGACCGTACGTAGTGCAATAACTACACTTTTTTCCCAAGCGTGCTGTATCTACCTTGTAAATGGTTGACAGGGAGGACTCATCAAAATCATATCAAAAGATAATCTGTCAAATTCTTTCAGTGTTATGCCCTGAAAACAGAAAAAAATAGAAGAATGTTGAGTGTTGTGAACTGTATGAAACTCTCAAGTCATCTTTCAGATCAAATTACCCCTCTTATTTCCACTGTATGCTTCATATAGCAAAAAACTACCTCATATCCCATTTGACATAGTAATTTCAAAATCTCTTCTAACTTGGCAAACCATAAAGTGTAAATATGCATTCACTGCTTTGAATATAAAACAAAACATTAATAAGGTTAGCATTTATACATAATATTGAGGTTTTTATCTGCTCATTCTTTGAGGTGTGTAGTGGTTCTTTCAGTAGATACTGACCTGTTATTTCTCCCAAAAATAAAGTACCATTATTCAGATATTAAGTCTTTTTACATCAAAACCAGTGTTCACATACTCAAAATATGTGAAAAAATATCTGAGAAGAAAAGTAGCTCAAGTGTAAACATGGTAATTTTTACAGATCCAAACTACGGGTTTTCACTCTTAGGAGCTCACTGGCAATACATCCTGTAAAGTTTTTTTCATCTAGTTTTTGCCCACTAAAAATTACTTAAATATATTGTATGGCTGAAATTCTCCTCCGCAAAGTTATTTCTGCTCAGAAAAGAAAGAATTAGGTCTGTGGTAGGAATTAATTACACAGGCAGAAATTCCTCTAAACTAAGTTTTCACCAACACTAGAAGGTCAACATAATAAGGGGCCAGGAGGAAAGAAGGACAATGATCAAGTAACTATGACTTGGACAAAGAAATCACTCCTTACGTGTTTTGAGAGACATCTATATAGCAAATGTAACATAACTACCCTCAGAAAACTAGACAAAAGCTGCTATTTTTTTCCATTAAATTTGAAGGTGTTACTGACTCCAATAATCTGCTCTTGTCTACTATAAAATGACCCAGGCAAGGATTCTTCTTCTTTTTCCATTATAAAACTATAACCTCTCATTTAGCCAGTTACTATTGAGTGCTGAATAAGCATTTAACCTTTAGCCACCTATTTAACTCTTACTTAAGCTGGGTCTTAAAACAGACACAGCATCTTTTACTGTCATGTTGTAAAACCATAAAAGAAGATTAACAAGTATACAGTAATTTCTAACTCAATCCAGGCAAAATTCCATTCCTAGCTTGCCTCTCATTTATTAAAACAGAATCCAATTTTATTTAGTTATTTTTCAAGTAATTTGGAAAGTGACAGAATTCATAAAACATTTTACCTATCAAGACCATTAAAAAAAAATGTAAGACTGTTCCATCTAATATATTTTGTTGTGTTTTTCTGAGCTCAACTGTAACTACAAAACAAAGGCCCCAAGTAATTTAATTAAATTCTTTTGAAGGATAAGAAAATATTTTTTTAATCTAAAAATATGATTTTTGACATTCCTTTACTGGTGGTAAGCGTTCCTCTTGACATTTACGTAACCTTTCTTGATGCAGCAGGCAAGACTTTAAGGAAAAGCCTGCAGTATGAATACCCCTCTTACTTCAAAAAGCAACCACAGCACAAAAAATCAAAGTTATTGTAGAACTTCTTTATTCATAACATCATAAATCTTTTTGTTTCTCTGGTTACTAATAAGGACAGTGAAAACAACTTATATCTACAAATGCCAGACTACAGTAAAAAACACATTAATTACTCACCTCAATAGTCTTTGCCCATAACGGCGTGTTGGGAAAGTTGTGCTTATAAACATCATTGGCAAGAGTGTTCACATCAACAGCAGCAACAACTTCTGCATATGTGCAGCTTTCTAAAATTAAAAAAATAATTTGAAAATTCTAGCTACTCTTTACTACTCTTGGAAAAATGTATTTGGTCAGAAGTGTTACAGCTGTGCTGTAACCAAAGGTAAATTATACAAACTCTGCTGTGTTGTCTTTGAAACTTTGTATAAAAACCATACTGTTTTTCTACTCACATGGGCAATACTTCCCTTCCTTAGATATCCAGAAATGGAAGCTAACTGTGCACTTAATTAGTAGATAAATAAATTCCAAACAGGGTGCACCTCTACAACATTTCCACCTGCATTCTGGAGGTCTCTGTGGCCATCAAGTTCCCTGGCTACAGGAGCCCAAGTCAACCTGCCAAGCCCCACTGCTACTGCCTTATCCACTGACAATTTACAAGAACTAAGTGTGTTATTTTAGAGGTATACTACTTCTCATTATGAAAAAATGGCACCAATATATTTGACGTATGTCTACTCTTCCAATAAAACTTTCAAGCTGCCTGAAAAATGTTTGTGCTTACATTTCAGTAAAGCCTTAGGCCTCAAACTCAACTGCTGCCTCCTCTGAGTTAAAGGTCCCCAAAATACCAAACTTGGCAGCTTCTCCTCTCTTGGATAGAGGTGTTATTGAAGAGAGGACAGTGTAACAAATATACACACAGCTAAAACCCTGAAATAAAAATACATTAAAAACAATGTAAATAAACAACTGTTAATTTATAGAGTAAGAGAATAATAGGTTCTACAGAAGTTAAAGAGATAAAAAGAGCAGTGTTTACTCCATTGCTCATCATGTCACACTATTTGTTATAACTAAACACAATACCTTCACTGAGACTTTTTATCCAAGAAGATAGGCTGTGGTTACTGTTAGAGCCGCAGGCAGGGAAGTGACCCTACCTCCTGATACCCAAGATCAGTTTCAACCACCAGAATATTTACATTATGGTCAGGATTACAAAGCCTCAGATGAAACACAGGCAATTTAAAAAAAGTTTTGTAAACCAAAAGAAACAAGGCAAATACCCACATGCCTTTGAATAATCTCACAACATGCTCAAGTAACACATTAACAAATGACCTTATGAGACAGCTTATGAACTACCGCTAGTCAGCTAATTATTTACAGTTTGAGAGGATGAAAGCCCAACTGGGATGACCCCAGCGGATTTAATTTTGAATGATGCAGTTACCATCCATCTACTATCTGTCAGGTTTTCAAGGCTATCTTACTCAAAACTAAGATGAAAGAGAAATCTGGGTATTGAAAAGATTGTAGCAGACATTTTAACAAGGACAAAGCTGGTTCTTCCGGGTTTACTTGGTGCAATTGAAGGCAAAAAGATAAGGATTTTCACAAGATAAATATTTACAGACCATTAAGAGTCAACATACAAATCATTATTTGCCATTACTGTCTTGACCTTTTGACCACAAGTTGTAACTGAGAACTACATACAGGTGTATCCACAAGGACAATAGAATGACTACACCTGAGATTACAGAACAGGTATGTTAACACTGACACCTAGCGTGAAAAGCAGCTGGATGAATGTCTCAATTTACAAACGTATTAAAGAACCAACACTTTCATCTTCCTAAAACAAAGCTGCAGCATCTAAGTAACAGGAACAAACTTCAAATACTGTTGAAGAGACTGCTTTTCTAGCTTACTCCTTCAGTTCTTAAAACACATAATCCTGACAAGCTAACCCTTACTGTGTTTTCCAGGTACTCCAGAAGAAATATAAAATTAAAATTTAAAAAGTTTTAAAAATCAAGACCCTCAAATTATTATCTAAATTAACACAGAGTTTAAAATAGGCAATTGGGAAGGCAAGCTGTCTGCTTTCTCTCACAACTCATGATTCAGATACTCGTCTTTCTTTACTGCCATCCATCCATTATCTTCCTGCACATATACAAGAAAAAAGAGCTACTGGGGATTTCGCAGGCCCAAAAGCCTGGAAATACTGGAAAAGAGCACATAGCTAATAGTAACCTATTGAATCTCCTTGCAATACAATGTTCAGTCTAAACCAGAGATGTAAACCAACATGGAAAAAGGACAGGAACTTTTCCTGAAGTATTCCACCTGATATCCTCTCTTCCCAATTCAAAGACCTGATAAACTTTTCAAAGCTTCTTCTCCTTTTCGTTTAAAAGTTGAAGCTCGCTTGGGAATTCCTGTTACAGAACAGACTTCCTCGAAAAGCTGATTAAGCGTATTTGTGTGGAAATGCCCTGGAAACGCATGAAGGAGCTCGAGCAGACAAGCAGCTCTCACACATCCAACCTAACAAAGAAAAGCTTGTGTAAACTTCAAACAATGTGAAAATGCAACATCTTTAAATAACTTCTCCTGAAAGTTAAATAACTTTATGTCAAACTGTGATATTCTGCTTTGCTATAGCAATTACATTTACTACTCGAAAATTACTAAAGCCTGAAAGCAGAATCTAAGAAAAACAGAATCAAGACCGTGTTTAACTATCCTCACTGACAAAAAGCACAAAACCAACTCAGGAACTGCTGACTTGGTGGGATGCTAAATCAACTCCCCAAAACACATAGCAGAACTTCAATACAGTAACAGACACAGCTCTGGAGACTTTTTTATCCCCCCCAAACAAGTACATCCAATTTTCAAAACACAGCTATTTAAGAGAATTACAACAATGCAGAAAACAGTATCATTTTATTCAGAGTAAAGAAAAAATAATACACATTGCCTAAGTGAAACTAAGAAGCTCCTGGAATACTTGATTTGCAGGATTCCTCAACGCCAGTTTTTGAACTGAGACTTTACATTTCTGAGCAAGATGACATAGTTTAAACGGAAGCCACAGACATGATGAGGAAGTTACTCAGGGAGGTGTTATGACTTATTTTTAGGCAGACTAGACTGCAATATTCTCTCCTGGCTGAAAGCAAGTGAAATCAAATTTGCATCATCCTATTAGTAATGTACTCATTTTGCACTTAAAGCTTAAAACCTCTTGGACCCAGCAGAAACTCTTTAACTGTTACTTAAACTGCCTAAAGAGGCAGCAATCACACTTTGGGTCCCAGTCCTCTCCTTTATTGAATACACAGTGCTTACAAGCCCTTTCAGCTATGGATTTGTCATTCATGAGGGAAAGGGACACTGCTGTAATGACTGGAAGGTGATGCATTCGAAACAAAGGAAGACAGGATGCGTGCATTAGCTTCTGATTTGAAAAAGTAAGCACAAAGAGTGTCACCTTCAAATGCCAAAAATAAAATTTCTGACATTACAATATCTGTCTTTTTCCTCTTCAGAATTGATTCCTTTGTCATGTGTTTCTGCAGACCTTAAAATTAACATAGATCTGTTTATATTCACTACTGTACTTTTGCAATAGAGTCATCAATGTCAACAGAACACATGAAATTCACTGTGTTATAGCAAGGGCAGTTTGGTGGATTTCAGCATATTGGAAAACAGGAGCCAGAACAATTATCTATTCTAACAGGTATATGGAAACAGATGGAAAAGGGAAGATTAGTCACAACTTTTGTCAGTCCTGTTTCATTTTAAAATAGAGATCAAAGATTTAATTTCTGAGTTCTCAGCTCTTGGCTGAAATGCTTAGGCTGAACTGTACATGGCTACAGTCAACACGACTATCAGTAAACTTGATACTTGCTTCCTGCAGGATACTTAGCAACTTCTTTCACGGCTCTATTTGTGCAGGATTTGATCATGCTAAGCCATATAAACTTCATAAACTTACATTATAGCACAGCTGGCACCATCCCATGCTACAAAGGGCTATATTTTGGAGAAGGATTAAATTGAGTTTAGGTATAAAACCTTGCTCAAATCAGCAATATTTTTGTTTTGCATTGTGCTGAATCCTAAAGCTCCTTGTCAGTTTTGTCTCCTTTGCCTTTCCTGGTGGGATAGCTATGCTCAGTGTAAATACACACACCAATTTATTATGCTGTGCAATTCACAGAGACAATCAAATAAAAGGAATAAACATGCATGACACAGCACAGGAGACAGAAATTCTTACTCTGTAAAACTGAAATATAACAAGTGCAGAGGAAACATATCACCAACTTTACCACTGCAAAATTACGGTATTTTTTACAGAATGTCCTTTAATGTTTTATGCAAGAAGACTTTTTTCAGGGACCTGGCCGATTACAAATGCTTGTGGCAGAGATGTGGAACCCATTTTTCATGGGAAAACTGCCTAAATTAATAAGCCAGTTTAGGTTTGTTTTGGTTGGGAAGGAAGAAGAGAGGGCTGTTTGTTTCATGGAAAGTTGCTAAGGAAATGAATTTGTAGCCATAGATTTTCTAAAAATAAACCACTATTTTTCACTGCAGAAACTCTGCACTTTATAAAGAACAAATTCACTCACACACACATAAAAAAATTATCATTGATTTAGACATATATGACTTAAACATCAATCTTTATGAATCCCAAAAGGTTTGGGGAACTGGGGGGAAGAAGAAAGAAATGCACCTCCCTCCCTTAGTTGCCTCAATCTTTTAAGAGTGTGAATATGAACAGACTCATTGATTTTTGACTTTAACTAAGCTAAACTTTCTAAATTGAACCTTTTTGCAGGTTTTTGGTGTTAAAATATTATTACAAAGCATTCAAAATCTAAAACCAGAAAATCTGCATATGCTCAATCATCTATAGCTAAGTACCAACACAGAGCTACACAGTCCCCTAGACTTACCTTTTTCAGCTTTAGACTGAAACCTAAATTCAGGAACAACCTTCTCTTCACTGTCAAAAAGAACGTGATTCAACTATGAAACTATGTACTCATAACTTCTATGTACTCTTTACAGAGAAACACAAGAGACTATAAACTTCCATCAATATGTGAAAATTCAACTATTTCTTACTGTGAGCAAGGACAATCTCAAAACCAATTGCATACTATTTGGTGCCAAATGCATTCTACATTAATGACAGCTGCCAAAACAACAAACATCCTCATCTGCGAGCTATCCTAAAACTAAGTTTTTGAGAGATCACAGCCAAAAAAGGCATCACGGTAGAAAAGTCAGCGTCCGATTTCCTGAAAAATACCTATGTGCCAATTGAAATGCTGGCAGTTTCACAGAAAAGTAGAAAGTTGGACCAGCTGAGGTGACCATAACTGACCCCATAACATGGCCAGGAACTAGCTTGCCAGAGCTGCAGAATCCCTTTTGTAGAACAAGGCTTTCCTGGGATGCTGTCACTGAAATACTCCATGCTCCCTCTGTTTTCAACATATTCCTATTATTTTTCTTGGCCTATAGATTCACTAGAAACCATACCAAGATAATACATTATTATACATAATCTTCATCTATCGTGATCTGGCTTATGAAAGCACTGGCACAATGGAGGCCTTTCTTTCAAACTTCATATTTATACAGAAAAAAAACCCACAACCCTTCTCATATTTCCATACATGATTTAAAAGGAAGATGCTGAACAATCTGCTGCTTGCTAAATGGAGGACAGACCATTTCAAATAGCATGGTTTCATGCACATATAAAGGCCAAAAACATATAAGAAACCCATTATTAAAGTACTTACAGAGGAACATTCACTTCTTTTCTGTTTTATTTGCATGTAAAAGCAAACACTTCAATGCCCCTTGACTTTACTTTGTTCCTTCATAAACTGTGTAAGAAAACTGAATCCAGATGTCTAAAGGACTTTAAAAACCAGTAAAAATTAACAAATGCCCAAGTGTATCTCTGCTCCCAAATGAAATCCAATTCATCAAAACCAGTTTTATATAATAATCTGTCATTTAATACTTAATTCAGTGCAAATTTCGTGGGACCCTTTATATTCAAATTGCCTATTACTTTTAGCAAGACTCTAAACAAGATTGTCATCTAGAAGTATATGGTTTGGACCTTTCCTGAGACAAAGGAATGCTTATGGGCTGAGTTCTCATATGCTTCCCAGAAAAAATAAGCACCCAGATTGAAAAATGTTATACCAACTGTAATGCAAATAGCTTTTTGTCTATTCACTTCACAAATTTCAATCGGTACTTGACCATTTTGCACTAGTTAGGGTCATTTACACAGAAAATAACGTAAATCTCCTTACTTACAGTCCTTTCATCTGCTTTGGCTGACACCACTACCGAAAAATCTCAGTCTCACTGTTCATACTTATTGTAATTTCTTTCAAATGTAAACCCAGAAGAACAGAATTACAACAAAAACCAACACTGAAGCAGTTGTGTTCGGCAAGTTCAGAAACAGCAAACATGGAAGTAAATTTACCTTTTCAGGAAATAATACAAGGGGTTTAGTTAAATCCTTCAGTCTCCAAACTACACCAAATAGGTGACATGATTTCAAGACTTCATATGTGTAGTAACTATCCACTGGAGCATCATTAATTCTGTGTACCTTTTGGATAAAAGACTAGTCTGATAATCTAATGACGCATTCCCACCCTCTTAAGTATTTACTGAGTTGCAAGTGATGTTTTCGCAGGTGGAAATTCACAGGATATCACATCTAGCATTAAAATTTATTAAAAATTGCAGAACACTGCTAAACTGCCCCAAGATACCTATTATTACGGCAAGAACACAGCTAGATAATTCAGTAAAGAGTGAAGGAACCATGGTGTAGGCTAACTTTCAGGAACCAGTCCACTTTCTATGGAAATATGGAAACTGCCTACAATACAACAAACATGGATGGCTCGCCATCACTTCAGAAATCTGGCTACTAGAAAAGCAGCATGTTACCATTAGTGTGCACACTATAAACAAGGCATAACATACTGTCTTCATTCTACAAATCTCCAAAATCTGCTGTTCCAGACAAAGGTATACTTTCCTCTTAGTATTCTAAGAACATCTCTGGAAATAAGGGAAATACATCCTCAAAATAGGTGGTTAGGAACCATGTAGGAACCTATTTTTTTGTGTGTTTTTATATATAATACATACATTAAAATATATTTTATATGTTTATAAATAAAGTATATGTACACATTCAAGCAAAAACAGGATAGTAGAAAAAATGCCACTCTGACAATTCTGAGTATGTTTCAAGTAAATAAATAATGCTAATTGGATTTCACTCCAAAAGCATACTCTTAATATTCCATAGCTCCCTGGAAAAATAGCAAGATAAGGCAAGTTTCCACCTGATGTTTCTATGACAATGCTCTCTGTTAATACTCCTGAAGACTGAAAGATTTGAAGGATTGTAGCTACAGTTAAAATTATTATGGGGATTCTCATAAATTATACTAATGTGTGTCAAAACCTGGACTTGAAAGTAATAAGGTCCAGGGTACTTTACAAAGGAAATCAATAACCCTACCTCAATTTTTAATTTGGGGAAGCCAATTCACAGAGAGTCTACAGGACCTGCTGAAGGTCACCCAGGCCATGCTTTAACAATTCAGCAAAGTGAGCTCCAGGATTCCTCGTACCAGATCAAAAGCTCACCTGGACACACGGGCTGGTGTGAACTCTCTATACCAGTTCAAATTCCATATTCAGTCTTGATGTTTATAAAATGTTACACTAGCCTCAGGTGGTCAGGCTCATACTGGAACATGGCTCAGCTATTCACCTACCTATGGCCCATGAAACCAAGTCCATGTGCATGACAGTGGGAAACCCTGGCTAATGTGGTTATCATCCTGGGCATCCTGGGCATCTCACTGATCCCGATCCCATCTGCAGCAGGGGTGCGTCTGTATTAGACAGAGCACATAATAACAAACACAAAAGCACGGCCTTTCCAGAAGCAGCTGCCTGGTCCAAAGAAGGAGCAGGGATCCCTAATGTCCGTCCCAGCGTGCTCCTGGATACCTGGTGCCGACACGCCGGGCTGGAGAAGGGGCTGTGGGAGAAGAGGGGCCACCTCTGTCCTCCCCATCGAAAAGAGGGCACCCTGCATAGCCCGCCTCCCTCAGAAGCCGGGGTCCCCTCGAGAAGATGGAGCCCCCGAGGGCGGGGTGTCCCGGGCGGGGCAGGCAGCACCGAGCCCCGCGGGACGCGCCGGTACCTCTGAGGGCCTGGTGCATCCCCCCGATGCCGCTGTACAGCTCCAGCACCCGCAGCGCCGCCATGCCCGGCCAGCNGCTGCGTGGGCTTGGTGGTCGCTCGGGGAACCGCAGGCGAGATCGGCCCCGGAGGACGAGGCCGCTCCCGCCTCAGCCGGCCCTGTCGCCCCCTGAGGTGTCCGTGGGGCGGCTGCTGCCCGCGGCTCCGCCACCTGCGGCCTCCAGGCAGTGAGGGCTCGGGAGAGGGACCCGCTGCCCGCCGTGACTGCCTTGGGGGTCAGGCGAAACTAATGCGGGTGGCGCGGGTAGAGAAGGGGATGCGGGGTGGCGAAGGGGCTTGTCCTCATGAGGGGGTGTGTGCTGTCCCGCCCGGTGGGCAGCTGGAGCCAGGGGCCTCGGCGGTGCCATGGGCCCGGGCGTTCCGTGATTTCGGCGTAGGGTGATGTTTTCGAGAAGTCCTTTCAAAGCCCGCACAGGAAAGAAGGAAATAGCTGATGAAACTGCCCTAATTTGCTCAAGGCTTCTTACTAAATTGAAAAGGAAGAGGCTACTCAATGACACCGTTGCCCCTGAAGAGTAGTCCGTTTTTTAAACAAGTATTTTTCATATGTGTGTGTGTGTGTTTGTGTATCTTCAGAGTAAATATGTTGCAGACTGTTACATGGGTTACCCACCACAATCAAGTAGACACTGACGCCTCAGTTTGCAGACTCAGATGTAAAGTGAAGATGAAACAATAAAAAAAAAAAATCAACCAAACCAAACCTGAACATGTTTCTCCACTACTTTCTTGATTTAATTATGTTGTTGTGGAGCCTTTAAGAAACCTGTCAAAAATAAGGTGGATTTAAGGAATATTTATTTTTTCTTTAGAAGCTGCCTCACAGCATGTCATAGTAGCTCCCACCTTTTGATTTGCAGTGGGGGAAGAATTTTTAGCTGAAACTGGAGGGCAAAAAAGAGGTAAATCTGCTGCCTTTCAACACACTCCTCCAGAATATAGGATGCATCAGCTGTGGAAAACAGTGGAATTAGAAACAACATTTCGAAGTAAAAATATCAGTCCTCGCCAGTTTTTTCAAGACAGTTCTGTCATTTACTTGTGTATCTTCATTATCAAAGTCTGGAGCTGCTGCTTTATTTGTCAGCCATGGAAGTAAGCAGGTGACTAAAACAAGTCCAAATCTACTTCTAGCATTTGTGAAAGGAAGTGCAGCAGCTGCGGTACCAGAGGAGAGCATTGCAACCAACCGCATGTTTCCCGCATGGGTGGTTGACGGAGAACTGAGAAAAGGGAATCACATGGCACAACAAGTGTGCTCACTGAAGAAAACAGTCATGGGACAAAGATGCTGAAGGCTCTGAAGCAAAGGGGTCAAGATGATGAAGATGGCTAAAAAGAGCAAGGTTGTTACCAGTTAAGAAGATACACTTCAGTAGAACCCCTTCAAAATATAGATGCAAGGTGAAAATAAAGAAAAAGACAACCTTTAGACTATTGAAATTAGTAAAGCTGATGAATGAGTTTGAGTTTCTTGTCTTACTATTCCCGTAACCTACAGATCACAGCAATGCCAGATAGTGTGATGAGTGGGAGCTGTAGTCAGCCAAAACCAGTTCATTTATTTGGAGCTGCCTAGTACCTGGAACTATTAATATCAGACAGGGAGTCAGAGCTGAGACCTGTTTTTCCTTCTCCTTTCCCTGACTCCAAGGTATTTTTGCCATTCACACATAGGAAAAGTGAAGTCTGATGGAAAAACCAGCAGAGATGTCTCTGCTGTGCTGGTGGCAGTAGAACATTCCCTGCTCAGGGGAAATCCTCCACCTTCTTCCTCCGCCACTGTAGTAAACTGGAGAATGTGATTAACATGCCTCCACTCGGGCAACAAAAAATTTCATAAACTAGGTTGGGATTTTATTGGCTTCCTCTCGCAAAGAATGGGAAACACCAAAATTTCCCTAGTGCTCATTTTAAAAAAAACTGGCAGCAGTCACTTTTATAATTCTGTATAACTGTCTGCCCATACCTGGTTCTCATTATTAATTGACAGCTGCGAAAAGAACCAAAATGAAAACAGGGAATCTGGAAGCAGTTACTTGTAGTGCTCTTCACTTTAAAAATGTAAAGTCAACATAATAATAACCATACTTTTGGATCCAAACTTACATAATAGTATTTAAGGTATGCTGCTTATTTCAGACGGGCAATGGCCAAGAAGTGCTGAGATCCATGGCCACTCATATCTTTCTTCTCACAGGAAAACCCGGAATGATGACAGAGAGAGGGTGAGCCCTGTGAAAGCAATTGTTCATACTTCACTCAGAAAATCTTGCTAACATGTGCTGCCACTGCCATGGGGCGGGCTAAATGTTGCTCACACTTTGTCTTGTGACCTCAAAGCAGCCACATGTCTGCAAAATTTCCCAATTGGATCTCTCTGGCTTACTGAAATTTGGGTATTGTGACAGCTCCTTTTTACTCTTCTCCATGCATATAGGATGGATAGGATTCCTGTAAAACTCAATGAACATTTCATTTTATTAACAGAGGAGATTAATAACAGAATTAAAGTCCAAAGTCCAACTCTGGACTCGACGTTTTTTAGGGCACAAGTACGGGCTGTTTCATGTATGAATTTTGGCTCTACAATACAGTTGGCTTTAAATAACACATGAAAGATTTTTCTAAAATGATGCTAATTTATTTTAAATGGGTACATCTACAGAACTATGATAATGCATTGATGAAGCAGCTATTTGCTTGACTCTAATATATTTATAGTAAAATATATTTTAAGCAAATGGATCATTTCATAATATTTTTAAAGTTGTTGACATAAGCATGTGATATCAGCATTTTCACTGAGACGGCTTTGAAAACTCCTGCCTCCTACCAACTAGCAGCATTTCCTCAATGCAGAAGTTTCTGGAGTTGCCCACATCTCTGATGAGTGGTACGATACAGGTAATCATGCTAGATCTGAAACTGTTGCCCTGGTAGTCAACAAACACATCCAGTGAAACAGCTACATATGGTAAGAGGAACACGCAAACGAAACCTCCGTGATATTTTCGCTTCTTAAAATGCTTTAGAATTGTTAAAAAGATTACAGTTAGCAATGCTGCCAAAGAACATCACAGAAACACGCAAAACCCCCTGCCTTAAGATTCTGTGTTGTACTTGGCAACTGAAAAGCAAAACTATAAAATATGACTGGACCATGTAATCTTGTCCTCAAAGTGAGAAGAAAAGATTTTCACTGCTCTGTTTCTATAATTCACACCAGCAACAAATGCACACAAAGCTCTACAGGCAGTTACACATAAGTCTCCTCCCTGCCCTCCCCTTTGCAGCAGAGCAGAGCCAGCAGGGCCTCTGCCTGCCGCCAGCTGTGACAGGAGGCTGCCAGTCTGCAGTGCCTGTCTCTGGGCTTTGTCGAGGGCATGAATATAACCGCTCAATGTAAAGGCTGGGTGATGAAAGGTAGTAGACCTGTAGCTGGGAAGTGTTTGTGAGCATTTCCTCTATATTCAAAAAATGGAGAGAGAGCAGGGAAACTCTCCCTCTCCTCATATACAGTTTAAAAGTGCCTTCACAGTGATCAGCCAGAACTTCAGTGTAAGCAAATATCAATGTTGATGACTGAAAAACAAAAAATGCTTCTTCTGTCCAAAGGTCCAATATAACCTACTAAATACCCAAGTAAGGATCAGGAAGAGTATACAAACATCTCAGCTGTCTGGAAAGGAAGCTCATGTTCTGGGTCAGAAATCACTGTGGCCAGTAAAGAATGTGAGGCATGTCACAGTCTTGCAATGCAACCAATGAATTGAAAAAAATCACTGAGCACATATATCATCAATTATTGTTTCCATAACCATTGGCCCAGTAGGTTACTAACACAGCTGAAAACCTTTTGCAGTTTATCAAAGTCGATCTTTATCGGATGTCATGTTTCAGGAGGATCTTTTTCAGGAGGATCTTTATCAGACTTGGTTTCTGCTGAAATGGTGCTCAGTAAAAGTAGCTGTCAACCACAAGAGGTGGTGCTTCCAGGAAGCCTGCTGGGCTGTGCCCGTATGGCTAAGGAAGCCTATGATTTTCATTTATAATGCCACGTATCTGCAAGACTAGAAGTGAAAACCACATAAAACCAGGTTTGTCAGCCTCTCTCAATGCATTTCTAAGAACTCTATACCAGGGAAATTTATGTAGCTGAAATTATTTGGAAGAGTGATCAGATACAAACATTTTTAACTTTTTTCTTTTCAAATATATTAATAGCTCCATTTCAGGATTTTATTTTCAGGTTTTGGTGCTCGGTATATACTCTGTAGGGATTAAGGAATAAAAAGACATTGCTTCTCTAATTAAATCTTTACTTTTCTGGTTTAAACACATTTAAAGCTAAATAAATCTGGCCTGTTTGTTATGTTTGGCCTGTGGTGGTTACCCGGGCTGGATGAGGGGCATATGTTTACGTGATGTTATTGACTTTCTTGTACTTACAAATTCTAGTGCTTGACAAAAAAATATATATATAAATAATTATATATTCGCTGGACTGAACAAAACAGACTCAGAGCTCTTTAAGGCCCCTGCAGACAGGCAAAAGATTGCTGGTGCAACGACTGTGTTTTGACTCAGACCTTTGAAGGGTGATAGCAGGCACGGAGCGAGGCATTTGTTATAGGGAGATCAGTTAAGGATGAGGTAATGGCGTGGGAGATCCCAGCTCGCTTGCAAGGGCAGGAGGAAATGCCTGCTGCTCTCTCAAAGGGAGGGGAGGGGAGATGAGGGAGAGAAAGGAAGTGCAGACGGTGAGCCTATTATGCCTCTTAACTTTCTGCTTAAGGCAGGAATTTTCACCTCCGGTATCCCCATATGATTTGCACAACTTACACTGTGCAAACTGAAAAAGACTTGCAGCTGTATATCAGTGTTGGTCACACCTTCTGATCACAAGGCCATTTACTATCACCTACAGCTTTTGTACACCGCAGTCTTGTCTTTTAAGGAGTTCAGCCCCTGCCCAAACTGGTTTTTTTCATTCAGTCCCATGTGGTAGGTTTAATCTCTGACTGTGACTAGTGTTAGCACAGAAAATGAGATCTGCCATGGTGGTAGGATTTCAGTAATAGGGTATTTCCTCCAGAGGGAAAGAAAACCTTTAATGCAGCCATAGTAGAGCTGTAACTGTGGCCCTGCTGAGCAACCTTCAGATTAGATAAACCAAAATGGTACACAGTGAGTACTGTAAAATCTGCCCAAGAACCTGAGCATTTGGTGCCTAGGCAGCACAGGGATTTCTTCCACCCTGGCTCTATTGCTAGCATTTGCAAATGAGTTACTTTAATGCTAATATAAAACTATTTGATAGCACTTATGGACTGCAATTACAAAAGTTACTGTACTTAAAATATTCTCTTTCTGGCTTTGGACATGTCTACACATGTCTTTCAAATACATCAATATAATATCCACCCAAAAGTCTCTTGGAAAGCAGTCTACAATAAAGCATGGATTTGAAGAAGTTGTGAGATTTTGTAAGGATAAACTGAAATAAAGGATAAATTGAAAAATTATTCTGGAAAAAACCTAGGAAAAATATAACTGTAATTTTTGCCTGCTTTTGGTGTCCCCTCCCCTTTCCCCTTTGCCTCAACTAAGAACAAAAGTTTTAGGTTTTACTGAAGTTGAAACAAACTTTTTTTACAACAAGGACTGTGAAATTTAAATGTTATTTTTGCCAAGACAGCTTGGAGAGAGAAGCCTCAAAAGCCTAAATGGGTCAAGAAAGCCTAAAATACTTATTTCTGATGAAGAGAAATCTACTTGCACAAGGCATATGCCAGTATGGACTGGCAGTGTCAAAATTCAGCTGTAGGGAGCTGGGCTGACTTAAAACTCCAGCAAATATGTTTCACATAATTCATCAGAAAAATACAATGGGAGATTGTTGGATTTGTCCATTGGGAACCCTGTGTGTCAGATGAAGTCCCTGAGGATGATTTCATTGCAGTTTTGGTGCCAAGTCAGACACAGCACTCATCTCCTACAGTACAGGACACTGTTGTTCAAAAACTAACAATATTAAACTCAAGTAGTTAATTAACCTAAACTGCAAATAATTCCCATTGTCATTGGCAGTCCAGGCATCATGTATATTGTAGTACAACAGTATTGTGCCCTTTATCTGCAGGATATGTCTCAAGATTCCTCTTGATATGACAGAAGTTGATTATTTTTGGAATACAACTGCAGGAAGTGGCATTGCCATATTCAGGGAAAACCATGCCTCTCCCTTTGAAATATCCTGACATCCGACCTGTATGTTGTTTCATCCCAATGTGCTAGACTTACATGGTAGGCTTGGTAAATTCTGTCATGAGTTTATAAAAATGCCTGATCCATGTCAAATAAACAGCTACAAACATTGGCAAAAGTCTGAGTTGGCAAAAGTCTGAGTTAGCAAACCTGAAACATCTATACAGCTCCTGAGTAGTTGTTAGGTCCTTCCTCCTGGCATCCTACCAAGCTCTCTCCCGCCCAATGATCATATACAAGACCAAATTCTTAAGGAAAATTTCAGGTAGACAGTGAATTATCTTTGTATTGGGAAATAGGACACCGTTCCACCGAAAAAGTATGGACACCTCCACTCTTCTGGACATTTGCTCTCTCCTTCTCCAGCCATATGCATCACCTCTTCTGTATTTAACTAATTTTCCACTCAATTCCTTGTAGCCCACAATATTTTATGCATCTTAAATCTGGATCATCTTCGTTCTTTAATCCCAACTGGACAGAGTATATTTATGCTTGAAAATTAGGCATAGAGCTGGCATGTAAAAGCAGAATGTCTTTTTAGAAACTCAGTCTTCTCAGCTTTGGGGTGTGTGCACCACCGCCTCTTCCCTTTGAAAGGAGCCAGCTAATCCCAGAATGGCTAACACAATATACACTCAGTTTATGGGTCTCATTGGAACCAAGGATTTGGCACAAGAACTTGGACTGAGGAATCCACTAAAAACTTGGCCTTCAAGGAGCTAGTACTGTTCTGCATGTCCTGGGCATCTCAAAGGAAGAATGGAACAATTGCTGCACGCAATTAATGATTCCATTGCTGTGTCCTGCCTCTTCCTCAGAAAGATCATCATTTCCTGGTATATCATGGCAAGAAAACATTATGCTGTTTATGCTTTGTGTAAGTGATGGAACTGGGGGAGAGAGAAGAATAAAATCACTTCTCAGATTTAATTGTTTTTTGGCAAGATGAGTTCTTTGAGCAGTTTGCTTTGAAAAAGCTTGGCCAAAAAGAAGAAGTAAATGTTTAACTGAAGGGTTCATTAATGGCGTGGTAGAATCACTTCTTTTAGATTTTCCCAAAGAGAGTGGATGGGTGGATGGATGACTCATCCTTGAAAAAGTTTGCAACCTCAAAATTTAAAACACTGAACCCAGACAGATAGGGCTTCCCATGGTAATGTGACAAGTGACTGTTCATCCACACTGTTGACTTCTACCTGTACCAACAGTTTGTTGTAGGAATTGCAGCCTAGTGCTGAGCAAGGTCAAGATGGCCAGGTCAGCAATGTGGCAAAGGACAGAAAGCAGCTACACACACTATGGATTTTGCATAGATTCTCCTGAAAACTTGAGCTGCTTAATTCAAATATTTTATCTGATATTTAAGTTAAATGGTCCTTATAAAGTGCCTATCATGATCCTTGAACAATTTCTTGGTCTTTGATAGAATACAGATTTCATGAAAAAAGGGTAGTGGAGAGAGAAAATTTCAAATTGCCTGGTTTTGGGCACCCAAAATCAACACTGAGAGACTCTGTGTATTTTTAAAATTGATTCTGCTTAAGGAGTTTCAGGTTAAGCATTGAGCCTTAAACCATGCCAAACCTCTTCTCAGTTTGGAAAACCTTGTTCTTTATGTCCCAGTCATTGCTAACTGTATTGCTGCCATTCAGCAGTCAGTGCTATTGCTATTAAATGAAGTGAGACGGGTCATTCTTGATTTGTTTTTTTGTTTGTTCGTTCAAGGGATCAATTAAATAAATTGCTATACTTGTGATAGAGCTTAAAAATGTCTCTTTCTCTTCTCATGTTGCTAGAGGCGTACATAGTGTTTGAGACAACCTCAGGGCACAGGGCTGTAGTGGCTTTGAAAATGAGCACCCGATTTGGTACAGAAATGTCCTATTTTGATAGAGAAAACTTCCTATTCTGGCAGTTAAAAACCATAGTAGAGAGGAACTTAATGCATAACAATAGTAATTCTTTGGAAATGTAAATCGTGCAACTGGGTGGCTTGACTCATGTTCAAATCACTTCCTTAATGATGAAACCCCTGTCAGTTTCATCTAGTTCATTATACATTAAAATAGAATATTTTAGACAGACTTGCATTAGTTTTGAGTATAGAGCCTAGTCATTTACTTGAAAAAATCAGCAGCTAGTCATACCAATTTGATATGCTTTGCAACACTGGCAATGATAATAGGCAACTTAATTTTAAAAATAAATTTCATAAAAGAATTTGCCAATATCTTTCTCAAGACTAAAATTAGTCAATGAAGTTACTCACAAGGGGGGTTTTCAGTGCTGGAACATTTAGATGTTCTGTAGCCTGGTGATATTCAGAAATCCAAATCAGCTTCTCTTAGTCAGAATGTAGGGAGATGGATTATCTGGGTTCAGAAAAATCATCTCTACCCAGGATGCACTGGCCTTTCTTGAGGGCACCTCCTTATACTTGGCTCTTAGCTAAAGGGAGGGACTTGTCCCAGCTGAAGAATAGAGCCAGAATCCTTTTTTTCTTTTGAAACAGGGACCTTTCTCTTTTCAAAACCATAGCAGTCTTCGTGTTTTGAGGCCATGGCTGAAGGTGCTCTTAGACAGTGAAAGTCACAGCAGTCACTCAAGTGATAGGCCACAGCACTTGCTCTGGCTGAGCACTACACAGAGTTCCTCCTGTTCAGTTGTCTGTAGGGTGTTAAGGGTCTTTTATTTCCTCATGTTAAAGTGTGTCCCTATTGCCCAGAATTGGTTTAATATTCATGGTGCAGGGGAAGCATGAAGGAATGCCTCTACAGCCCCCTGCATGCCAGGGCTTAAGGTACTGTATGGTACTGACAACAAAAATTATTGTATTTGCATGGCAGGATGTTTTTTCATGGGTATTTAATGCTTATGTGTCTTTCTACACCTCCTGGAAGCAGAAACTTTAGAAAAATGGCATAAATCTGATTAACAAAAGTATTCACATCTGTTTAGTCAAGGTTTATATAACTGGAAAGCACATTCAATATTTGGACTAAATTGCTCTAATTTCTTACTGTTTAAATTAAATGGTAAATTGAAAAAAAAAAAAAAAAGAAGTGAATGCCAGTCTTTTCAGTGATGTTATTAGACCAATAGATATTTTTGCAAGGAAATAATAGAAATTCTGTTATACAGACTTTTTAATTTTTTAGCACAACAGATACGCAGTGTAAAGCCATTCCGGCACCTGTGCCTTCTCTCTATGCATATCCATTTACCCTGTTAATGAAAGTTACACACAATACGGGTGTCTTTTTGCTAAACTTCTAGGACTTGATTCTGTATTTCATTCTTAGCAGTAAACCAATACATAATTATCTGAAAAAAAAAAAAAGCCACCAAAAAAAAGGCAAAAAAGAAAATTTCAGTGTGAACTGAAACTGTCGTGATAAAAATACCTGTTTGTTTTTTCAAGAGTGCCATTCTCTTACCTCTGATCTACCTCTGTAGAGGTGATATTGCAGGCTGACCAGGAAGCTGCGTAACTGCATACTGGAACTGCACGGGAAGGCATTGCAGTATAAACAGCACAGATGACCAGTAGTTTATGAATAATCCCCAATGTGGTGCTGAGTGATGCTATTAGCTGTCTGTTCTTCATGTCAGAAGTGGTCAAGATCTCCATCAGCCACAGCCTCTGATGGTCCTGTAGCATTTTCCATGAAACTAGACAGATTACTGTGATTTCATTTCCATTCAAAGTACACTCTCTGTGAGTGGCTACACTGAGATAGAGTCTTTGCTGAAAAGGGCAGTGGAGATCTTTTTGCATTTCAAGGGGACATGTTTTATTCCCCTTTGGGGTTTGCAATGCAAATGTGTGTTGAATTTATTACAGCCTTACAAGAAACTTACAGCTTCTTCCATTTATGCATCTGTCTAAGTGCCAACCAGCAAAAGGCACTTAAAGGTTTCCTGTAGTCCTAACAGCCGACAATATCTAAACATTTAGTTTAGTGTCTCATAGTGAGACATAGAAATGAGCCATGTGGCCAAGAGCACATATGGCAGCAGTGACATAAACATATGGAAATTACACTCGAAACATGAAGTGGGTGGGTCATATTTACTAAAACAAATACCTTAGATTTTAGGGGCAAAGCATTTTCTGAATGAGGATGATTGTTGCATATGTGTGCCACTGAAGGTTTTGTGAAGTATAAGTTGTGCTGTGTTAGGAAAAACAGATGAGCCACCAGCACACCTTTAAAAAAACCAACAGTTTACTAAAGCTCAGTATTTCTGAGTAAAGCATCTTTAATCTGTGAGACTGTTGATTATGTGCTGTTTTGCTTTTTGCCTACTCATAGGACGAGAATGTACTTTTGTGCCAGGGCTCACAAAGGCTTACAGCTCAAACTGATGGCTTAAATAGAGCTCTGAGAGGGCTGGGCAGCACAACAGCGTCCAGGCTGAGCTTTGGGAACCCTTAGCCTCAGGAATGCTGTGTGACCTCTGCCTCTTATTCAGTGGGTGAATGGAATGAGCTGTAGCCCAGGACTTATGCTGCAAGCACTTCAGTAGCTCAACCTTGTCAGCTTCCTTTGCTTGACTAAGCTTCAGTGAACAAAAGAAATTAAAACCTCAAGGACCCACATTTAGATACAACTGCATTCCTGCACTTCTGGTTGCCAACAGAATGAAAGCAAAGCACAATTTCCTTCAAAAACCAAGATCTTTAATAAAATACGTAGGTTGTAAAGTACATTACCTGAAGTACAATAGTTGACTGCTGTGAATTGGGGTGTGAAGATTACCATTCTCTCTACCCATTGTTCATGTTCAGGTTTATCAGAACTTCCAGTGAAGATACTGCTTTCTGCAGGACTGCAAGCTAAAAAGAATCAAAAATCAATGGTAGTTTTGCATCCCCTAAGTGCTGAAGTAATACATTACAGATAATACTTCTACAATGTATCACTCACTTCCCATAGCAAAGAGGAAAAAGATGTCCCTTACCTGATGCATCAGTACAGAATTTCAGAATATGAGTCGTGCTTTGGCCACTCAAGTTTTAAATTATCTAAATGGCAGGGATTCTGTCATCTTCCTTAAGCAACCTCTGCATTCATGCTGAAAATAATCTGCTGCTAGTCAAAGTTTTTCTCTGTTAACTTTTATGCCATTGCCATTGCCCTGTATTACCTACATCATTCTTTTCGACTGCTGGTAGTCCCATTTTGATAGTAAAATTGCTCTTAAAACACTAGGATTTTTGTCTGGCCTTTTATGCTACACAAATTTGCAGATCATATCTAATGAATAATTATCATTGTGCCAGGTGCTCTCCTGAGGCCATCACCATGTGCCTACCAAAATTAATAGCAAAAGTCTGTTGGGTACAACAGTGGAGAAATAAACCTTTGTTAAAATCAAGCCTGCTACTATCCTAGTTATTATCCAGAAGCAAGATCCTGGATGCAGCAATTTCAATAATGTACTGTCCACACAAAAAAACCTAAGTTATTGCTGGGATCGTTGTTACAATAATGGCAGAATTAAGCCCTAGGCATGTAACTGCTCACCCATCTACAGGGAAAACATATTTAACCTGTAAAGTTTGTGTCTTACGCATAGGAGCTATGATTGCTGTCATGGGATGCAGCTAAAGAAAACACATACATTATTTTTCTGGCTGTTTATTTTGAACATTTGGCAGCCCTTTGTGAATAGTTAGCATCATTTTTTCCTGATCTTACTCTTTCAGAAAGCTCGGAAAGAAATTAAAAGTTCTTAGAAAGATATATAGGTATATACACATCATACCTTTAGAGGGGTTTTAATAGGTTATTCGGAGTATTTTGCCAGGCCTGTGGCGTAACATAAAACTTGACAACCCCTTCTTGCAGTCACTCCGGAGGGGGACAACGAGAGGCGAAACCCAGCGCCCATTTCTTTCCGCGGCGCCGAGGATGCCGCTCCTGTCACCCCCATCCTCCCCGGGCGCGCCCTGCCGGAGTTCCCCGCGCCCCCTGTGCGGGCCCCCGCCACGTCCCGCAGCCCCGGCGGAAACCTGCCGGCCCTCGGGGCTCAGCCTCAGCACAGGCTGCCGCCCACCCTCCACCGGCCCCCCTCATCGCCTTTGTGTCCGCGGCGGCCGCCGCCCCTTCCCCGCGGGCGAGGCGGGGCGAGGCGGGGCGGGCCCGGCGGGGCGGGTTCGGGGGCGCCCATAAGTAGGGGCCCGGGCAGCGGCCACCGCCCTTCTTCGCCGCACACGCCAGTCGTCCCGCTCCGCTCCCGGATTACAAAGCCCGCGCCGCCGTCGCTATGAGCATCAGCACGAAAAACTCCTCGTACCGCCGCATGTTCGGCGGGGGCAGCCGCCCCAGCACCGGCACCCGCTACATCACGTCCAGCAGCCGGTACTCGCTGGGCACCACCCTGCGGCCCAGCAGCGCCCGGTACGTGTCCGCCTCGCCCGGCGGCATGTACGCCAGCAAGACGACGTCGGTGCGGCTGCGGAGCAGCATGCCGCCCATGCGGCTCCACGACTCCGTGGACTTCTCCCTGGCCGACGCCATCAACACGGAGTTCAAGGCGAACCGCACCAACGAGAAGGTTGAGCTGCAGGAGCTTAATGACCGCTTCGCCAACTACATCGACAAGGTGCGCTTCCTGGAGCAGCAAAACAAGATTCTGCTGGCCGAGCTAGAGCAGCTCAAGGGCAAGGGCACGTCCCGCCTGGGCGACCTCTACGAGGAGGAGATGCGAGAGCTGCGGCGACAGGTGGACCAGCTCACCAACGACAAGGCACGCGTGGAAGTGGAGCGGGACAACCTCGCCGACGACATCATGCGGCTGCGGGAGAAGTGAGTGTGCCGGGGGGACGCGGGTTCGGGCTGCCGGCGCCTCCCGCTGCCTCCCCCCCGCCCTGTCCCCTGGCGCGGAGGCAGCCCCTGAGCATCCCGAGCGGTACCGGGTCGGCGGGAGGCTGGGTGGGGGGATTTGGGCGTCCCCCGCTCCCTCCTCACCGCTGTCTTGCCCCTTCCAGGTTGCAAGAGGAGATGCTTCAGAGGGAGGAGGCCGAGAACACCCTGCAGTCTTTCAGACAGGTTAGCGGTGGTGGAGGAGGGAGGGGCCCGAGGAGGTGGTGGCTGTGCCTGGGGCGGAGGGTGGGAGTGGAGGAGTTTGCTTTCCTTGCACAAAGAGATTCCGTCTGTTCTCACGCAAGCCCTCCGTGTTTTCTTTAGGGGGATGCTGCGGTCTGAGGGGAGGGGAGGAAAACTATTGTCCTGCTTTATCCAAGTCTAGCCCGTTTTACAAAAAATGCCCCAACGTGGAATCACTTTCCGATCCAATAAAAGTGAAAGGGGGCCATCTGCTCGCTTGGCTGAAGGGTATTAATGGTTTCTATGGGATTCACCGTGGAATGCAGATACAGGCATTATGGCAAGTGTGGTGGCAGCACATTGAAATAATAGATCCCTTTGTGTCGGAGGGGAGGGCGCAGTGGGCTGCATTCTTAGTAAATGTGTAATGGTGCGGGCATATTTCTAGCGAAATGTGTCTATTACGGTCCAGTTTTTGTACAAAACAGAACTCGTTTATGATGAATCACTGGTCAGTGCATTACTGGGCAACAGTTTCAAATTTAAGGTTTTTCGTGTGGGTGTTGTCTGCTGACAAGAAGTAGACAGTATGTTCCTTGGGGTGAGGTCACAGGATTGAGCCTGCCTCCTCTGGGTGTCCATTAAGAACATGGAATTTAATCCTCTGTAAAACAAAGATGTTAACCTAGGAAACAAGTTATGTTAGAATTTAGTCTTTGTAGGATGCTGTGATGTTATCCGGATAAAGTAAAACCTACATGACAACCAGAAACAACTGTGCAAACAGTGTTTGAAAATTCTTAAGCTCAAGTTTTCACTTGTGCAAAACCAGCTTTCAACTTAGATTAAGCCTTGTTTGGACTAGGAGATATTTAGGAATGTGCCTTCTCAAAACAAGGTCTCTTCCCTAAAACTGCTGGTGTAAAACAGCATTGCTAGCATTCTTCCAGACTGGAAGTGACTGCCCTTATCTCCAGGCAGCTGGGTACAGGCTGACTTTGTCCCAGAGCTCTTCATAGGCTTTAATAGAAGTCACTATGCAGGAAATCAGTACTTGATTGTCAGCGTTTTCCTGGGAAAGGCTTTTGACTGCAGTATATTTATTGTCCTTGAAGGAGAGAAGGTGTGTTCATGAGATAGTGTGGGGAAACTGAAACACCTATTCCCATGCAGAGCCTGGGAATTCAGTCTCCACTGGTGTTCTGAGGACAGAAGTTTGAAACAGTTTGAGATACTACCTTAATTTAAGGTTCTGGGGTTTTTTTGAGTGCGAAGACAATTTAATGTAGTGCGAAGTTCTATGAAGGAGCATTTAACTTACGTTTTGGAGAACCTCATCTACTCTGATTCATTGCTGAATTCAGCTGAAGGATCAATTGACTTAAGGTTGGCTTTTAAATGATCTTTCATATTTAATTGGTGCACTTCAGGCATGTATTTATTTCAAACTAATCGAACCTTATGAAGGCTCTTGGCTTTAAAGTGAACTTGGCTTGGTGCGCATATCCCACGCTCATTATCCAGCTCTTCCCTGTACTTTGGGAAGGGGTCATTCAGGAGCTCAGCCTCTAGCAGATGTGTGCATGCAGGACAGTCAGAATTAGATGCATTTAACGTCCTAAGCTGTAGCTTGTGCATAAGAAATGCAAATCATTGTCTATGGAAACTCTACACTAAGTCCACTTGTGACATAACCGGTGTGTGCTGGTGTGCTTGATTTGAACATCAGTCATACTTCATTTTTCCTTACTGGCAAGGGTGGAGTTAACATGCAGGTTTTGAAACCTAAATCTGTTTCAGTATAAGTTTTGTTCTTCTGAAAGTGAAGTTAACTTCCTAGAACACTGAAGCTGAAATATCCTGTTGTGTTTTCCATTTTAAAGAAATGCACAGATTTTTATTAAATCATTATATTTTTCCAGTGAAAAGTTGTATAGATTTGGAACACTTAAGCAGGTACTTTGCTGTTTTGATGTATCATCAAAGCTACTTTTTACTTGATGGAGCAGTTGTGTACTTCAGTATTTTAAAACAAAGAATGAATATTTGAACTAAGCTTTTATTTCCAAAAGCTGCCTGCTTCAGAGACTGTTCAGCTCATATGTACTGAATTTCAATTTATTTTTTCTGGGCAAAGATGTGATTTTACTCATGTGCTGAGGGATGTACTGCATAAAATAAACGTGGAGGTTCAGTGAGTACTGTCCTCTAGGGCAGGACAAGCATCACAGTTAGTGAGAACGTTACTGCAGCTTTGCCAGCTAGTCTAGCAGCAAGGAGTAGGTCCTGAACCTGTGACAAGAGTAACAGGTCAGGTCCTGCCTAACAGGAGGTTTGTCTGAGGTAAAAATGGATGCTCAGCCCTGCAAACCATGTGGCTTGCATTGAAGAATCTCCTAGAATAATCAGTGCGTACTCCAACTGCATGTATCTATAACTTTTACTTGTTTGTTCAGGCTACAAGTAGCTTGTTTATTTATGTGGTTCTCCATACATCTGAGAACTACTGAAACACTGAATCTTAATGATAGGGAATATGTAAATGATAGCATATAGTAAAGTACATACCACATATTGTAAGTGTCTTCAGTTTAAGTTGTTTTCAATTTACCATAAGGTTCTAAAATCCTGTACCTATCCAGTTGTTATGAAAAAGATTAATAGCCTTCAGGGTGAAGATTTCTGTAAAATCCTCTAGAAAAATCTTTGGATGCCTGGCCAATTGTGTAAGCATGTTGGGTCATAGCCATGTAATTTTCTGCCAGAATGATCTTGAGGGGTTTTGGAGGGAGGAGAACAAATTAATTAGGAAATTCTTTCCCTGAACTGAAATACAGAGCTGATATGAACTGTGGGTGTAAAACTGGAATTGATAGAAAAGTTATGGAATGACGCATGAAAGGGGTGTTTTACTGGATAAAGTAAACAGAATAATTCTTCTGGAGCAAGGACCTTACCCTGGAGTGATCCAAGGAAGGGCTTTCTAGGAGTCTAAAGAAAACACTCCTTTTTTCAAATGTGCCGTAATAAAGAGAGCTGCTGATTAGGAATGCGTATGCTTTGGGCAGTCCAAAATAGCTTTAGAGTAAGCTGTGAGAACCTGATATGTTAATACCCTGTGAGCACAAGCATGTGGCTGTGTATGTAACTAGTGTGAAAGGAACAATCTTCCCTTTTGCAAATTAAATACCCTACACATTCAAAATGTAAAAAGTTCCCATTCAATGTTTAGTCTTAAGTTATGTTTTTGAACTAATTCGAGCTGCTCCCATGTAACATTAATGACGTGTCTTCTGTTATGCTCTAAATGAATTTTTGCTGTTGATTAAGACTATCTCCGTCCAGCAAAAGGTGGAGTCTTTGCCAGGAACTGTGAGGGTGTAGGCAATGATGAGTAGCTCAAGTTTGTTTATGCTCATACCTTTTCTTTCTCAAGGGAGATCTGTTGACCTGCATGAAGTAAATGCTGCAGTTCCTATACATACCTCACCAGCTTTACAAGTATGCTTTAAAACTGTGGTCTGTGGACTTTAGAGACTCTGTCCTTGGTCACCAAGGAGTCCATAAGTTAAGCCCACTGACAGGCATGAAGGCACATGTGTTGCACTTTTAAGACCCACTGAAAAATGGAAGTTTGCAAATTGCAAAACTAACTCCTTTTCAGACTAGTCAAGCTAGAAGTGCTTACTGCCGACTTCTGACTCAAGTACTCGTAGGATTTGCACCCACCATGGTCTGTGTGCTCTTGATCATGCTTAGCAGCATGTCAGCAAAAATGATATAATCAACATACGTGGTATAGTTTGTGAATTCACAATGAAGGTGCATATAATTGTGTAAGGCTAGGGTAGGAGATGGCAAAAAGGTTTTTTTACAGCTTTTGATTTCCTGTTGTCTTGTTGAAAAGCTCAGATGTGGCATCAGTCTGTATGCTGCCGAACTTGCTGTAAGAGACTTTTCTACATCAGTTTTGTAAGATTATGAATCATTCTTCTCTCTCATCAGGATGTTGACAATGCCTCTCTGGCACGTCTTGATCTTGAGCGCAAAGTTGAGTCCCTGCAAGAGGAGATTGTCTTCCTGAAGAAGCTTCACGATGAGGTAAGCTGAGAAATGAGGTCTGTGTTTAGATGCAGACTGTCTGGCAAGGACGCTCTTTGCTGGTTCTGTCCCAGAGTCCCCACCTGTGTATGATCTGTGTGCTTTTGTGCAATAATGTTGAGTGTCTGCTTCTCTCTAAGGAAATCCGAGAATTGCAGGCCCAGCTCCAGGAACAGCACATCCAAATTGATATGGATGTTTCTAAGCCTGATCTTACTGCTGCCCTGCGTGATGTTCGCCAACAGTATGAAAGCGTTGCTGCTAAGAATCTTCAGGAAGCTGAAGAGTGGTACAAGTCCAAAGTAAGTAAAATGCATCAGGCACTGGAACTAATTGTGTTTAACAGCTTTGCTGTAGCACTTGCTGTTCCCTCAGTCACTCTAATGGACATGAACAACATAACCGTGACACAGTCTTTTTTTAAATCCTAGTCTGGGAAGGGTACAGCTGAAAACATTTTGTGCCATAACTACAGCATCAAAGTAATGGGTGCACACTGGGAGTCTTTCCTGCGTTTGTACCTGAAAGCAGATGTTGGATAAAGTACTGGAGAAATGAGTGAAAAAATGATGAAAAGATGGGAAATGTACAGGGTGGGGAAACAAGTATGAAAGTTTGCCATGAATTCTAATATAACAATTAGAAATAGAGAGGCATTTTAAGAGTAATGCTAATATTTAAGCATTTCAGGTGCTAACCCTTGTAATACCTTCAGTTGCCCTCAACTGCTGTGTCCACAGAAAGTCTGTTTCGCCATTTCTGTTGAAGTGTTATGCTAACCAGACTGGGGTTTTCCAGTTTGCAGATCTCTCTGAAGCTGCTAACAGGAACAACGACGCCCTGCGCCAGGCCAAGCAGGAAGCCAATGAGTACCGCAGACAGATCCAATCTCTCACCTGCGAAGTTGATGCTCTTAAGGGAAGCGTAAGTAGAAGACAGCAGTTGTTCTTCATTGCAGCTTTTAAGCACTGCACTGCAGTTTAATTGTGAATTTGGATGTGAATGCAGGTGATCTGCTGTGCAATTCAGCAGCATATTAGTACTTTTGAAAAGGATGCTATGGGCTCAATTTGTGTGCATGCACAACCATGCACTGGCTAGATTGATACACTGAACTAGTCTTACTTAAGCTGTAAACAATGAGTTCATTCTCTTGGTATAATATTCACTGTTTATTTAGCACTTCCTGGATGTGTTTATGCCTTGTCTGTCAGGTACAGCTAAAGTCATAAAAAATACCTGGAGGAGCAGTGAAAGGTGCAAATTTTGCTGTTGCTAGAATGTGACTGCCTTAAAGACAGGCTTGAAATGGATGTAACAGTGTTTAGCACACCTGCAAATCTCCTCTAATAAGGACTGCCTGCATGCTGACTTGAACTGCATGTGTTGGACGTACTGTAGAGGATGGCTTTGCCACCTGGTAGAACAAATATGTGGCACATCTCAGATCACATAGCAGAATAACTGTCCTTGACTTTGCAAAGGGAATATAAGGAGATGACAAATTCGGGACATGTCTGGGCATTTTCAGAAAGTATGCTAATGTAACACAACTTTCCCTTTTTTAAAATGTTAAGGGTCTTGAGGGTGGGGAAGAGTGACTGAACTGCAGCAGTGCTTGATTTCACTACTCTTTTCCAGAATGAGTCCCTGGAGCGCCAAATGCGTGAAATGGAGGAGAATTTTGCTGTTGAAGCTGCTAACTACCAAGACACTATTGGCCGTCTGCAGGATGAGATTCAGAACATGAAGGAAGAAATGGCTCGCCATCTCCGCGAGTACCAGGACCTGCTGAATGTAAAGATGGCCCTTGATATTGAGATTGCCACCTACAGAAAACTGCTGGAGGGTGAAGAGAGCAGGTAATCACATGCAGACACTTCTCTAAAACCAGTAATTTCTAGAAGATACTTCATACCCATGTCTGATTTTATCCGTTTCTTTTTTCCTTCAGGATTAACATGCCTATTCCAACCTTTGCTGCTTTGAACCTGAGAGGTAAGCTGCTTCTGCTATTTCAGTTTAGGCAGTTGCTCTACCCCTAGCATGAGGGTTCTGGATAGCTCCTTTTATGCTGGTTTTTGAACTTGTGTAAGTGCAGTTGGTTTTGAATACTCTTCTTGGATCTAACTACAGTATTTGCAGTTACTTAACCGTGGATGGTAGCAGTTCTTTTGTTCTTGGACACATATTTTTAAATATTGGTACATAGCAAGTAATGAATTTGGATACCTGCTGAAAGTGCTTTAAGATGCACGCAGAGAAAATGTGGAAGACCTGGCTTATACTAAATTGGGATTCTGAAAGTAGACACTAAAATCTGTTACACCTCATTTCTTTGAGGGGGCACTACCTCTAGACTATTGGTAATAATATATCTTCTTTTGCAGAAACCAACATTGAGTCTCAGCCAATGGTTGACACTCACTCAAAGAGAACACTTCTAATTAAGACCGTCGAAACTAGAGATGGACAGGTTGGTGGTAACTTTAATTTTATTTCTATCACAGCTGGTTACCTTAAATTCTTGCATTTGTCTACTGCTTAGTGCAGCTTGTACATGGTAGTAAGTATTGAGTAGAACAGCAATTGGCACTCCAGGCTGTGTGACTGAACATGGAGGTATAGCAAACATTATTCTCTGGAAAAAAATCAAAATTCATCTGATAGTAAAACCTTCAGTTGCTGACTGTTACTTATGTATTGAGTATTTAAGTTCAGCTGAGCTAGCAAGTTCTCAAAAGATTTCCTTAGGAAAACATGTGGCAGGAAACACAGGTACTTTACTTGCTTAGGATAAGATGCTGTTGTTGGTGTAAGTAAATAAAACATAAATGGTTTCTGTATGCTATTTACAAACTAGAATTTCTCGTAAGTGAGAGCTGATACCTGCTTGTTCACATTTTGGAAGTGGATGTTCCACTTCTGACTCTTAAAAAACCCACAGCAATCTTCCTAGTAAAACTTAATGCAAGTGCTTCTATTTTTCATTAGGTTATTAATGAAACTTCCCAGCATCATGATGACTTGGAGTAAAGCTGAAGTGACGATGCATACTTACTAAAGGAGAAATTCTTACCAGCAAGATTGAAAAAGTCCATGTCTTAAAGGAAGAAACAGCTTTCAAGTGCCTTTCTGCAGTTTTTCCATGAGCGCAAGATGATTATGCTAGGAAATAGGTCTTAGATCTTACAAACTCTCCCTGAAGGATTAGAGTTTACAATGGAGCCTAGTTTACAAATAGCAATATCTTGTGCTGCAATACTGTTTTTAAGTATCTGAATTCAATAAAACTGCTTTTTCCAGCACAGTATGAGCAACCTGTCGCTACTTCAATAAATCTTTGGAAAATGGCTCTTGATGTGTTCTAATTTGTTAACCTTATGACTTTCTGGAAAGCCATAACAACAGAATGCTGGAATTATTATACGGTTGACATCTCTAGTACTGGCTGTGTGGAATGCTGTTTTTTCAGTTTAACTAGATAAACTGTCTTACTCATTTACTGCTTAGGTTTTGGAACCAATTAAAATGGATTATAACTGGCAGATGCATAATGTATTATGATATTTCTTATCACTTGAATAAAATATGATACTTCAAGCTAATAAAAATTAATCTTGCTTCCATATACCAGTTAATGCAGTTACTAAGTGTCAGAATGCCTGAAGTACCTTAAAACTTGGCTTTATAAAACGCAGTAGTTATGTAGCAGAGAAATAGTTCATGTGGGCCCTTATCTCACACAGCACCTTGCGAAGTTAACAGCTGACTTGGTGCATTAACTCATTTTTCCAGGAAAAACTAGTTCCCAAAGGCTTGTTGGTATTACAGAAGCTAAATGAAGGCTTTGGCTGGAGTGGGGGTTAGGAGAGACTAACTTGCCTTTTTGCTGACACTTCCAGTATTTAAGCCCCTTTTACAAAAGAAGAGCCACCATGCTTGGTGTTCTCTGCTGACCATCAGTGAAAATGCAAGTTCCACTCTGCCTTGCCGTAGTCTTCCAGGAGGCAGTAGTGGAAATTGAAGTCCTCTCTGAACACTTAGGTTTTCTTCTGCAGAGCAACATAACATCTCAAAATTTTTACAATACAGACCCACAGCACTGCCCCATGGAAGTGTAGCTACTGTGTTCCATATTACTTCTGTAAAGCCTGCTTCCTGTAAGCTTTTACTAAGCTACAAATTTTCTGGAATGAGTAAATGCAAACTGAAATTGTTCAGTAAATATGAATAGCATTCAGGGTAAGGGTAGTACTTCCATGTTGTACAGACACTTGCTAGCAGTTGGGAACTGATCTGTAAGAAAAACTTACTGTTAACCTCCATCTGATAAGGATGAAAACAATTTACTCCTTTTCCATCCTTATTCTTACCTTTGCTCAAGCATATGACTAACTGAATACAGTGCAGGCATGGGAGGGGGTGTGGGGGCAGTAGGAGTCCACTTTTCTCATTCCAGTTGCAGGCAGCACCAGGTTAGGAGTCCTGCAGCCAGGACTGAAGAGGGAGGTGGGTAGTCCTGGGGTGTGCTGAAACTCCCTGCAGCTCCAACACACAGGCATCCTGCAACCTGAAGGTGGGGCCTAGGTATGCGGGCAGTTTACATCTTTGAGCCACCCAGGGAGAAGAAGCTGCTGAAGCTGTTCGTCACAGCAGAAAAGCACCTACATTTTCAAACAAGGCATGGTGCTGTTCTTACCCCACTTTTCTCTAGTAAGTGTTCAAAGAAGGCTTCAGCCTCCCACTTCCCATCAGGCTAGGGAGGAGTTTTCTCTTGGCTGTTACACCAAACATGGGCTGATGATACATGTAAATCCATCAGGCTGCGATATGTCCCCGTCCAGCTCGGCGCTTTATGTGCTCCCAAGAGAAGAGTCCTGCAGCTGGTCTGTTTGTTCTGCTGCCTCCTTCATGCGAAAGGGCCAGAAGTGACTCTTAGGAGAGGGCCTGGACCCAAGCCTCAGGCACAGCTTTTGCCTCAGCAAAGCAGAACAGATTCAACCTGGTCCACCATATGGCAGGTAGGATAGTCTCTTTTAAAATTGAGAGTGAACCCAGCCTTTTTCATGTTGCAGAGATTACAGACACCAGGTTTTCTACTACCTTTCAACATCCAGACTGATAAAGCACAAATGAGCTTGCATGGGAAATCTTTTTGGTGATAATGCCAGCTGTGGGCATGTGTAATATCTCATTTTGAGCACTTTATAGGGACAGGTATCAACACTCTTTCAGGACAAGTGTGCAATAAGGGGCTGATGTCTGGCCTGTTGCAGACTGCTTAGGTCTTTCTCTGGATCTAGGTATTGGAAAAGTTGAGCCAAATGTAATTTCTTGCAGCTAAAGCAATATGAGAGCCCTGGTTCGTGGCATCTGGCAGCGTGTGGGCAGGGAGAGCCAGTTCCACTAGGGGCTGGTGGGGACCCTCAGTGGCTCTAGGCAGAGACCCACAGCAGAATGTGCTTTTTGCACTCACATTGACCTCTGGGGGCTGTGATAGTCTTTCAGATGTTGCTCCCCCTCTGCCACCAGCTACCCGGCTCAATACTTTCTGTTGCCTTTGATTGCTTCACTCAGTAGATAAAAGAAGTGCCTGTAGCAAGCACTGACTGCAGCAAAGGAGTTATTCCTGGCTCTTCAGTGTTTGGGGTTACTCAGAACACAGACAAGCATGTGGCAGAACTCTCAGTCCTGGGAATAAATAGGAAAATAAATAAAAATAAATAAACCTAGTTGCCTAGGGGACAAGAAGATTGCAGGAGACCTCAAAAACCCGTGCTCCTGCAAGTGCGAGAGCACCCTCATGGTAGAGAGTGGACAGTGGCTGTGTAAACTTCTCAGTGTTTGATCTAGGGGCACCAGCCTTACACTCGTATATAATTACTGAAAGCTGCTAACTGTTGAGCCAGCAGCTGACCTCAGAACTGTATTTCACGTCCCAGTAACTGCAAGCAGCAGCTGCACCAAGAGGGGCAGTCCCCACCCATGGCTGGGCGCTTGTCCTGCCCTCTAACGAGCCCCACAAAGCTGCTCCCCGTGAGCTTACACAGTGAGTGCCTCCAAATATGTGAGCTGTTCCCACAGTCAACAATGTAATTCCTCCAGGTAACTGAGAATCCTCATATTTAGTTTATTTTGCCTCATGTAGCCAGAACCTTGTTTCCTTTCTTTTTTTTTTTTTTTTAAATAATCTTCCAAAACATGGAAACCATTAGCAGAGACTCCATAATCCAAGCCTCTGGGAACATGTAGCTAATGCAGTTCTTCTGCCATCCAATTGGTCTGCTTTAGTATACAGCAAATATGCTTTCCCCTCCCTCCCTCCCTCCCTTTTTCTTTTTTCTTTTTTTCTTTCTCTTCTTTTTCTTTTTCTTTTTCTTTTTCTTTTTCTTTTTCTTTTTCTTTTTCTTTTTCTTTTTCTTTTTCTTCCTCT